>JAQISU010000055.1:17425000-18025000 GCA_029339505.1 Unio delphinus | reverse complement strand
TGCTGACTGTGTGCGATTTAATTATGCAGACAAAACTTGTGACGATTCTACGAAATACAGCCTTCGTAAAGGAAGCCTTAAAAAAGACAATAGGGTACCAGACAAAGACCGGAAAAAATCACTTGAAATCACAATATGTGTGGTCGCGTGATTTTTCCGGTCTTTTGTCTGGTACCCTATTGTCCTTTTTAGGGTTGTCTGTGTGTGCCAATGTACAAAATCTATGTTTAGCTTAATCTGACCTTGTTATGATTATAACAATTACGTCTGGTTATAATCATCAACGAGAAGAACTCAACATAGGTGTTAAACCCCAAACTCTATCATAACATTATTGAGCCCGTTTCCTGTAAACATCGACTTTCATAGATAACGATATACTATGAATCTTTAGTCGACACTTTTAACGGCGACTTGACACTCGGAGACGTGTATCTACGATAGAGATAATCAAAATTGCTTACCATACGTCAAGATTTGAATTAATTATTGGTTCTGGATACATTTAAAAATAAAATGAGGCCGCTCGTGAAGGGTAAATTTTATATTATTGCACAAATATGCTTGCCGCTGGTCGCGTTAGCCGGGTGGCCTTTAGTGAGGGGTACTTTTGAACAGAAACTCGTCGAACCCAACGAATTCTGGCCGTTAGGAGCGGGTGGCCGCTGGTCGGGGGGGGGGGGGGCCGTACAAGAGGGGGACTACTGTACATGCAAGTTACGGGCCCGGTCTGACTTGGGCTTGTATCGAGCCTGTATCCCCTGGATTACAAGTCAGATACTGTACAAGTGAGGTGCCGCTTTAAGAGACCATTTCATTATCCACAATTTATATGAAGAGCTGTAATACTTTTGAAAATATATTTTGACAAACTTTGCAAATTACAGTACAAACGCCAGAATTCGAGTCCTTTATAGCATCGATTTTTCAATTTTGTTGCTGATTTGTTTGTGTTTTGCGATTTCTAACTGACGTTGTTAGTTTAGTCTAGATTGTCCGATAGAGGCGCCAGCTACAAATTATGACAACTCTAGATAAGCATTTTAAATTCTATCATCATTCACATCTAATATCTTTAAAATTTATAAATTATTTATAAACTTTAAAAGGTAGCATCATAGATAAAAAGAAAATTTTAAAATAATTCTAACAACCTGTACGAGCCTTTTTTTCCTTCGCCCAAGTGCAATTTATCACTCATGTTGCTTATTTGTTCACATAACCATGTGCTTATCTTTAAACTTAAGTTTGAATATATACATCTATCAGAAAATGCATTCAATGTCAATTGAACCTACATTTCTATAATGTATATAATTTAGATTCTGATATTTAAGTAATTACAGTTACAGCGCATTTCTAGGAGCGTGTCAATTAAATTTCTGTTACAAAATCGTTTTAATAACCAATGTACAGGTTCACAATGATGTGTTTTACACCAGCGTTTTCGAGTTCCAAGGATATTTTTACCCTTTACCATGTCTTTTACTAGTTCTTAAATAAAGAAGCGAAGAATTAAATGAAATATTCTCATTATCTTTGGAGCATTCCTTTAGAGGAAGACTAGTGGCAGTTTTGCAATTATCAAGGAGTCGGCGATAATCTAAAGACTGGAACAAGACATGAGTTTACGGTATGGCCCCTGAGTTGAGGGAATGGACCGCCCCCCCTCCCCCCCAAAAAATTGCTTTTAACTGCAGCTACTCTGGAGGTCATATTTTGGAACAAATTTCGGTCATTTTTGTATATCATTTACTCACTATAGAGCTTTTTATAGAACATAGAGAATAGTGAAGTGTCTTTACCAAGAACTTGGAACAAAAGCTTATCTTGGCTAGCCCACTTTGGGTTCGAATTTAAAACCGTTTGCCCACGAGTTTTGCAGTAGCCGACCTAGGCTGACCAAAGCCAGATTCAAATTTGAGACTCTTTACTCACGAGTTAGGCACTGTTCCAATTAACATTGCCCCATATGTAAGAAGAATATTACGCATGAATACAACATTCATAGGAGGGAAATATGCCATTGGGTCCTGGTTCTTATTCATAATAAATAGCAAGCCCCAAACATCATTCAGAAGTATAAGACATTTTTAAGGACCGTAGCTACATTTAAAGATACTTTGTGAATCTTTATACAACAAAGTCCATAATAAATGGGATCCAAACGAGGTATATACAAGGCTGAATAAAGTTTGTAGTTCGCAAATGATTTATTTGATAAGTGATATTGTTCTTATAGAGTGTTTTTGATACATGCTCTAAGTTCCTGGTACAAATTTACGGCTTCATACGGATCTACTGGCTGGTTCCAGTCATTCCCGTCCATCAGAATCAGGCACAACTTGTATAAATCTTCATCACAAGGCAAGTCATTCTTTGCTTGGCATTCTTCCTCACAAACTTCGGTATCTAAATTGTCTACCTGGCAAATTAAATTATCGAATCCATAGAGATGTGGCAATGTGTACAGCAATACGGGCTTGTCGCAAGGTAGTCCTGTAGTCCGATTACTTCGAATGCGGTGCGTGTGTGTGTGTGTGTATATATATATGTGTGTGTGTGTGTGTGTGTGTGTGTGTGTGTGTGTGTGTGTGTTATATGGTGGGCATCTCGATGATTATCTGGTTATGACCACGGAGTTTTGTCCCCAGGGACAGGAAGACACTATGGAACATAACCCAGGGTCATGACTCTAGGGCAAGGTTGGTTTAGAAAGAATGTGAACTGGTTATAACCACAATAATCCAAATATGACAGCATAATTCATGCCAATTTGCAATATACTGTAACAAAATATACAGAAATTAGTGGTTGCTTTAACCTCATATGAGAAAAGGACTCGACATTCATGAAAAATATTACTCACCACTCCCTCAATATTAACTACTGAAAGCTTCATAAAGTTCCAAAGAGTAGTTTTAGATTAATGGGCAATGACATTGTTTTATTGATGGAATTTCAGTCCTTTAACAGTCTTACGTTTGGAACACTTATTACTGAAATTAGCACCTGACCCTTTGGTGAGGAATTGAAAGTATATGCTCCAAACACATGTATGTCCAGAAAATGCCGCGGCTCAAATCCTTTTCTCTACACCGAAGCTGACATCCAGGTTTCATCTATACTGATAAATATAGGTTTGATCATGAGCACTCAGAAATTTAAAGTTATTTAACTTTTAATATCATGGTGTTTGCATAGGTATACTATGGGAACTGAATTAGTATCGTGCGTCCTATTGGAAGAACCAAAGTGCCAAGCTTATGTCCCTTTCCGATTGCCCTTTTCTTAGCTATGTCTTCAATACGATACGGTACGACTTCAATATTGAAAATACTTGTATGTTAACAAATACTCACTTGAATAATTTCCAGGAAGCAAAATCGTAACAAATGTTTATCTAGATAGTCCCCGCTAAAGTAATCATCTTGCTGCATTTGTCGGAATAGATCAATCCAGACTTGTAGGCATTGTTTCTTGAGGACACTCCACCAAAATTCAATTGATTTGCCCTGCTGTATCCACATATAACACTGTTGTTACCAGCACGGTTGTCTTGATTACTTCTCCTGAGGAAAGCTTGCATTTTGTGTAAGACGGTATTCTCTACTCCCATGTCAGTGTGCACTATTCGAGGACAACCTTTTCGACACTTAACCGCTTCTATGAAATAATAGGCAATACTACGTGCCATTCCTCCACCACTAGCCTGTAACCAAATTATATTTCGGGAAAATCCATCAACGCATCCATTAATGAATATTCCGTATGGTTTTAGTTTATCATTAGAATCTATATGCCTTGTGTAGTTGAGCCCATGATTAAAATAAATACGGCGTCGCAAGCGTCGGCTTTTCCGCAATTCGACTCCTTCAGGATCAATAATTTGCAACAGAATTCTGACACTTTCACGATCGACAACAAGACCCTCAATACAACATTTTATGTACATCCATCTGTATCCATGCAAACAACCAGACTTCTCTGTCTGTTTCTGAAGAAGTGCGGCGACCTGAATGAGATCTGTCTTATTTTTCTTCCTGTAGAGTCGAATATTATTCAATTTTCTTTGCAATGTGCGCCTGCTTATTACGATCTGATGTTTAATATATTTTTGTGAAACATTTAATCTAAAATAGAATCTAAGCAAAGTATCTATGTCCAATATATCCGCCATGTTCTATAAATCAGTATAGATGTATACCTTATGTATAAGAAATGAGTCTCCATCCTATCTCGTAATTACGCAATACTATCTCGTAATAACGCAATACTATCTCGTAATTACGCAATGTTATCTCGTAATAACGCAATACTATCTCGTAATAACGCAATGTTATCTCGTAATAACGCAATACTATCTCGTAATAACGTAATACTATCTCGTAATTATGCAATGTTATCTCGTAACAACGCAATGTTATCTCGTAATAACGCAATACTATCTCGTAATAACGCAATGTTATCTCGTAATTACGCAATACTATCTCGTAATAACGCAATACTATCTCGTAATAACGCAATACTATCTCGTAATAACGCAATACTGTCTTGTAATTACGCAATACTATCTCGTAATTACGCAATGCTATCTCGTAATAACGCAATACTATCTCGTAATAACGCAATGATATCTCGTAATAACGCAATGTGTATCTCGTATTAACGCAAGACTATCTCGTAAAAACGCAATGTTATCTCGTAATAACGCAATACTATCTCGTAATAACGCAATGTTATCTCGTAATAACGCAATACTATCTCGTAATTATGCAATATTATCTCGTAATTACGCAATGTTATCTCGTAATAACGCAGTACTATCTCGTAATAACGCAATGTTATCTCGTAATAACGCAATACTATCTCGTAATAACGCAATAATATCTCGTAATTACGCAATACTATCTCGTAATAACGCAATACTATCTCGTATAACGCAATGTTATCTCGTAATAACGCAATACTATCTCATAAAAACGCCAAAAGAAAAGTTTTTACCTGGCGCTAATGGGTTTCCGTAGATTTTCAAAGAGAACATATTTTGATAATTTATCAAAAATACTTGTTCTTCACTGCAGTCAAATAGGCATCGATAACATTACGATCCAGAAATTTAATAGACTGCCATGCAGTAATACCAGCATCAACATCGCACATTAAGCGCATAGTTTTTCTTCAATCTTTTGTACATATACTTTTCTACTTTCAAATAATGACGAGAATTATGCTACTAATGACATTTTCTGCGTGAATATGTAGACACGGCAGAATATGAAGAGTTAATTACTGAAATTAACAAGTGGATATGATAATAAATGGTTACTTCGATATGATGATGATGACTTATAGTGCTGTATCGCCCACTAGGAGCATGTATCACTGTTTTAAGTTTCCAGCAAAGCCGGATATTTAATTACTTCTGGGAGGGGGAGGAATGGTGCCGCTTCTCCCAGGTATTTATGTACTCAAGGAATACTATTTGATTTGGTCGTCAGGTCGGGGTTGCTATTAAGTAACCATCGACCTGAATGGAGGACCCTGAGTGAGTGGGAATTAACCCAACACACGCTCAACCCTAACAGCCAAGGCGTGTTAATGGTGTGCAGTGGCACAAGTAGAGGTATTGGAAATTAGTTTCACATCTCCGCCATTTTGGAGCTTTCCGAGTTGTAGCAATAAAAGAGAGGTACCATTAAGTCCAAAGATGTCGTACAGCCCGCAACATTGTGATTCCGTGCTTAATTCAAATCTGGTCCAGGTATTACTAACGGACAGGAAAATACCAATAATGTGTGAGCCACTTATGCAATTAAATCAAATCAATGAAGTCGTAAAATTTGTATAACTATCTTAACTTTATAATATTTCTAGTACAAAGTGTACATGTAGTAAGTCCCTAACAAGTTTGAATACTAAGATGTCTATGCGACATAAATAAGTATAGTCACTGTTGGTAAAACTAGGTTGTTAATTTTGAACGATGTGCAAAAGAAAAAATGATCAAGTCAGGTTTCGTGAAATAGATTGTTCGAAAAGGGTTATCGTACCAAATGAGGACCCTGTTAACCAGGCAATGAAAGCAATCGGATTTTACTGTGTTGCTTTTTTTTTGTCTGTTTGAGTAGCCCCTAATGTCAGGCTGCCATCTTGTTCTCATGGTGTCCCAGCATATGGTTGTTCCTTCGGACCAGCGATCATTTTCCTTTATCCTGGATTATTTGAAGTTGTTTCTCTCTTGATGTTTTTTCCGGTTTTTGTCCAGCGGTGATGTCCCTTTATCCAACCCCCCCCCCCCCCCAAACCCCCAACTGGATGAACTCTGTGCTGTTTTGAGTTAATAGAGCATACAGCCCCATATGTCCCAATCCTTATAGTGTTGAGTGTTGAGGTGGGGGTCTGAATGCCTAAAGTTAGATAAAATTGAATTGCAGCCTTTGCTGCGGGGCCTGGTGTCATGGGCTTTTAGACGACCATATACTGTTTAAATTGGGACCATAATATCGGGGCAGAATTTTATGATAGTCATGCACCGTAGTGTATGTGGGTTCCAAGCATGTTTGAGATCTACCTTCTCATTTCTGGTGGTGCTTCCATCCCTTAAAGAGGCTTTCATTTTTGATGATTACTGTTGGTTTGAGCTAGGACTAGGTTTCTTCCTTAGCTTTTCTCCCTATTATGTTCTTTTTTCTTCTTCTTCCTATTTTCTAAATTTTCTTTAGTATCCTTGTTTTTAAAAATTCAATTATACTTCTGAATGATGTTTGGGGGCTGCTATTTGTTAATTGAATTATTTCTGGGTATGTATATGGGGCGGCTATGATTTGTTGTTCGGATCTGAATTTGTCCCTTTCCTTCTTGGTTATTCTATAATCATTAAAGATGATGTAAATCTTCTGGGGTGTTACAATTGTAGCAATTTATGTTATGTGGGAAGGGTCCTATGAATTTCCAAAGCTGTTTGCCAGTTTAGTTTTTCCTAAGAGAATTCGATTGAGTATTGTTTGTTCATAGCCTGTGGACCTATGTTGTTTTCTATTTCTTTTTACTTCCTTGATGGTATTTATATAATTTTCTCCCTTTGTGATTAAGATTCCAATCGGTTTGCCATTTATTGTTAATTAATGTGCTGATTATGCTGTATATTTCATGTTCACTATATTCGAGTGGCATGTAATTTGGTTCATTGAGTTTTTCGTTAGCTATCTGGTCTACTAAGTCATTTCCTTGGATATTAATGCGGGATGGAATCCACATTTGTATATTCAGCATTACCATTGCTGCAGCTGTTTTGCAAGGATTTATGTCTTTTTATCCATCTGTGTATATTTACAGGTAATTTTGATATTTGTTCTTAATTTCTTCTAAAGCTAATGTTTTTAGATAGTTTACTTGGTTTTCATTGTTTCCTTTAGTTGAAAGGGAGATATTTACTATAGGTTTTATCATATGTAATCTTACTTTCTGCTATATTGACTATTGGTGTTATGTTATTCCAAGGTTCCTTGCCATATGAGATAGTATTTTGGCCTGGAATAACTATTCTTGAAGTTGATGTTTTAAATCATGAACTAGTTTTCCAATGGGGTGGGTGGGTCATTGTTGACCTGAAGGGTATATTATAATTATTTATTACTTCTATATGATGGTAGTAGTTGTATGTGGGAACTGGAGGACAAACGGCATTTAGCTTTGGCCCATGGGTTAACATAACGGTGACTCTACTTTGGCAGACAGAAAATCAGATGTTAAATGGGCCCATACGTTTAACATGTAGGGGCCGACGTGCTAATGTGTACAAAAATGTTTGTGGGGACAAAAATAATTTTTTGACAACAAACGTTTTTCAAGGATGAGATGTCGTGTATTGGCAAAAGTGTTTATGAGACAATATAGACAAATACATACTCAGAACATAGACCAATGCAGTAGTATATATCTTGTCTTGAAATGTGGGTGGCCTTGAAACGAAACTAAAATACACTGAAATGTAACGACATGCCATAGCTCCGCACACACCAGAAGACAACATGAGTGCGCCTCAGTCAAGAAACACCCCGAAAGAAAATTGTTATGTGGCTTCCGAAAAGTATTACCACATTAGCGAGACGCAAAAACTCATCTCTGGAAATTTTAGAAGCGAGATTTACACCTTTAACGTGTAGTTTAAAGAATTCGAGCTCTTAGTGCAAAGAACAGAAAATTGAAGATTTCATCTCGGATTCGTGGGATTACTTGTTAAAGACACTGAAACAACAATGCATAGCAAACAAAACGACCGTTTTAGCCTCCGAGTCCATGATAACTTGAAGGGGTCTATTTGGATCGAGTTTAGCACGCTTGCAGCATTAACACTTCTAAATTCATGGACAACATTCAACGAGTACAGCAATCCAATGGCATGTTTAACATGACCGATGGAAAAGACATGCTTCACAGATTTAACCTCATAAAAGTACCGGGCCAGGTATAGTGTTACTAATCAACGACATTTACAGTACAAAGCGCAGCATTGTCCAAATTGACAAGTCCCAAGACCACGTCAATGTCGTTGGTATAACATATGCCGACAAAAACGAAGCCGTAGAATGGAAAAGAGCAAGGGAAAGCATTCGAAAATCTGATTAACCCAATCAACGAATAGAAGCAGAACTGTTACAGCAGTCAGACATATCGAAAGAGACCGCGTCTGGCATTTCTGAAATGTACCACTTCCACACGTTTTGGTTCCTCGTTATATTTTAAAAGAATACGTTCATGTAGGTTTTTTTTTTTTTCTCTCTCTCTCTCTCTCTCTCTCTCTCTCTCTCTCTCTCTCTCTCTCTCTCTCGATTTCTCTCTCTCTCGATCTAGAGAGAGAGAGAGAGAGAGAGAGAGAGAGAGAGAGAGAGAGAGAGAGAGAGAGACCGATTTCACAAACAAAACTATATTCACGCTTATCATCTTCAGGATCATTACAATGCCTTCCCTATTATGTCAGGATTTCTTAGATATGCTTATTATTTATTGTAAGAACTGAGACCAAGGATTTTGAAATTGGGAGCAAGATATTGGCGAAAGAGATACCGGGGTTGCTTATTACATAAACCAAGTATTCCCGATTGGGACTTGGCTCTTCTAGCAAGCGAATTAGTCCTGTGCAATACGAATAGCATCGCATGATACTGCATCGCAGATACGTGTTTGTCAATTATATAGAATGTGTTCTACATTTACACATTTCATTCGAACTAATAACTCCAATGCCCACGTTTGTTTATGAATAAAAAGGTGCCTTTTATGTAGAAATATAGGTCTTTGCACATCAATGTTAATTTAAAATACGACGATGCACAGGACAAAAGACATCAAGAAGGGAAAGGCATAAATAGAATTCATCTTTGTGGTTTTTAATTTAACGAAGATAATGGGATTAAGGCAGCTACGTTTGCCTCACCCATCTGGCTTACGAGACGTGCGTACAAAAATCTTTTCTCATGGTCCCGATTATACTAATATTCCAAGAGGACGTAAACCAATCGCTCGAGGACCACGCACTCTTTCCCACTGAGCAGAATGGATCCAAGACCCTATCGTCGACACTTGGAGCAAAGAAGACATTGAACATTACGAAGTCTGCCATCGATATGCTACGGTGATGGCCCACAATTTCGCGGGAAACGATAAATAGCTTATTCTGAAATATAATCCAGAACAAAATATCATGAACGGAGTCAAACTCATGAAAATGAAAGTGGGACAAATATAATTTCAAGATTATAAGAGTTGTTTGGCAATCAATTTTTGTCGATTGCCGTTTGCAATGACGGAAATGACCAAAGGTTTTTTTCCACTTTTCCAATACCAAAGCCAATCAACACGTTGTGCTCTCCCATTCGCCCGAAGTGCACTATTACGACCCCAACGGCTTTCACACAGAACAATGAGAAGCCTTCTACGCTTAGCACCACAATCGCTCTTTGACACCATTAGACTTTCATGAAGAAATGTTGACATGCTGTCGATCAGATCTGGATATTTCACGGCGTTGCTGAGGGAAGACAAATGAATTACATACACAAGAAACGCGAAAGAAACGTAACTGGAATTCTATTAAAGGATGGCAGGGAGTTAAAATACCTAAATATCATATACAAACGTCATGGATGCTTACGTCACCCATGCTCCACGACACCTGAAGGGTCCATTTTCAGAGTTATCCATGGATGAATTGTACAAGCCAATCAACCACCGCGCGTGAGGTTAGAACAAACAAGGATACAAAGTGGCAAGAACGTGGGAGCACGAGCACGGTCAAAGCTTAAAAACTGATTCCAAGACGTACTGGTCATCGAACCTTTGATCTCACGCGATAATGTATTTGGATGAGGAACAAATGCCACACGCGTGTGTACGAAGAGAGATGAAGTCTAATACACCATTGTTGTATAAATATTTTCGATTTCCTACAGGACACCATACATTTTGACACATACGTGGAACACATTTGTCATTATACATGCCTCATTAAATTCAAATTCTTGCCTCCAACTGACTTGTACCATTTTGTCATTCGACCAAGGATAAGTGATGTCCCCTTAATGGTATACGAGTGCCGAAACCTGTAATCAATACCATCCTTGTGACCACACTAAGGAAACGAGCGTTGTAACAAGAACGTGGGTCAACATTGAATTCGTGTAATTCTATGGAGCTTGGATGCCACTTGTTAAAAGTCTTCGAAATTTGGCACTTTCCCAACCCAGAACTATACCGTGAAAGGAATTATCTCAAGCTACGTCGATGAATATCTTACAATAAAACAATAAGTCAGCGTCTATGCCTTCTGGAGTCAAACTTTATTAAGAAGAAGTGACATTCAAATATTAGTACTATTCCATCGAAGATATCACTACGTGAAAATGAACGAAGGATTACTATCATTTGCCAGTCATGTAAAATTGTTCGTGGTTACAATTAGCACAACGTTTAATGTTCTCCAAGATGGAATACTTGACAAATCTGAGTCGCTACTTTCAAAGAGACGGACGACAAAAGTCAACGAACCAGACACATTGAAGTAGTTCGTGAAGATTTAATCTTTGTCAATTACGAAGAAGACAGAATTTGCACCAATTAGCGGCTTTCGAAATGTTATCACTGCTGCGTATAAAACAACCAATGTTCATTTAAAAGTGTTCAAAGACTTGCCAAATATAGTAGATTTAGTCTGCACTTTTACACCGGCAGATGCATTGACATTTGTCGCCGCCGTCATAGCTCTCACCCAAGCTTCGAAAGTGACCGATGAGCTGCATGGCCAGTGGGGCACCCAGACGACTAGATTCTAGGTTTGGCTAGCTGTGGCCTCAAATATCATGGATGATATACAGACAGACTTGCCATAGTATATACTAGGTGCAAAGGCAATGGATTGACTCTAAACTATCGATAGGGTCAAGTAGTTAACTTTAGCGCGCTGTGGAGCTCTACAGTCTCGAGATGATCAAGATTTTCACGTGACTCCCTTCGAACCACACAAAACTGCACATTTAATAAACCACTAAATCTTCATTTGCCCTTTGGAGAAGGTATATTAATTGTGTTCCAGAAAGGTGTGCGACTTCGGGACACGCTGAGTTCCAGATTAAAAAAGGAAAACGGGCAAGACCGACATTTTACTGCGACTACAAACGCCCTACAAACACTATGAATCATTCAAAACAAGAAACACAAGAAAAATTGAGCGAGGGATTCAAGGTTAGTGATAAACTCGAGTGAGTGCGGTGTTGTATAAAACAATCACATCAATGTCGTACTCAGATATTTTTGATGCAACACGATACTGTCGTTCCGCTACCACTACAATTGAAAATTATGCCGTTCCTGTGATTATGGGAAGCAATGCCTTGTGTGTACCACATTACTGATGCAGATGTAATGCAACACGTCCTTCACATTTACAGGTAAATGCCTACCTATCTACGGATCTCGTCCTTGTGTTTAGAAATTGGTATTCGTAGTTACAGATGGTTTCATAGAACAATGAAACAACGTTTCATTGAATCAGTTCGTATAGGATTTGTATCGCCCTGAAATTGGGACAAATATTATTTGCTACAAAGTTTGTAGTGTATCAAATTCTCCAGAAATATTAACAGCGATTGATAAAATGAGCGTGCTTTATGTTAACTTTAGCGACCGATAGACGGGATACTTCTATATCTCATATAACGGACTTATCCCTAGGGACAATATCTCTTTCTATAGGGATCGAATCTTATATATATATATATATATATATATATATATATATATATATATATATATATAGTACACAACATTAGCCCCCACTGTTAATAGTGTCCACCATACTGTATTTATAAATACGGGCTACTCTCTGTTATGATTGGTCAATATTATGGGGGACGTAAATCATGTGACATGAGAAGTTAAAGCCTGCATACTTAGCTTGTAGACACACAGAAATCTAGTATGTATGTTTTAATGGGTTATACTGTATTATGTGAAATGAAGATATCCGTGTCTTTCTCTTGCAAATATAACTTGTGTGTCTCACCCATCGGAAAACTGAATGTTTATTAGTAAAAAGTCAGCGGCTATTTATTCATTTTCATGAATGTTTCCACGGAAGATGCTGAAAGCCACCACAGAATCATCTATGATCCGTAAAAGTAAGATGTATATATGGATTCTCGAATTAATTTCCCTTTTTGTGTTCCGGAATAGCTGTCTATCCATAGGTAGTTGAGGAATAAATTGATTCTCATTGTTTCCCACAAAAGCTCGTATACCTTTCCCGATGATTTAGTGTCAAAAGAATGCGTTTGCAAAATAGATCTCATCTCATCTCATCTCATCTCATCTCTCGTCACATCATTTGGCTCGTTATTGCATTCCTCTTCCTTAGTTTTTCTTTCCTTCTATGTTTCATCTTTCTTTCATATTAGTTAATTCTCCCTAAGTCAAACCTTTCAGTCAGAGATGATTTATTTTCTTCCTTCTTTTCTCTTACATTCGCACGACTCTACATCATAGAATGCTTCGTTACATTATTGTAAACGTTTATTGCAAGAAAAGTAAATGAACATGAGAACCCAGTCGCAAACAAATAAACCGGAAAGGTCAACACGAGCGTCTACATAGAGTTTAATTTGTACCCCAAATTGTAGTGTCAAAATTCAACAAAATGGATATAAATTCTATGATTTTAATTTTCATATATTTCTTCTTTATTTATTTTCATCCTGGATCAAGTGAAGGATTAAGACCCTCAATGACGCCAAAAAACAGCCATGCATTGAAAAGATGACTAAAAGAAATGTCCAGTCTATCCTGGTAAAAGTGGTAGAAAAGGGTTATATTAAAAAAAAAGAGATTAAAGAGAAAATATCTGCCTCAAATCGCATGCCTATGGTGAAGGAGGCACCGACTCTGCAATGACGAGTGAGCATCCCCCCCCCCCAGAAAGTAAACTGTGACATGGGGCTTCATTATCATCAGCAGCAACAAACAATGAAGTGTTAGTCAGCAACCTGAGAGGTATAATTATCACACCCAAAAACACAGCGTCAATTATCGAGGGGCCCTCAAACGGAGAAAGGGACTCAGACTCTTCTGGGATTTTCCCATTTCCATCAATTCAACGGGTGGAGATAGAAGGAGTTCACGCCGTGTATTATGTATTACCCAGGGAACAAATGATATATTGCATCCAGTGGGTATGAAAGCAAACATTGTATTTCCAGGAGTAGCGAAGTATCATTTGTTCCCTGGGTACATGCACATATCCACAAAATATTTCATACAAATATGCTGATTACGTTTAGTTGAATTTACTAAGGTATATTCACAAGTATAGCTTGACGTCACTTATGTATGCAATATATAGGTTGATATATACTCAAAACAAAAAAACAGTAAAGATAGAAACGAACTTACTTCTTCATCTCATCAAGGATATAAAAATGTCCCTTAGGAAAGTACGAAGTAATTACCATGTAAAACAGTACATTCGGTTACATATTATTTATCACATTCTTTACCCTCGTTGTTGTCTTCGTCAAAACGATCATCCTCATTGCCAGCATATTCTACATTATTTATATAATCTAAGTTGGCAAAATTTTTATCATAGATATGTAAGGTATTTAAGATATATTTAATAAATATGGAATTAAAGCTCACCATCATAATTCACTTGTCCATCCCCATCCACATCTGCAGTTCTAATCATCTCGTCCACGTCATCATCTGTCACTTTCTCCCCCATGTTGATCATCAGCTGCTTGAGTTCTGCTGCACAAATGTAGCCGTTACCGTCCATGTCAAACATTTTAAACTGCTTTCTTATCTCATCTTCAGAAAGTATTTTTTCTTTAGTCTTTCTGGTCATCATCGCCAGGAATTCTGGAAAATCTATTGTGCTTTTACCTGTGGAATTTGATAGACAATGTTTCATACAGACATTGCAATAACAAACTTGTAGATAGTATATTTGTACATGGATACTAGAGGATTTCTCGCTTTTATGTCATCATCTTTTCTGTCAGTGTGTTTATCTAAGCAATAAAACATTTATTTATAAAACATCTGTAGTTGAGTTTCACAACTTTTAAAAATTGCTAAGGACTATCTAGAAGTTGTAATGTTATAGCAGCTTATAGAGAAATGACCGATTTTATCCTGACAACATTGCACCAGCAAAAACGTTGGTCCCATAAAAATTCATGTATAAAGTTGTTTGTTCATACGTTTTCAGAGATTCACAGTTTATATGAAGTGCTCGCCTATTTCCCGCAGCAAATCGGTCACAATAAGCCACTAGCTTTAATACGGTTTCTGTCAAATCGGTCACAATAAACCACTAGCTTTAATACGATTTTGGTCATTCTCATGAAAAAACAAAACAAATTAGATATGTGTCAAAGACTCTACCATTCAATCCAACTGATTAAAAACTATGCGTCGTTCTGCCTTTGCTGTGATGTTGATAGTTTCTATGCTATTTCTTCTTTATCAAAAACACTGTATGATAATCCAATTTAATTTTTAAAATCTTCTGTAAGGACGTACCATCGGCATCCACATCATTGATCATGCGTTGAAGTTCGGCCTCTGTGAGATTCTTTCCCATGGACCTCATCACCGTCCCCAGTTCTTTCGTGTTGATAATTCCATCTCCGTCCTTGTCGAACTGCCTGAACACGTCCTTGAACTCTACACATGTAATCAAGACTGCTAATTAGTGGAGGGGAGCTTAAGGCTGGGATGATGCTTATTGCCAACTTTACTTTGAAATTTTACAAAATCAAGAAAATCCTAAACGAAACATATTGTCGCTAGAAACAAATCAATGCGGATAGAAATGAACAGCTGAACAAGTATGGAATCTTATTTCGATGTGAGGACCTTTGTAAATTCGAAATAACTCAAGCTCAACAGGTCTTCCAATGCTTCCCATGTTTTTGCTGAGTGGTAGTATATACTAAGGTCCAATGATGCAATAGCTAGCGAGATAACATTCTGATATTCAGAGTTAAGATCTCTGTCATGATTTGCATAGTTATTGAATAACTGGCAAATAGCTTTTTAAGAGTACAACTCTTATATCCTCGTCATCATGCATTAAATATAGTTAAGGTTTGGGGACTGACGTTGGATTTACTCAGATATGAGTTATGTGTACTAACCAGAAATTTTTTCTTCTGTCAGCTGGTCTACCTGTTAAGAAATAAAAATAAATGAAAATTCAAATCAGATTAAATGTATATTTCTAAATTAACATTTTCTTCTTTATTATACGTTCAACTGCACACTCTATCAGAAACAGGATGCAATGTGAGAGCTACATAACCTCGACACTGACATAATAACCATGGGCATTCACCGCACCTGTACTATTTCCCTACAATAGTACAATAGTAATATTTCCCTACACTAGTACAATAGTACTATTTCCCTACACTAGTACAATAGTAAATCCATACAGGTTATCTTGTACATTCATAAGATGCTGACGTGGCTATACGATATTTTAGCTGATGTGACGTAGCAGATGAATAATAGAGTGGTGCCAAATAGAGCATTGGTTTCAAAGGTTTTAATTTAAATATCCTTGAGGCTTTGAGGTATAACGTTATCGGATAATATTAACAGAAATT
The DNA here is from genome assembly GCA_029339505.1 of Unio delphinus. Taxonomy (NCBI): domain Eukaryota; kingdom Metazoa; phylum Mollusca; class Bivalvia; order Unionida; family Unionidae; genus Unio; species Unio delphinus. Next base: position 18,008,834 of record JAQISU010000055.1, on the reverse strand, counting down.
GAAAGTATCTGTTGAACCAAGCTTGTTCGATTGTTTCTTACAACTTTCAAAATTGGTCTAGTTAGGCACTAGTGATCTAACAATTTTATTCTATTGAGAAAAATTACTGAAATAATTATTGCTATGTGTGATTTTTAATTAACCTGAAATAAACGTTCAGACTGAAGTACTGATAAAGGCGTGTGAAAATGTTTGCAATCGCTTTTAATTAAACGTTTTATCTGATACATTAAGTATTCTAACCAACTAAATTTTCCTATTGGAAACATACTTTCAAAACAAGTGTTCTTGTTTTATTCAAAATCGGGAAATGCCTTGCATCCTTAACAATATAAATTATTTTGATACGACATTATGTATCCATAATCTGTGCTATATCTGGAAACGATATTATGTATCCATAACATTCTGCTATATTAGGATACGATATTATGTATCCATAAACTCCTACTATATTTGGATATGACATTATGCATCATTGACACTGTGCTATACTTATGTCGCTTAATCCGCCCATCTATTAGTATGACGTTGCTTAGCTTGCACGGTCAGCAATAAATATAATATATTTTGTACATAGTATCAATCACAAATAGGTCATGACTATTATTATCTTTAAATAAGTTCTCATTTTCGTCATAAAAGACGACGACAATTCATACCTCATTACTATATGTCTTTGAATAAAGTGTATACATATCATGAATTCATGAATGCAGGTAACTTACGACTCTGACAAAAAAATTTCTTGCGTTTTTTGTATTATTAACAAATCAGAATTTAATGCCTGCGATCACTAGGCGATAAAGATGTTTTTATTGTTGTTGGGTTTAACTATTTTTTCAGTTCATGATTGGCTATACATTGTGGCCAGTGCATTTGTTGGAGGAAGAATCAAGAAAAGGAACATGAAAGAATAATAATAATAATAATAATAATAATAATAATAATAATGAGGACTTTGTATAGCGCCTAATTTTTAAAAGCTCTAAGTGCTTAACAACGTATATAATTATATGACTACAACAAAAACACACCATGAAATTAGAAAACATAATAATGCTGAAAATAGATAGGGTAAGAAACATATTTAGATCTTAAAGTTTGTTCATGCATTTGAAAGATCCGAGTTTTAAGAGCACTCTTGAAAGGGATCACTGTGTCTTTGTGCCTAATTTCAATGTGCATTTCGTTCCACATTGCTGGAGCCCTGGTATGCATAAGAACGTTATCCATATTATTTCGTTTTCATAGTGGAAATAATGAGTATACGATTGTCAGAAGAGGAGCGTAAGTATCTTACTGGTGTGTACAAATGGGTGAGGCCAGAGAGGTATGTTGGACTGGAGTCCGTCAGTGAAACGTAGCACATAGAAATAATTTTGTGTTTGATTATCGATCGAATGGATAGCCAGGGTATGGTACAGAGCAGCTCTGATCATGGTACTCTAAGGATGATCCGAGTAGCTGTGTTATGAACGTTTTGAAGTTTCTGGAGTAGATATTGAGACGAACTAGACAGAACTGAGTTACAATAGTTCAGTCTTGAAAGTACTAATGAACACATAAGTGTTTTAGTGGCATCAACTGAAAGATATTTGTGAATGGAGCTGATTCGTCTCAGTATGCAGCCTTGCATATGATCATGACATGTGAATTTAATGTTGGTGTTGCTAATATTTATTGTTTGAGGTAAAGGATTTTAATGATAAAGTCTATTCCTTGGATAGTAGCTTCAACTTCAGCTGGGTGGCTAGACGTGTATAGTTGGGTAGCATCAGCGTACAATTGGTGAGACACAGGATGATGATCTATGACAGGTGAGAGCGACTTAGTGTATAGGATGAAGAGAACGGGTCCAAGAGCAGACACCCGTGGAAAACCACAACATAGATCAACTGGGCTGCAGTGTATTCCATTTGGAGATACAAGTTGTGTCCTGTTGACTAAGTAGGACTTGAACCACAGTAAGGCTGCATTGTGAATGCCAAAGACATGCTGGAGATGGTGAAGTAATATATCATGGTCTATTGTGTCAAATGCTGCAGACAAATCAAGGAGGGTGAGGACTGTAATATTTACGCCATCCAAAACAGAGAATGTCATTAACTACTTTCAGAAGAGTAGTTTCAGTACTGTGGCAATGGCGATATGTAGACTGTACATTGCTACAAAACACTGATTGAATTCAGATAAGATACAAGTTGAGTTAGAACAATTGTTTCTAAGATTAGAAAATGGGCTGTCTTTAAATCGTTATGATCGAGTGTTGATTTGTTTAGAAGAGGCTTTACAATGTCATTTTTTAAACAGTGATGTTGAAATTGGATCAAGTTTACATGACGATTGTGCACTCTTCATCACTATATCCATATAGATAGGTTCAAATGTTGCTAATGGTTATTGCTGACATTCTGTATCGTAACTGTATGGTGACGACGAGTCAATTGAAATTGTGCTGTCAAGCTTATCTCTAATGATTTGTACCTTATCACGGAAGAAATTTGCAAACAGGTCCGGAAGTTCTGCTGAAGAGAAAGTAGTTGGAAGTGGTGACAGAACCGCCGACCTGACAGGAATATACAGGTGATTTTACAAATCCACTTTGATTAGGTCATGACTTAAAGTAAATAGGACATAACTGAAATATTTGAGCGATCTTCAAAGACGATCACCGCATGTTATGCATTTGACCTAGTTTGACCGATAAAGCATTGTTTGACATACGTTTTTGGGTTGGTATTTAGCATCACTTTAGCAATGCGACCTTGTTTGTTTGTTTGTTTAGGATTTTAACGTAGCTTTAACAATTTTTCAGTCATATCGCTACGATGTCTGCAGTGAGGCAGTTTATAGTGATGTCTACCACTGGGGCATCATGCCGCAGACATTTAGCATGATGTCCCACCCAGTCACATTATCCTGACACCAGGCCGACCAGTCCTAAAACTAACCTCTTAATGCTGAACGTCAAGCGAGGCAGCTGTTAGTACAATTTTTGTAAGTCTTTGGTATGACTCGGCCGGGGATCGAACCCACGACCTCCCGCTTCCGCGGCGGACGCTCTAACCACTAGGCCACCGGAGCGGTTGCAATGCGACCTAATTGTCTTTCCCAATGATATACTGAGGCAACTGACTCAGTCTGATCTGGGCGGGTATCTCATGAACATTGGACTATGAGTCTAACGTCGTACGAACTAAGTTGCCATGGCTCCCCTTTATACTGAATATCAAACTGGTACCAACACTACTCAGGTAAACATCAAAAGAAAACTTTGGTAAAAACCCGATATTTTTAAGACCTGGCTGAGGTTAGAATAACATGATTTTCAAGATGATCATTGTAGTGACTAGACTGAACGTCAGTCGGCTCCAAGTTCATATATGGCAAACTAGACATCGTCATCAAAGTCATTCAGCGAAAACTCCACACATATTTTGCCATTCATTCATTAGCAGCGATAAAAAAATTTCTAAGATGTCCACCTTCCGGTCAAGAGAGAGAGAGAGAGAGAGAGAGAGAGAGAGAGAGAGAGAGAGAGAGAGAGAGAGAGAGAGAGAGAGAGAATCTGACAGTGTACTGGTTGATAAGTAGAGGAAACTGTCCAACATAATAGACAAAGCAGAGACAAGAGACTCTCACGTTGTACGCTAACAACAAGAGAGGACAAGAAAGGCCCGACAACTTAAAAGGTTCAGAAAACATTGACATCTTAAAACACTTCTTGTAATAGCCCACAACAGAAGCGACGGCCTGAAGATGATAGAAATTGACCGAAATGCCAGACCTACTGCAAAGAGCGGCAGTCTCCTCTGAACAGTAGATCTAAAAGCCATGGCAAGTGGCCCCGTCCTAGGAAACAATAGCAGCTTGAAATAGTATAAAGTTGCCTTGGATAATAATAATAATAATAATAATAATAATAATAATAATAATAATAATAATAATAATAATATAACACCTATTATATAAAATATCCCGTGCATGTAGTTCTTGAGCTTATGCATGTAACACACGGTGAAACAGTAATTTCATGTATGATCTTTTTTACTTCCTCGTCATTCAATCAGATAAAATCTAAGTGACAAATATAGAATTTACAGAATGACTTTCCTTTGTGATTGTCAATGGTGAATCTCGCCATCATTACATGACCATCATCATCACCATTTAATTTCCTTCTAACGAATATTGAGTTCAAAACATAATGAGTAGAGTGATACCAATATAAATTACAACAAGAGTGATCGTGTTCCAATTACATGGCAAACGCCAGTGCTAGCAGGTAGAAATATTACACAGAAATACATACACGTCTACATGTAGGTACAAATAGTATATTGAAATACATACACGTCTACATGCAGGTACAAATAGTATATTGAAATACATACACCTCTACATGCAAATACAAATAGTATACTGAAATACATACACCTCTACATGCAAATACAAATAGTATACTGAAATACATACGCGTTAACATGCAAAAATAAATAGTATACTGAAATACATACACGTCTACATGCAAACATGCAACAGCAGACGAAACTATTAATTGTCTACAGGAGACTTGAGCTGTAACTGTTTCTTCTTCGCGCCATAAAACTGATATATTTTATGGAAACAAGAGTAACAGACAATTCAATTTTCATTTCGCTCATTATGAGAAATTAAACATGAACGAGATGCTCAAGTGGATTGATAAAGATCTCCCGCCTGCGACTGCATGACACCTGCCTGATAGTCAAAATACAAGAGCAGCTGGTCAAGACATATTGAATGGTTTCTAACTGCAATGGTTTTGGATGCATGTTATAAAAACAAATGCTACAAACTATCTTTAGCTTTTTCTATGTTGATCTATATTGTGTGGCACATCAGCATAAATTGTCCAATCTTGAAAGGTTCCATGCCAGTACGCTTTGTGTCCAAGTTGGTCAAGTTTTATTCAGTAGCTTTCTATATAGGTAAAGTTGAGTAAATGTTTTTCATTGGCCTATTAGTCGACGATAACAGTGGCATGTTAAAACGCTATAGTCTAAGTAAGAGAACGAAGCAAATCCAACAAGCTTGCAAAACTTAACAAAGAATGCAATTCTCTAATTTATAAAATGAAAATTTTAGATCCAAAATAATCCTAAGAGTTCAATACAATGCCAAATCAAATAATATAATGTTCTGAATGTATTCCAGGTTTTGTAATGAGCTAATGTACTAATATAGTTGAATGCGCCTAAGTGCTAACAGTGTCTATCTAACAGTTGCATGTACAAAACGTCTTTGAATGAATTCACCATAATGCCAAAATAGTGTTTAGTCTAAACAGTATAATGAGCACTATGTAATTTCAATAAATAATTTGAAAATGACTACTCAAAAGTTTTTAAACACAACAGTAAATACTTTTGTAGACTGAACATAAGATACTAAGAGAAATAAAAATAAGAATAATTTGTCACTTCTTTTATAGTATACATCTCCACTACTCGTTTAAACATAGAATCAGATACAAAATTTGTTCTCTGTGCTACGTTTCACTGACAGATTCCAGTCCAACATACCTATCCGACCTCACCCATGTATAGACACCAGCAAAATACTTACATTCCTCTTCTGACAATCGTATACTCATTATTCCCATTATGAAAATGAAGTCATGTGGATAACGTTCTTTTGCATATTAGGGCCCAGTAATGTGGAATGAATTGCCCATTGAACTTAGAGACAAAGACACAGTGATCCCTTTCAAGATTTCTCTTTAAAACTCACCTTTATTGATTGTTAGAACAAAATTCAAGATTTAATATTGATTCTTACCTAAAATATTTTCAGCATATTTTTATGTTTTCTGATTTCATGGTCTTTGTTTGTTGTTTTGCTTTTTGTAGTCATATCATTCTATGTCTCGTCACGCGCTTAGCGCCTCTAAAGATTCGGCGCTATACAAAGTCCTCATTATTATTATTATTATTATTATTATTATTATTATTATTATTATTATCAACATAGCAATTCATCCCCACGTGAAATATTGCATAATACACAACTACTCTATTACACACCTATATCGTAATTCGTCCCCACGTGACATATTGCATAATATAACTCCGCTAATCTATTCGACATCTCTATAGAATTTCATCCCCACGGGACATATTGCATAATATATCTTAACTTGATATATGTCACTAGTGTTGTTCCGATTATCGATTATAATCGATAATCAGTTGGTTGAGTGAACCAATTCGCCAATCGATTGTGAAACGCCATAATCGATTGCATGGTAAGGGAGACAACTGTGAAGCGCTTGGCACAGACTAGTTCAATCCCTTTGTTTGTTGGGAAGAAAACCGAGGATTCCGAACAAAATGTTAAAACCCCGCTAAATATCATACACGTGCCATGGATGAAAACGATCGCAAAATAATATATCCATATCCTGGAGGAAAAGCTCGTTCTCGTGTATGGACATATTTTGGATTTTACAAAATACAGGAGGGTCCACCGACAAAGGAGAATTTAGATACAACGAAGGTCATATGCAAACTCTGCAGAAAGGAATATGCAAACAAAGGTAGGTCCAGCTATTCTCATTGAAATCAACGCGGGGATACATTTATTTTTGGCAAACACATTCTCCAATACGTAGTGCAAAAAAATGAACAATATTCTAATTTTTTTGTAGTGCTACACGAAAACGAAATTATCATGTGATACGCGTTACATTTTAGGACTGTGGAACCATATTAGCCATCCGATCCACAACAGTAAAGCTAAATTATTTATTCCCTTCATAACTTCCAAATATATAAACATACACCATAGTTAGATTTTTTTGGATAATTTGGAAACAAATAATGTCGTCAACGACGAATGCAATTATTAGGAGACAGAACAACCTCGTATAAAATAAATGAGTTGCACGCACGCACACGGAAAAACGTTTCATGGCATTCCAGTATCAAATATTTTAAATCAAGAATTTTATTTTCATTAAATCATTTGTGTACTTTGTGCTTTCCTCTAATATAGCATGTGTTGTTGTTAAAATACTTCAAATTTCTTTTCATAATAAAGCTCCATGTCATGATTATGATTGAAATACATAAATAATCACAAGATTATCCTGCTATTTAGGCATATATGATAATGACGGAAAAGTGATCTCTGAGGTTTGTTACAGATATTCCCTGAGACATGTGACTATTTAAAAACATAAAATAACTTTTTAAAATGTTGCAGATTAATTTTAAAATATATATACAAATTTAATATTAATTTTAATCCTGATTTTCTTTAAATAATTTCATTCCATTCATTTAAGATACTTGTGCATAAAGAATTTGTTGTTTGCTCTATTTTCTTCTCAATATAAAAACATTTATTTCAAATACATTCCAGGCAATACTACAAATTTGGCCTTTCATCTTGATCATGACCATAAGGAAATGGGATCAGCGACAGCAAGAGGTGCTGATGTTTCCCTCCAGCCACCCAAACAGACTAAGATTGATGAACAATTTAAGAAGCCAACAGAAAGGATGTCAGCTACAAAGCAGAAAGAAATTGATGATGCACTCTTGAAACTTATTGTTGGCAAAGTTCTTCCGCTAAGCCTTGTTGATCATACATATTTTAGAAACTTTGTGATGCTTCTTAATCCAAGGTAAGTTTTAAATGATAACATTAAAAATTAGCAATATTTATTTAAACTGACAGTGAGAAAAGAAAAAAAGTGTGAATCCATTTAATTATAGATGTCAACACTGTTGAATTTTGAATTTTCATACCTAAATTAAGCAGTATTTAATTAAATATAATGCTGTCCTGTCTAAATGAACATTAAATAAATTCATTGTTTTCACTATATTTAGACACAGTCAATATTCCAAATACATGTCTTGTTTGACTACCATGACTAAATGTTTCAAACTTTACATTTTCAGGTATGAAATTCCAGGTCGTAAATTAGTGTCCTCCAAACTAGCTGAGAAGAAAGACCAGGCTGAGAAAAAAGTAAAAGAGGAACTACATGATGTTCTTGATATAGCTGTTACTCACGATGCATGGACTTCATTAAATACAGAAAGTTATAGTACAGTGACTGCACATTTTATTTCCAAAGATTGGGAATTGAAAAGTGTTGTCTTAGAAACACGAAAAGTTGAAGGTAGTCACACTGGGGAAAATATAAAAGAAAGCCTGTTGGCCACTCAGAGGCGATGGAATCTTCCAACACCAACTGGAGTAACTGATAATGCAGCCAATGAGATCACGGCTTTTGATTTACTTCAATGGACTCGATTTGGTTGTTATGGTCACAGATTCAACCTTATTGTGAAAAAAGCTTTAGCTATACCAGAACTGTCACGAATCATTGCAAAGGGGCGCAAACTGGTGACTTTTTTCCATCAAAGCACGAGCATAAATGATTTGTTAATGAGAAAGCAGCAGTTACTACTTGACATAGGTGCTAGAGGACACAAGCTCAAGATGGATGTTCCAACTAGATGGAATAGCACTCATGACATGCTTGAACGACTGCTTGAGCAAACACCTGCTATTATGGCTGTTATCAGTGACCCAAACATAAGCAAGTCAGCAGCCGCAACATTGAAAAATTATGTCTATACATTTGACGAACAAGCATTGGTTGAAAAACTTGTGGAAGTTCTCTCACCGTTCCTGAATGCAACAGATAGTGTATGCAGAGACAAATCACCAACCCTTCATAAAGTTATCCTAATACTTCTTAAACTTACCAAATGTATAGAAACAAATGCTGATGATCTACCTTCAATCGCTAAACTTAAAGATGTAATGAGACAAGAACTTGACAATAGTACACAGGACAAAGATCTAGCTCTGTTGGGCTGTTTATTGAATCATACTATGAAGGATCTGGAGTTTCTATCTGACAGTGAGCGAGCAGATGGACATGCTCTGCTTTTGAAGGTTGCTCTTGATATGGCTGATGTTAAAGTGAATGTCCAAGTGGAGCCAGGGACTAGTGATGAACAACCTTCAGACTCATTGCCACCTCTACCAATTGCACCATCACTACTAAATGTCAGAGATGACAACACTAAAACTGTGGTTACACTTAGTCCGCCAAACAAGAAAGCAAAGGTCAATGTTGACATGGATGATTGGTTGCAAGATGTTGTTTGCCTTGGTGAAAGTCAACAGCCAATAACAGATGTCATCCACCAGGAGGTTTCTAGATATCTAGTTGCTGCTCCATATGATACCAATCTCACAATGTTACAGTGGTGGAAACAAAACTGCCAGTTCTACCCCCATCTTAGCTTACTAGATCGGAAGTACCTAAGTATTCCGGCATCATCAGTATCCAGTGAGAGGGTATTTAGTCTGGCTGGACATCTTGCCAGCAAGAAACGGGCTCGTTTAAGTTGTGACAATGTGGACCTGATAATATTCTTAAACAAAAACATTAACTATTGGTAATTTGGTAGTGTCAGTGTAACAAGCACAAGGAGAAACAGTATTCTGAAAAATGATTTTTGTGTTCAGCATTGCTCAAACATTACATGATTTTGCTGATAAATAGTTCAGTTAGTTTGAAAGTTTTTGTAATTGGTGTTCTTTTGTTTTGTTTAAACTGCTTTGATTGTAGTATTAGTAACTAATGACAAGCAAGAAAAACATTTCTTTCTATACTTTAAACAATTGAAAAATCACATATGAATAAAAGTGTTCTGGGGGATTGTTAAGTCTTTCAGCTGCATAAAACTGATAAGCCAAAGAAAGTTGCTTTTGAGGTTAAAGTATATATATATATATATATATATATATATATATATATATAGAGAGAGAGAGAGAGAGAGAGAGAGAGAGAGAGATTAACTTCTATACATTTTTTTTACATTTTAAACTTTTGAACAAAGATATAACTCTGTAACAACAAAAATTAAAACTTACTTGTAGAAAGTTAGCAACCGATTATAATCGATTATCAGTAAGTTGTGTGCAACCGATGATCGATTATGAACTTCTAACCGATTCCCATCACTATATGTCACAATACTCAGTCATACAAATGGACAACTATTTCAAACTGTACACAGGTTCATTAGCATGACTGTAACCTCTTAATAGCATCACTATCTCAAAAAGAATCTATGAATATGGATATAAATCAGCCATGTAACTTATTGTTTATAAACGATCATTATTATTTACAATCATTTACAAAAGTTAAACGCACAATGTCAATATAGGTAACATTATATAAATATAAATAAGGTGATTAACATTACAATAGAACGTATACCTCTGATTAGTTCAAATTACTGTTTTATTCTACTTCCATATATTATTTACTCTGTACAAGTTACTCCACAGCAAAAGTGTGCATCACCTCAAGAAAACCCATCTGCACGCGAAACGCACATTGCTATTGGATATCTTACTGCGGTACTAAAGGAAGTTGACAATGGTTTATTATGGTATAGCAAAATCGCACCATACAATATATATATATATATATATATATATATATATATATATATATATATATATATATATATATATATGTGTGTGTGTATATATATATATATATATATATATATATATATATATATATATATATATATATATGTGTGTGTGTGTGTGTGTGTGTGTGTGTGTGTGTGTGTGTGTAATTTGGACGAAATACAATTATTTACGACGTCTGGTAAAGAAACGTTTAAAACGTGCAATTAAAAAAATTCAGAGAGATGCTAATGACAATGACAGTCAATTATGAAAGTTAATGAAAGTTACCTTCTCTCGAAGATCAGGTCTCTTATGTAGCTATTTGTGTATCAGATTTTAATAATTGTAACCATATTTGATGGGAGATTGTCATTCTTTGGACAAAAATGTTTACGTTATTAATGCCAGGATGTTTTCTGTAATGTTGGCCACATTTTGTTGAGAGCTTTTTAGTGAGAAAATAATTTAGTAAAGTTTCTACTTTTTAGTTACTGTGACCATATCTGATAACGGATTGACATATTTGTGCCATAACGGGTATCCGTCAAATTTAGCCAAGCTCATCGGAACAGTCTCTGAGACATATTTAGAGTATTTCGTTTCCTTTCCATATCCAGCAATGATTTGAATCTACTTCTATGCTTTCAAAAATGCTTGATATAATTCCGTGGTACAGTTTTAAAAGCAATCATTAAAATGTTTTTAAATTTGTATTAACATGATTTTGTTGAAGATGTAAATTAAAGGTTTTTCTATGTTAGGTAAGAGTATCATTAACTGATGGACGGTCCAAATCTGTTAGGTAAGAGTGTCATTAACTGATGGACGGTCCAAATCTGTTAGGTAAGAGTGTCATTAACTGATGGACGGTCCAAATCTGTTAGGTAAGAGTGTCATTAACTGATGGACGGTCCAAATCTGTTAGATAAGAGTGTCATTAACTGATGGACGGTCCATATCTGTTAGGTAAGAGTGTCATTAACTGATGGACGGTCCAAATCTGTTGTATCAAGCTTAATGGAATATATGGCAGGATGATTTCTACCACATTATGTCAAATACTAGTGAGCGGACTTTGAAGTAATATTTTAAAAATTATATTGTTTAACAATGACAGTCATATTCGATGCCGGAAGGAGATTATTTGCTTACATTTGAAATATCTTCGTTATGTGATGCTCATTATTCATTATCAAGTTGGTTAGTCCGCAGTTTTGGCGAAGACTTTTCAATAGTTATTCTTTTCAAACTGAGTAACGTCAGCCATATTTGATGGAATATAGGCATACTTTGTAAACGAAAATCTGAAGCCTTCATATCGGGATGCTATCTTTCAAATATAGTAAACGATACGATTCTAGAGACGTTTTTGAAACGTTTTTCAACTTTAAACATTAAAGGCAAAATCGCCATAACTTTTGAAAGGGTAATAGTCTTATATGCTTGAATGCTTACTGTTGCATTTGGTAAAATTCTTTTGAGGAGTTTTGTAATGTCCTTTAGAGTTTTGCTAATTTTAGTTAGAGTGACAACGTTTGATGGTGGATCAGCATCATTTGTACGAGTTCTAAATATCGTCATGCTAGTTTGGATTCTTCCTAATTTGAACAAGATCGTTTCAGTGGTTTTGGAAACGAATACAATTTAATTTTTTTCAAGGTTTAGTAACAGCGGCCATTTTTATGGTGGATTGTGATCAATTATACAAGTCAGAAAATAAAAATTCTTCTTTGTCAAATTTTGTCGAATTAGGTTTAGCGGTTTTAGACGAGATATTATTTGTCATTTTAGTATGGTTCTTATACTTGATAGCAGATCGGCATCATTTGTATCAATTATGGAAGTTTATTCTGCCAGATTTATAACATTCAAGTCAGCAGTTTTGAAAAAGAACTAATTTGAAGGGACAGAGATTTTTCTTATTTTAGTAATCGTGGTTATATTGGAATGTGCACTGACTATGAACATTATATGTATAGGTTTTAATGCATCGTTAACCAAGATACTTTCCACAGGGCTTGGTAAGAGTATGCCCAGTCATTTCAAGCTTGTTTATTCATTTTAAATAACAATTATTTTTGACACTCATTCTACACATTTTTAAAGTTTTCTTGGCATAACGTTTTCTGTCTAATTCTGTTCTGTTCTCTGTCATTAAAAGGTTATTACCGTTTTAGCAACGGATATCATATGTGATTCAACAATGTTTCATGACAAATTTAGTTAAAATTAGTCATGTGTGTTTAAAGAACAAATCGACGCTGTTGTTGACAGATACGCCCTTGGAAAGGGAAAACAAACTGAAAAATTGATGTAAAACGTCATTATGCAGTTTATTTTAAATTAAAGCAGAAATACATCGAACTATCAGCAGAAATCATCTCGTACACTATTTATTAAAAGTAAATTCACCTACGTTGGTAAAATTTTTGCGGGCTGTTGGGGCGTGGGTGAAAAAACAGGACATGGGCGTATTGGAATTGAATTAATTTAATTATCAGACCAAATGTGTTTGTTTATGTTTGTGTGAGAGCATTTTGTTTTTAACAAAGCAATTTTTATTTTTTCATTTATGCAAATATTAGCTGAACAATGTACTTTGCTTCTGAATATTGTTTTATCGGTCTCCGTCGGCCAACATCAAACGCTAGTCCGCAGGCCTGGTTACTTTATCGCAGGTATTTAATAAATATAATATAATGTTAAATTGACTATTTTTACAAATAAATAGCATGAATACCAATTAGATAAAATCATAATAGTTTTCAAGTCTTGGACAAGCGTTTAGTTACTAAAAATTCCATGCCGGATCATATTTTCCGTGCAAAGAAGCTTGTATCAGCCTAATATCCAAGCTAATATGTGTATTTAAATATCAATGTTTTATGAAATTTATTAGTTTCAGTACATTTCCAAGAGTGTAGAGTTTCCGTTTTATGTAACTCTTACTGTGCAAAGTTAAAACCGAGGACAGAAAATTTGTGTCGGTTTTTACTCAGTGAAACAAAAGAATTTAAAGAAGAATAAAAATCGAAACCAAATAAAACAAATCGATTATGAGAGGACCTTTGTAAAGAGAAGTTCATTTATGTGGAGTTTTTTCACTGTACTAATAAATCCTCGCATCACAAAAGAATGACAAAATATTCAGTATACAGTTTTATCTGTAATAATGTAACTGTTTCTGATTGTTACATTAGCTCGTTAATCCACACTTCATAGGAACGGTGATCTACCTGGCTAACACTCAATGTTGATGAAAGGTTGTGGTTTGATTACATGCAAAGTAAAGTCTTGGAAACATTACTGAAAGGTTGTATATATACGTTAACTTAATTGTCCTTCAAGCTACAAAAGTACGCATAATTTATTAGTAACACGTACATGCAATGAAAATAAGACACGATACAGCACGCTGTGTCATTTATAAACAAAACAAGTTTGCTTTTTTAACGTTGTATTGATGTTTTGTTTGTCAAACGTTGAAATCTTGGGAATTAAACATCATTGTTTCGTACATTTTTCAGTATTATTTCCATAATAAATTGATTGAAGTTTTCAACTTGTGTCGGAAAATATTTTATTTAACCTGTATATTTACAAACATCTACGATCACTGACATGTCTACCTTTACGAAACTAAATGTATGTGCTTTTTTCATTGTTTTGAAGCGTCAAAGAATGAACATGGATCAATTAGTTTATATTTAGGACCAAGAGTTTTAGAAAATAATGTATTTATGATAGGCCATTCTCGAGATGATAGGGAAGCTGTCTTGATCATGTCAAACGAAGCAAGTAGCTACCAAATTTCTCTATAAATAGAATTAAATATTCTAAGCGTACCTGTGTGACATTTTTGACTCGTAGTTATGTGTATAGATATAACTTGTATTGGTAAGATGCAAAGGGTCATATTTTGGGGAACGGATGTCGTGGTAAATAATAAGATGCAAAGATCATATTTTGGAGAATGGATGTCGTGGATAATGATAAGATGCAAAGATCATATTTTGGAGAATGGATGTCGTGGTTAATGATAAGATGCAAAGATCATATTTTGGAGAATGGATGTCGTGGATAAGGTAAGCTGCAAAGGTCATATTTTGGGGAATCAATGTCGTGGTTAATGGTAAGCTGCAAAGGTCATATTTTGGGGAATGGATGTCGTGGTTAATGGTAAGCTGCAAAGGTCATATTTTGGGGAATGAATGTCGTGGTTAATGGTAAGCTGCAAAGGACATATTTTGGGGAATGGATGTCATTGACAAATACTTCAACACCTTTATGTTTTAAGTGTTCATGCATTTAGATTACGGAAGTAAGACTCATCGTTCCTGAAAAATATGAAATATATCCTGTAATAATACAACACAAAATAAAATATAAATAGAAAGGAAAAGAAAATTGTTTGTGCTTTATGCATGTGTCCCTGCTGATATCTTCGTTAAAAAAAAAGAAAACACACAAAGAAAACGATAGTTTTAATTTGTTCTTTATAAATATTAATACATATGAATGTAAAGAGGATAAAATAAACAATAACTACGATAATGTATATGAATCACTCTGTATGCAATTAAATATTAAATTGAAAAAAAGTAAATTCTAGGTCAATGCTGACTTAATGCGTATAGAACAAAATAGATTTGTTTTATGCCGGGCCTGTTTTTTTTTAAATACTTGGGCTGCCAATGATATTTGTTAGAGTGATAAGCTCACAGTTATCAATGGTCAGAAGTCTCGAATGAACCCCTTACGTTTACCACGTAAGACGTTTTAGAGAAATAAAAAAGTTGTAATGTTTTATATTAGTCAATTGATGCAATGATGCAGCAATGTTTACTACTTCAAAGATCTTGCATCGTTACCTTACTTACTCCTGTCAGATTGTATGGCGGCCTTCGAGCTAAAAACCCTACAGCAAGAAGTTGTTTTTATTTTGTATTTATTTATTATTTCAAAACTCTGTCCTGTAGATATTAGCAAGGTGCTTGTAACATTTATTATTTTTAGTACAACACTATATACGATGGTACATTAGTGACTTTGTTATATAGGGATTATGGATTATCACATCAAACAAAGTGAAGAATGCATGATTACATGAGAATTCATTGTATATCGTTCAACAGCACAAAAAGCGAAGCATGCATGATTAGATAAGAATTCATCGAGTATCACTGTGTATCTTTTCACACACAAAAAAGTGAAAAATGCATGATTAGATACGAGTTCATTGTGTATAACTTACAGATATTGAATATAATATGCAAGAGACCACATGTACCTAGATATATATTTTTAAAGACATGCAAGGGACCACATGTATCTAAGATATATTTTGAGACATTCAAGGGACCACGTGTATATATATATATATATATATATATATATATATATATATATATATATATATATATATATATATATATATATATATATATATATATATATATATATATATATATTTAGTATATGGTATTTGGAGTCATATCATAATATATAGGCAACAGGCGCTCATAGACTTGCATAGAGATAACACAACCTTCTCATCACTCAGATTAAAAACGCACTTTCACAGGAACATGGATTAACATCGAATTGTTTCATACTCTGGATCTTGGATACTTCTCGTTACAAGTTTTAGAAATTTGTCACTTTCCAAACACAGAACTATACTAGAAGGGCGACCACTTCAACAAAGGAAATCTTTTCAGCTACATCGATGACTTTCTCAAATTAATACAATAGGTCAGAGGAAGAGACATTCAAAGGACGACAACAGTCTATCGAAGGCATCACGGAAAATAGTAGGCATTGTTTGCAAAAGTCATGCACAGTTGCTTGTAGGGAAGCATGACACAACGTCTGAATATTTCCAAGCTGGAGTACTTGGCGGAACCGAGCCATTTCTTTGAACTGGTGAACGACAAATGAAAACAGAATAAGCACATGGAAGTCGTTCGTGTAGATTTGATCGTGATCAATTATGAAGAAGAGCAAAATGTTGTTTTTTTTGTTTTTTGGTTTTCTTTGCAGCTCCCGGCGCCATTTTAAAGATCATCATTGCTGCATGCTCGTTGAAAATTGTACAGAGCCTTAACACTTTAAGGAAGTTGATTCTTCAACTTTGACTAATACAGTTGCATATAAATTCATCGCCGTCATAGCTCTCAGCCAGAAATCGAATGGAAGCTTAGGTGCATGGATTGCAACTGAATTATCGATCGAGTCAAGTAGAACTCTTCGATGTGCTGAAAGAAACTCTACAGTCCGGAATAAATTAAGACTCTATAGTAGACTACCATCAATTTTTTTAAAAACCACTAAATCGTCAGTTGCCATTAGATGAAATATATCAAGTTGTGTGTCAGTTAGGACTACCAACACACAGCTAGAAGAAAGATGAAATTTTCGACGTAGCACGAATTCAGAAAGGTTCTCAAGTGACTGTTTTAGTAAACCAAGTTTTTAAATCGTTTTATCATCCTTCTCAGAGTATGATTCGTTAAGTTGAGTCAAGTTGTGTGTCAGTTACGACTACCAACACACAGCTAGAAGAAAGATGAAATGTTCGACGTAGCACGAATTCAGAAAGGTTCTCAAGTGACTGTTTTAGTAAACCAAGTTTTTAAATCGTTTTATCATCCTTCTCAGAGTATGATTCGTTAAGTTGAGTCAAGTTGTGTGTCATTTACGACTACCAACACACAGCTAGAAGAAAGATGAAATATTCGACGTAGCACGAATTCAGAAAGGTTCTCAAGTGACTGTTTTAGTAAACCAAGTTTTTAAATCGTTTTATCATCCTTCTCAGAGTATGATTCATTAAGTTGAGTCACGGTCATATCTCGATTACGTGTCAATTATCATGTGACAAACTTTTACTTTTTCCAGAAGGATGAGCTCTTTATCTGGAAATCTGTTTTGCATTTATTTAGTTTTATAACTGTCGCTTTGATGAGAATTCTCTCAGTCGTGCTTTAATGCTTGAGACGTCAAGTTGTTTTATGGTGTGCCCGGTTTGGGCTGAGTTTCTGTAATCTTCAAATTAGTGAATTTCATGTTATTACTTTCCCTGTAAATACAAAAGTGCTCTGATAATTCTTCGATAGTCATTTACTGGAATTTATACGGAATTCGAAAACTGAAATACTTTTTTCTGTGATTCAACAAGAGACTGTTGACTCATCAGTACAACGCTGACTATTACGGACGTCATCGCCTTCCATTTTGGATTTTAATCAGGGTTTAAATGTTATTCGATTAGAACTTTTTATTGATAGTACTTGTGTTTTAAATCTTGGATTAATTTTGGATTTAATTCGCAATACAATATGTTCTTTTTGTCTCATGTTTTCATTTTTTATCGGGGAAATTAATTATTTGTTAACTTTTATTAATCATGTTGTCTTCACTCTTTTATATTACTTTTCTTACGAGCATAGATTCGGAACACTGAACGCTAATATACAATGATATGACATCCAAGTGTCATCTCTTATGTTAGTCGTTAAGCGCCTATCGCTAGAACAGGAAGAAGAATTCCAGTTATCTACCTTTCGCACGTAACAGATAAACAATTTAAAAATTCTGCCGTTAATTTTAATAACCTGGTTCAAATTCCTCTTAAATCGTCAACCGTTGTGTCAACTGTCCCAGGGATACCACTAAGTATTGCATTATTCAACGCTCAATCAGTAGGATCACCGGAAACGACCAGAATATCGACTTCTTCTTCCTGACAGAAACATGGTTACAATCGTCAGGTGTGAACATAAGTGTGCGGATTTAACATCCAGCTATTACTCCATCAAGTCGTTCCCCCGCAACTCTCGCGGAGGTGGAATTGCTGTAATTACAAAGAATTCCATGATCAAATGCCTTAAGTACAACACAACCTTCAATTTCTGCCATACATCGTTTAAACTTGTCCAAACAACGCTCACACTGAAACAAAGGTCAGTCCATTTTTTCAGTCTCTACCGCCTTCCTTCTAGTAGGAAAAACGAGCTGACTGAATCTCTCTTTTTGGACCAGTTTCCAAATCTTCTGGAGTATGGAAATTCGATAAGTGGCAACCTAATTATTCTTGGAGATTTCATCTTTCACTCTGACTGTCCTGGAAAACCATACACGTCAAAACTCCTAGATTCGATTCATGTTTTCAATCTTAAATAGTCAGTTAACCAACCCACCCATAAACGTGGTCACATTTTAGACTGGTTTCTTTATAGACCTGATGATAATATTCTGCACTCCACCCTTGTATCCCACGAACTTGCATCGGATCACCTCTGCATTGTATGCCATCTCGACGTATCAGTCCCTAACCCTTCACCTCTATTTGCTTCCAAGAGAAACCTGCGTATGATAAATAGATCCAAATTCATGCATGACATCCAAGAAAACCTAACAACTTCCTTACATCCAACAGCGGAACCACTTGATAACTGCCTGCGTTCATTGCCTGAAAAACATGCCCCAGCCTTCAAATGCAGAGTATCATTAAAATAAAGTGTTCTCCATGGTATAGCAGTGTTAGGGGCCAGCTTCACACTGCTAAAAGACATCGCTGAAAAGGAGAGAGGCTTTGGCTTTCCACCAGACTCACTATTCATAAACAAATCTATGAAGCCGCTAAGAAGAACGTCACAAACATAGTCCATTTAGCCAAATTATCCCACTACAGTACTAAGATCACGGAGAGTTCCAGCTGCAATGCGCTCTTCGAGATAACTAATAAACTAATATCAAGGAACAAATGTACACCACTTCCAACAACCTTCTCTCCACTACACCTTCCGGACCAAATTTCAAATTTCTTCGATGACAAAGTACAAACCATTAGAGATTCGCCTGACAGCACAATTTCAACTAAGTCGTCACCATACAGTTATGATGCAGAATTTCAGCCACATCCATTAGGATCGTTTGAACCTGTTTCTATTGCTTTAGTACGGACAATCGTGATGAAAAGTGCAACAAAGTCTTGTGAACTTGATCCAATTCCGACATCACTGCTGCTTGAGTGCTTAGACCCAATATTGCCTTCACTAACTGATGTTATTTATATATCTCTCTCTCTCATCGGGGGGAATTCCCATCATTTTTCAAAAGTGCCATCATAAAGCCACTGCTGAAGAAATCAACACTTGACCATAACGATTTAAAGAACTACCGCCCTGTTTCTAATCTCCCATTCATATAAAAACATCTTAGAAAAGGTTGTTCTAATCCAACTTGTATCTCATTTGAATTCAAACAGTCTTTTTAGCAATGTACAGTCTGCATATCGCCCTTGCCGCAGTACGGAAACTACTCTTCTGAAAGTATTTAATGACATTCTCTCGGCTTTGGATAGTGGAAAGATTACAGTCCTCACTCTCCTGGATTTATCTGCAGCATTTAAAACAATAGACCATGATATATTACTTCACCGTCTCCAGCATGTATATGGCATTCAGAATATAGTCTTACAGTGGTTCAAGTCCTACTTAGTCAACATGACAGATTATATCTGCAAATGGAATACATTTCAGCCCAGTTGACGTATGTTGTTCTGTTCTTGGACCTGTTCTCTTCATTCTGTACACTCAGCCGCTCTCAAGTGTCATAGATCATCACCCAGTGTCGCACCAATTGTATGCTGATGACACCCAAATATACAAGTCTAGCGACCCAACTGAAGTTGATGCTACCATCCATGGAGTAGAGAGGTGCATTTCTGATGTGAAATCATGGATGACATTTAACAAGCTGCAGATGAATGATGAGCTCCGCCACTAAACAACTCGTTAGAAAAATTATTCTTCATGGAATCAAGAACATAGGAAAATGGCGGCGGCCACATGGAAATCAAAATGGACGTTCCAAACGAGGTTCATCAAAAGTATGGACTTCACATATGGCGGGGATAGAAATTCAGAGGAACAGTGGATTAAAAAATACCGACACCTGAAAAATTTCTTGAAATCTATGGAACTAAAAGGAAAACTGGCTGTAACATGAGATACTCTGTTACCGCTAACCTACAGTACTCCGAGAGAGACGGCCTGCGGTGCAAATGTGAATAACTTTCACTTTGCCATTCATTTGCCTGAATAATAGAGTTCTCATTTGGTTACGAGTAACCCTCTTTGAACAATCTCTATTACAAAACCTGACTTGATCAATTTTGAACACCGCTCAAACTTTACAATCTATTTACAAAACAGTGACTACACTTTTATATGTCGCATAGACATATTAGCTAACAAATTTGTTAGGGACTTATGATACGTACACTATTGTACTAGAAAATTGGTATAGGTAGGATGTTAAAGAAAAATTATACGACTCATTTATTTGATACAATTGCACAGGTGGCCTACACAATATTTGTATTAGGTTGTCCATTTGCATAACTGGACTGAATTTGAAATAAGTACGGCTAGGGCGCTCCGGGGCGTAAACGACATCCATATACGACAACGGCTGGCTTTCCGGGATCTTTTCCTCCTTTTCAACGACCGGACTCCAACAAAAATGACGATATGAGAAAACTATTTTTCTCTCGTCACCATTTGGTGCCATTGCACCCCTAGTACGTTACTTCTGATTGGTTGATA
The DNA here is from genome assembly GCA_029339505.1 of Unio delphinus. Lineage (NCBI taxonomy): Eukaryota > Metazoa > Mollusca > Bivalvia > Unionida > Unionidae > Unio > Unio delphinus. The sequence continues at coordinate 17,987,718 of JAQISU010000055.1, read as the reverse complement.
AGGTTGAGTGTGTGTTGGGTCTATTACCACTCACCCAGGGCCTTACTTTTTAATGGAATGACATGACCGCCAAAATTAACAAACGCACTTTGAGCGTTAAATGCCCGTGGGGATGTGGCACCATTCCTTCTCATCGGGAAACCAACCATCATAAATTTGATGGTTTAAATCAGTGAACAAATGACCTTTATGGCCGGTTTCACTATAATACCAACTATTCATTCATTCATGAAAGATGATAAAACTGAGACTATTCTGATCACAACACAAAGACTTTCTCATTCACATCCTTTACCTCAGACAATAAATATCAGTAACACCAACATTAAATTCTCAGTCAGTACGAAACCTAGGCATTACTCTAGACAGTACTCTCATATTGCATCAACATGTCATAAACATGTGCACGGCTGCATATCTTGAATTGAGACGCATCAGTTCCATTCGTAAATATCTTTCAGTTCATGTCACTAAAACACTTGTGTGTTCATTAGTAATTTCAAGACTGGACTATTGTAACTCAATTCTGTCTGGTTCGTCACAATATTTACTCCAGAAACTTCAAAAAGTTCAAAACACAGCTGCACGGATCATCTTTAGAGTACCTCGATCAGAGCACACCTCACCACTGATCTGTACAGTACAATGGCTATCGATTAGACACAGAATCAAACACAAAATTTGTTCTCTGTGCTATGTTTCAGTGACAGACTCCAGTCCAACATACCTATCCAGCCTCACCCATGTGTATACACCAGCTTGATACTTACGCTCTTCTTCTGATAATCGTATACTCATTGTTCCCACGGTGAAAACAAAGTCATATGGACAACGTTCGTTTGCATACCAGGGCCCGGCGACGTGGAATTATGGTGAGAATACCAAGATCAATCGATATCAATCAATCAAATGGTTTCGTTTTTGTTTTTTTATTTTTTATGGTTTAACGCCATTTTTCAGCACAATATAGGCTATACATGGCGGCCAGTATCAATGGTTGAGGAAGAACCCGGACAACCCCCGGAAAGAACCACCGACCCACGAGAAGCTACTGGCAAGCTTTCTCACATAACTACATTTGCCGAATCTTAGACTCGAACACACGCAGACAGAGGTGAGATGGCAGTGGTCCGTAACGGACAGCGCTTTAGACCACTCGGCCACTCGGGGCCCCGTTCAAATGGTTTCAATGAATTTGTCGAATTCGGCAAAATTGACCTAGTGGTTAAAGCGGATACAGAAGGTCAAGGGTTAGAACCTCGGTCCAGTCATACCAACCACTTATAAAGAAATGGTACTAACAGATGCCCCGCTAGGCGCTCGTCATTAATAAATCAGTACTAGGACATGTCGGCCTGGTGTCAGGATAATGTGAATGGGTGGGACATGATGCTACATGTCTGCGGGCATGATTCTCCAGTGCTAGATATCACTATACTCTACCAAACTGCAAACAGCTTAGCGATAGGACTGAAAAAATGTTAAATCTAAGTTACAAATCCAAATCACACATACACCCACACACACATCATCATCATCATCATCATCATCATCATCATAATCATCAACAACAACAAAATCATCATCAACAACAACAACACGAAATACTACTGTATTACAATGAGTAAGAATATTTAGGCAAGAAATAAAGTGATTTAATTAAAGAACATTAATGGCAGTAACAACAACAACAAAATAAACGACCCCAGAAAATAAAAACCCGAAGCATGCCAATCCTAATACTACGCCTCGCTGCCATAAAACAAGTGAATCAAAACTTACCATTGTTAAGTGTTCGAGAAGTAAAAACGTCTACATCAGCAATGCATTCCTCCTGTCACGAATCCTGTCATAAAGCTCACCTTTTATCGACGTGCACTTTGTTGTAGTTTGGGACATTAACGAGGAATTAAACAAAAGGTAAGATAACATTATTGTGAAGATCTATGAAGCACAACGTGTAGTATGATATGGCAATTGATATGATCTATTGAAACCGCCTCACGCGATAGCTGTCAGCTATATGGGTCTCATGTATTATAAATGTAATTGTAATACAGTTGGACGCATATAAACACAAGTTATGACTTTAGTATTAATTCAAAAAAGTTCAAATCACCAAGAGACTGTATTGTTCTTTTTAATCTTAGATTAAGCGCTTACTTTCCAACCTAGGATATTTTATGTTTTGACGCGTTATTTCAGAATTGTGTCCGTATTTTATTAAGATAGCTAATTTCTCCCTTTCACGTAGAGCTGCTCACCACCGCGATGTGCAATACCTGTTTTTGTTTACCTAATGTTGAATGTGGAACACATCCCTCATTCAACAATTCTTAGATTGTTGTTATGTGTAATATAGAACACCACTGCCTTATACATGTATGACGGCCTGTAAAATAATCCAGTACAGTAAAGCGAGGTCGTTACACATTGATCAAAATATGAATAAGTATTTTATTTCAGTTGAAAAAATGATCTAGCTTAAGGATGTTTAAATGTTCTCTCTCTCTCTCTCTCTCTCTCTCTCTCTCTCTCTCTCTCATCCAAATGACAATCTTACTTTTGACTTTATACATAGTAATTGTTAAAACGTATTTGCATTCTACATTGCAGATACCATTGAACGTGGTCATATTGTCTGGGCCAACAAAAAGGTGAGTTTGGACAACAAAAGTTTACATCCAATATGTCTGATGGAGAAATTGTTTGATACAGATTTTTGTTATTGAATGTGAAATATTTGAAAAAGAAGAGTCTACTTTGGGCAACTATCTTTTAGTATCCACTTGCTACAACGGACAGGCGATTCTCAAGGCTATCGTTACAGCCAGGTTAAATATATTTGGAGAAGCACACAAAGTAAAGAAAGCTTCATTTGTGAACTATACTTTTAGATATATATATTCATCTGTGAACTATACTTTTAGATATATATATTCATCTGTGAACTATACTTTTAGATATATATATTCATTTGTGAACTATACTTTTAGATATATATATTCATTTGTGAACTATACTTTTAGATATATATATTCAGAGGAATCTAGACACAATGCATATACTTTATTATCTTTAGGTATAATGAGGGAATGAATTAATTGGGAAACAAATGCGCGAACATTTTAAATCCTGAAACAAATGTCAATAAAATCATAAAGGAAAATATTTTAGATGATGGGTCAAATATATCTGACCATATATATATATATATATATATATATATATATATATATATATATATATATATATATATATATATATATATATATATATATATATATATAACTACTATCGAGCAGGATGTACGCAGAATGGTCTCTAACCTATAAAACAAATGGAAAATGGATAAATTCTTGGCTCAGATGGATTTACTGCAGCAGAGTTCTAAATTTTCTTTTGGACGTTTATTTGGGGATTTCCATGCAGAGCAATAAATTATGAATAAACTATGGAAAAACAATCAGATGTTGAGACACAATTAGTTATCGCATTTCTGCCAAAGGATGAAACAGCAGAAGACTTTTTTTAAATAAAAAAACAGGAGACTTCTGTTTTATTACTTCTATATGTTGACCATATAATTTCTTTGGGAGCAATTGCTGTTAGGATTTATGAAAAAGGTCTTCATCAATAATTATAGTCGAAAAGGATTTATGAAAAGTAGATTTATTGGAATAAATGTCATTACAATGTTTTCTTTAACTTGATCGTTGTAGAAATAGATCAATAATCCTTTAAGTTTGGTGATTGTATTTGAAAGTTTCTTCAACTCTGTTATAATAACTATGAAACTTGTGTTATCGACAATGGACATATATCAGTCTATTTTACTTGGACGAGGATGTCGTCAAGATCTTCAAGCGCCTTATTTTTATTTATCATTGGTGTTCAGATTTTAACTATAGCTATTATCGAGCAGGATGTACGTAGAATGGTCTCTTACTTCATTTAGAATAAATTAGGTCAATATGACGATGCCGTTTTAAGTCTTCACGGTCTATTTCAACATTCTCTTTAAGCTATTGTGAATTTCTTGGAGGGAGATTGTTTATTATCTGGACTTCAAGATATTACATGAACATAAATATTGTATCTGGACTTAAATGTAATAAAACAAAACCAAAGACCATATGGATGGGAAACAATGAGTTTTACAATTAAATATTAGGTCATGAGTAGGACCTAAACTGTTCTTCTGACTGTACACTCGTTGGCATCGATGTTTCTACAGACTAGCAATAAATGGTGGACAATAATTGTAGGAACAACCTAAGGAAGACAAAAGGAATATTGGCAGGCGGAAGTCAACGACATCTTCAGTACTAGCTATAGTAATTGATTGTAAAAGTTCTAATTCTGCCCATATTCAGACATATTTTTGAGCACTTAAAATCCGTCAACAAACATTAAAGCAGAACTAAATCTTATCTTTTTAATGTGTGTTGGTAAAGTAGAAAGATTTTATTGGATGTCCTGGCAATCCCATAGAATCAATAAGGAGTATTGAATATGACACATTTATTCCTTTAGTAGGCATATTCAGATAATTAACGATAAACGAATAATGGAAAATGGCAGAACCAAGTCAATGCAACTCTATTCATAAATATTATGGATATTTTCATTTTAGATGAAAGGAAACTATAAGAATTTATTAAGCTCGTTACAAGCAGTTTTGGATTGATTTAATCTGGGCAGATTCGAATTTGTAACAGAAACCGCAACGTTTAAATAAATCTTTTTCCTTGAGTTCTTAAAAAAAAATTCCGCTAAATATGCTCTTCCAAGAACTCCTTTTATTAATAAAAACACCGTTGAGGTTCTGAACGATTTAGTTGATCAGCACGGCAATTTCATACCTTTCAAAATGATAGAAAACAAAATACTGGATTCGTGTATTTGGACTCACATCACAAATACTACATCCTGATAAATGCCAACGAATGTATCCCTAGTCTATTTATTTTTTTATATCTTCCGCTCTTTTTTGTGATCAAACATGAGTTAGATTTCGGCATTCTTGGTATTCATTTAAAGAAAATTTTGTATATTCCTCAGAATATGAGCATTATGGTGTGGTTGTCCGTATGGGGTTTGGTGACATTATACATTGGTTAAGGATGCATTTTTTGATAGAACTGAAGTGAAATCTGTGACCGTTGTTTAATATACAATGTATCCTTACAAACAGAAATGATGTTTAACCTATGGTAAGAAATTCACTGTGACATCATCTTGGAATGTATTTTGGATTAATATATGTTTGATCAGTAATGAAAAACAAATGTAGTGACTATTAAGGAAAAATGATTGTGACCCAAGTCCTGTCAGTGACAAGACAATAAAAGGATAACTTAAAATCCCAAGTTTATCATTACAAGTATACACATGTAATTTTGATCGCTTATGTATATTGACTTTTAAAATGAACCGTATAAAATCAAAAATCTAAATATTTAAATTTTTCTCACACATTTTAATAATTTTAAAATATAAGTAATTAAAATTTGGCGAATATTTTGTGATGTATAGTCTGTACAGGGTTGATTGTCATTATTATCATCATGTTTGCACTGCTACACGTTAAAAAATTCCGAATGCAGTCATTGTATATGATTTTGATTGGGTAGTGATATAAACTGGTGGATAGCAGATGTGGGTTGTATATACTTAATTGGTGGATTGAAGTTTACTATGTATGGATAGTAGATAATTGAATAGCGGATAGTGGATGACTAGGAGCCGAATAGTGGATAACTGGATAAGGATGGAGTATAAGTATGTACTGGATAGTAAATAACGGAGTGTTGGTTTTAAATAATTGCACGGTGAATAGCATGTAATTGGGTGCTAGATAGAAGCTAACTAATTTTATTTACCAAGCAAAACACAATACGGCATTTTTGGTCTAATTGAAACACAAACAGTTACCGCCAAAGATATCTAGCACGCAACACGGACATAAACATTCGGACAAACGTGTGATGCAAAATGGAATTTCCGTTTGAGAGCAGATTGACGCCAATTGGTAAACTGTTACAAATATCACTGTGCCCTCAAGCAAACTTCCTGTTAGAGACTATACACGTTGAATCCTGTCTAGCACAAAGTCCGTGGTGAAGCTCAGCTATACGAAGACATGAAACTGATTTTGTTTGCTTAGTGATATGCATTATCACGTGACCAATTAAATATATATAGTAAGTAAAGATTTGATTCAATTCCAGGGATATTCACTTAACGGCGACAATTTATGCGCGGCGATAACTTGTCTCATGTTGGTGTCTTGGTCTGAGAGAATTGCAGTCTAAACAGAGGAAAACAAAATTGGGATTCGATTTCTATTGCGATTAGTCAATATTTTAATTTTTGTTGAGTCGGCCTTGCTGAATAGATCAATGGGTGTCCATATGCATATATGTCTGCATGTCAGTTCTTTCGTACATCCGTCGAAACCCCACGCAAACCTCATTATTAAAGTTTTCTACGTAATCTGTTGGTACCGTACAATTCTATTCCACCGACTTCGTATTTGGAATATAGGGACAGTATTTACTGGTATACAGTGCCCAACATCCTAGAGTGGTAATCCGACTTACAATTATTATTTTTAATTTCTGTTTTTGATAAAATGTACACGACATTTGATATGCCAGAGAGCAGTAGAGGGGGCGAATCCGACAACTTGGAGGAGCGTCAATTTGGCTAACTAATGCTTTCTCGAAATCGAAAAAAAAAAGACGCCAAAGTCGTTGTCACGCTTCCTCTGCTGCTATGGGGTTGACAAGTCCGACACGATATCTTAATCTAGAATCATGCACATTTATCGTTACAAAATCCATGTGGAATTGACTGAGCGTGACTAAAGAAACCTCTAAAGAGATTATAATCCATATCACCGCCGCACCAAGTTTGCCAAATATTTCGTACCATATGTGTGTCAACTCCGTTGAATACAGCAAGTATACTGCAGTTATCTCTGATCACTTTTGGTATTTGAGTGTATCGGTGAGTGACATATATCACATCGGTATTTTTATGCCTACCTCTGGAAAATATCCTAGCGGGATTCTTTTGATTGTCTAACATGACATCATCATATACGACTAAATTGTTAATACTTCTATCAATATCATCAATGCTCGATATCGGTTATAAACTCAATAATATCCTCATCGATTTCCAATTTTGCTTTCTCGTTAACATCCTTTAACACCTCGTAACATTGCTGATCGTCTACACTCGGGGCTACTAAATACAATTTGTCCCATTTCATCCATCTCATTATCAAATTAAGTAGCAGTTGTGTCCTGCCACTTACAAATGGTCCGATTATATTCATGCGAATAGAATTTGGTAGCGCTGCATGATGCTTAACTGGTTCTCGTGTTTTTTTCGCCGAAAAATCAATTACATTCATGTTATTATAAATAAATTATGGATCTTATATATTGTGTTAAATCTAAAAAGCGTACTAGCACAAACGACTTGACGACGATTACAAATAAAAATAACAGATCGGCACTTGCTGGTAAGTGTGTACAATGTGGTATAAAAAATTTAGATTTGTTTCTATGAAATCTGCAGATAATTTTTTAAAAAAAACGAGAAGGTGATATTGCAGCCAAGTTAGTAAAATTACCAGGAACACCATGGGCGAAGTATCCGGAATAAAAACACCTTCCAGGGTATAGTTATTGTGGACCGGAGACCAGACTCGATATCCGACTCGATGATCGAAAAAAATCCCCGACCCGGTGAAAACCCAATAAACGCCATTAATAAGGCGTGTCATGCTCATGATATTGCTTATAAAAGCAGTAATCCAATACTGCTATTCTTTCAGTCTACGGTAAATTGGCGAGGATCTTTATCCGACCAACACCAACGCATTATACAATTGCAACTCGCGCAGTGATTATTCTGTTGTTGTTTCAGTGTGATTATAAACTCGGCATCAATATCAAATTTTCTATTATTTTTTTTGTCCTGTTGTTTATAACCAGAGAGTTTTTTTTCTGATTATATCATCGTTGACAATATCACTTCTTGTAGTGTCATTATAATCTAAAACAACTTTTCGAAGTTGATTTATTCTTCGTACTCTGGACACCGCAAGATAAACTAAATTCGACCACTCGATGTGATTATCTATGATCCAAACAATTGTATCGGATATAGTCAATCCCTGCGAAGAATGTATCGTCGCTGCGTATCCTAGCTTCCATGGGGATTTATCAGCACGCAATGCATCTTCGACAACACTGATAGCATCTAACACAATATCATTTAATACTAACATCTGCTTCTCTGTCCCGGACTTTGTCAGGCCAGGAATATCAACTTCGATATTTTGTCTTCGTGTATCCTTGGGTCTATAACACAGCGGCACTGGAAGTGTTGCAAATTGTTCTTTATGCGTGTTATCTGGACTATCTTTCTACTTGCCACTATCAAATCGTTTGGTCCCGACGCTTCCCAAAAATCATTTAATGGGGTTTCTGAAATTATTTCACGCGCTATTTCACATTGGATTCTATCCGGATGTAATCTACTTAATTTCTTGAACTCGCATAATTCATTATCAAGTGATCTATGATCGGTATTAATTTTTTCATAATAGTCTACAAAATTTTTCAGCCAATCATGCGGAGATTAACCGTCAAATGGTGGTGGTTGATCGTGATCGCCACACATTATCACTTTTGTATTCGTTAGCAATAACCACTCGATAAACCTTTGTAATACATCTAACGACACCGTGCGTATCTCATCCCAAGTAATGATTTCAGGAATATATTTTGCGCCCATTCGATCAGGAGTCCATTCGTCACCTCTCCATCGAAAGAAACTATGATAAGTGCAAGCATTAACTCCTCGTTGTTTCATCTCTCTTTCAAGTTTATTTGTTGGTGTTAGCACAATCATGTTTGATTTTCCTCGAAATAATTCAATCGCACGAGTCGTCTTTCCTGACCCACCACAGCCGTTTAAATAACTGGTTTTATATCTACATATTTGATCGAATATTGAAGGTGTATTATTCAAATAATTGTTTTCAATTGTAACATCGGCTGATTTGGAATAATCACACGGTATTTCCTTTTTAATTCTCCATGACCCCCAACTCTCGTCGGAATTTGTGAATTCGGCCACTGCTTCTTTATGTTTCACGTCTATATAAAATGAATCAGTGGCGACACTAACCACTATGTCAGGAAATCTATTTATCATCGAAAGTAAATTGATAGAAGCATAAGCCAGCATACACACCATTAAGTGCATATACTGAATATTATATCCATCGTTGTAAGTAACAATTGTACCGAATTTTGTTCCATCGGACAAGAAAGCGTCTTTACGATTTATATATACACCTCTAGATGTTACATCTGCGATTATAAAATCGTATTCAACTTTATCTATAATCATCCGCGAAGAGTATTGTTTATTGTCGTATTTTTTTCCACCTTGGATGAATTTACCAATTATTCTTCTATCGAGATCCATTGCTTGTTTATTTCTAATTTCAAAGATCTGTTTGGACTATTTCACGATATATTCTTCGTCTAGATCAGGAAATTGTTTTCTATTTTCGCCGATTATACTATCTAGACTATCGGGTTGTGGTAACCAGACTTCAGATTGATTTCGATATGATATAATCGCTTCACTGACAATCAGCGATATCAGCATTTTAGAATCAATCATATACCGTAATAAAACTATTGGCATCCACTGTTTTTCAGAGATGTGTCTACCAAACCAAATATAACAACACGAATGAAATCCTTTAGCCAATTCAAATGATACCACACGAGCGAATCCGGTTAAATCAAAATCGGGAAGTGGTCCATTAACCGCAACACGGGTCATCTCATGTGTGGGATGTCCAAATCTTTTGAAGTACTCAGTACATTCTCCATACCCGAGAAAACTCCCTGGATAACACGCAATCATATAATCTGAAATAATACTTATGGGGTCGTATTTTATATTCCATAATCCACCATGGTTGTACTCGATGCAGCTTGATTTGAAATCTGATAGAAATTTAGCTCAAGTTGGTTTCCACATGTTTCTCTTTCTCGCAAAATAAGCTGCAAACTGACGGAAATGTAAAAGAATTTGTTAGTAATTGTTCGTCGTTGTCCGTTGAAAAACCACTAGCTAGTTTTTCATCTCGTTGTGGAGGGCTTCAGTACGGTATAATTCGCCGTTGGATCTTACGAATTGATCAAATTTACCCTCTTCGTCTTCAAATTTGTGAAGTAACCACACGGACACGGGGTCGTTTTTACTTAACTCGTAAATAAATTCAGATAATTCTTCTCCCGAGAACTCCACGGGTAGATATTTTATTGTTCTATCCCGCGGAAATATTGTTACTGCAGATGTCCACGCGTGTTCATTATGGTCAATAATTTTAATTGGAGCTCCATTCGATTTATCTCTAGATTCGTGTAATACTAGTATCTCGCCTGTTATCGTCATTATGGTTATTGGGAATCTTAATGATGTTTCTAATTTGACTATATCTTGAATCGTTGTTCAGTTCTTCCTAACTGTTAATTCCCATTCGTTTATGTTTTAACGTCTTAGATCCGTCAATTTGTTTCCACGCAACGCTTTTGTAAAATGCTCTATTATTCGTTCTGCTACACAATTCAGCGATGATAATTTCATTGGTTTAAATTTTTCAATACTCGGTTTATCATTTAATGGATAGATTCCATAAACAACTGCTGTTACAGGATAGGATCTCTCGTAGAATGGTTTGTCAATTCCAGTCAGCAATCCTGGTTTGGAATCCTGACTCACAGTGATAGTTCTTTTATCTTTCATGATTGGTTCAAATTTGTCGCGTATAATCCGATTTCCCGTTTCTGAACGGATAATGAATTTAACTCTAAAAAAAAACTTTTTCTGATCGAGATATGAGATTATCACTGCTACTCTTTCGTCGTTCATGGTAGCATCAACATTACCATCAACTCGAAATCTCGACCAACAGTGAGATGCTCTATCGCGCTTGAATTCATTAAAACAATTACGGATTTTACCAAACATGCTTCTATCATTTATTAGACCCTTTGGTACATCAGTGGAGTCTCTATCGAGATTGAATTCAACGATTTTCCAAGGCGTAATCTTCGATAATCTTTTGAACTCCTCCATATTATAATTAAAACAAGTATTTAAATAAAGAATTTATTATATAATGAATCATTGCAAGTGGCTTATGATAGGATCAGTAACCGCATGTAACAAATCATGCATAAGTGAATTCTGTGGATATCATTTACAAAGCGTACGTCGTGGGAGTTTAGGTCCGCTACCTTGCATACGATGTGGGGTAGGTGTTCGTGGTAAATCGCAATTGTGTCTCAGTTGTGGTGGCAAACGATGCACAGAGTTGAAGCCCTTTATGATAAACGAATTAAGAATTCCGACTCTGACAATGTCCTTGACAACGTCAAAGACAAAATTATAAGAAAGCCCCAAGACTATATTGAAAGATTTCCAAGTAATAATTAAACCAAATAATGAAGTAGACAAATAATATTATAGTATATAAATGAACCAAGAATTTCAACCGCATCCTGTGATTACCAATTATGGAGCGTCTCGCGATGGTATTGTCAGACATTGCAGACTAAAAAAACAGTGGGTACTGTTAGTAATCAAGGATATTTGATGTTTGGTGCTGGAGGAAAAAAAATATCACTGTCACAGAATAATATATGAATGCTATAATGGATTGATCAAGGATGAATTTGTAATCGACCATATTGATTCCAATCCTAAAAATAACAAATTGGATAATCTACAAGCCATTACACAAAGTGAAAACACCAAACGAAGGAGAACTGGAAAATACCCGAAAATTGCAACATGTGTAAAATCATTTAATACAGAAAATAGCGAAGAAAGAGTATTTCAATCAATGAATGAGGCTGGAAAGTATTTCAATATTTGTATGCCTTCGGTACGAAAATTATCAGAAGGAATTTATAAATTAGCGATTTCCAAGAGAACTGACATATAATTCAATTCATTTATATATAACACTGTGTGGTCTTAAGACGAAAAATCGTAAACGATGAAATTGCAAGCAATTTAGGATTTCACAAACAGACTAATTTGTAGGACCTCATCTCGTAGATCAATTAGATTATTGGACTGGTCAGTGAGTTTGAAATTAATTCTCGTTAACAAATCATTATGACAACGCATATAGACTGGATTAGTTGGATCTTCATTGATTAAAAATCCTGGGGGAGCTTTTTGTGCAAAGGAATATAAAATATACCCCTGCTGGGCTTGATTTGATCGTTCAAGATTTATTTGATAGCTTCCTTCGATAACATCACATACTAAATTCACTGCAATCACTGAGGATATATTGACGTTTTGAGGAGCGATGTGCCTACCATCACCATCTGGGTCATTATTATGCGTCAGGATAGTTTTGTGGATTTGTTATTTTTTCAATGCGTCGTGAATCCTTTTAAAACCATCATCGATGGCATTATTGAGTTTTTTCTTTAGTTCGGGTACGACATATCCTGGCAACTTAAATGTAGGGATATCTTCTACGTGTATATTATATTTCTTTGCAAACTCTGTTCTCGTTTGGGGGTGATCATCACCTAATATAAGTTGAATAGTTCGCAAATTAAATTCTTACATGTCGGCGATAATTTTATTACATATTTCTGTGTACTTGATGACTTTCTTTCGGGGGGAGGAATTGTATTAAATTCCGTTATAAGATCATTTCTAATTTCCTCAAAATCGTTATTCATCGCTGTAAACTGTTTGGTAATTTCTTGTTCGTTTATTGTAAAATATCCTGTATTATTAGCTTTTGATATTGCTCTTAAATGATTAAAAATAGTATCTAGCGATAACTCATATGTTAATTTAGGACGAGGGGGTAGTAGCTTGGATAATAGGGGGAGAGGGAAAATGGATGATAGCGCTATATTATAACCGTGATAATCCTCCTTAGTTGAAATATAATCAGATTTTTTCGGTTCGGGTATATTAACGGTTTCTTGTCGAGGTGGATTTTCAGGCCATCCTAACACGGTTCTTATAGAACTCTGATAGATATATACCACAAAACTGGGTGAGTTTATCTCAATGGCAGATGATAACGTCGGCTCGTGAACCGTTATAGCGATTTTCGATTCTTCTTTTCCAGTAATGTATTTTATTCTGCGTTGTAATTCATTATTGATCTGTTTGATTTGGTAGGACCCAGATGGTAACGAAACAACGTTCCAGTCTGGAGTACCATCGGGTTTATTCTTACTCGCAAACACCAGGGAATTATTCGGTTGTTGACCGCCAAATACTTTTGATCTAATGTTAGGCCAACTATGGTATACTCGTAATTTTGCTAACGCTATTGCTTTTACTGGAATCGCAGAAGGGAAATTCACACTGAATTCAGGATTGGTTGATGTTATTGAGATCATACTTGTTTTCACCGGAGTGGTATTTTCTGCTATTCGTTGAAGTACTTCTTGCGATCTCGCCATTGTTATTATATTCGTGTTGTCGCTCTAATTTTGACATCGCGGAATCATAAACACGTACCGTCGCTGAGAACTCACTATCTGATATTAATGTGTCATCGAGTGACGACGATATTATCGAGGATAATTGGGAGTACGCGGTTGACACAACATTGAATTTAACTACGTAATCTGGCTGCATGATACTTTTTTGTTATAATCGAAATAATTCCCACGATTGTTGTCGCCGCTGATATACAAATTGGAACAGCTATCGAAGTAACCATTGTCACTTAGGAGAGTATAATCCAGCTCCGGTCATTACACCTGATACCGAGTACACGGTAACATCAACTGCGGTGATTCTTCGTCGATATTCTTTTAGTTTTACCTGATACTCCTCATTGAGTGTTTTGAGTTTAGTTTGAAATTCTTTGACCTGATCATAGCGATATTGCTGTGATTACATTTTATTTATTACAACAGAATTCAATTAAGTTGTTTACTTAAATCGGCTACAAATTCCACATACCATGTTAATGAAACTCTAGCCAAATTATTATCAGTTGTTGTTATCGTGAATCGTTCAGTTGTTCCATTGTCAATGATCGTTGATATCATATTGTTGACCCCAGATGAACTCGTCGATGAAATATTAAATTGCGTCGTTGATATTAGTGTTAATCGATAAATACCCTTAACGGTCGCGGTGATATCTAATTGGTTGTTTGTAGGCGTCCATGCAAATGATCCGTGTTGGATTGTATATACCGAGTTTATATTTTTCTCATGAGGAATTTTTACTTTTTCAAGTATTCGTATCATCCTCGGCAGATCATCTCTGATGACATCGCTGGTTGTTTTAATATCAGCGTTGATAGCTTCTATTCGCCGATAAATCGCGGGTATTTCATTGCTGGTTGCTTTAAGATCATTGATGGTTTTTTTTAAATTCTGGTAGTTTTATTTCAACTTTATCAAATGTGGTAATAAAGAGTTTCTCAATGAGATTTTTAAGAAAAGTTGTAAACTTATCGACATGATCTGCATATCTAGATTGTAATGATGCTAGTTCTAACATAGCTGCTTTTATCTCTGTTAGCATCGGTGTAGTCACCGGTGGATTTCCCAAAAAATTTAATATGGGTTTGTCAATATTGTCAACTATACTTTTTTGCAAACTAGTTAATTTATTAAATGTAGTTATATAATCGTCATACTTATCATTTAGAGATTTCAATGAATTCACCGTGTTATCGAGTGCTAATATTTTATCTGTGATTGTTGAAATGAGAACACCCCGTTTAAATTTACTCTGATCGGAAAACAACGCGATAGTATCTTCTACTGCGTCGCGTCGTTTAACTAAAATATCATCAAGAGAAACATTACTAGTTTTCAATTTACCCTGACGATCTTGAAATACAACTATTTCATTGGGATCAACACTTGCTAAGTTCAACATCTCAGCTATTTCATCTTCGATTACTTTTTTTTTACATCACCGGTTGCAGATATTTCGATGGTGGTTTTTTTCAGACTTGATAAAGATTCCCCCAAATATCAATCATGTTATTTTATATAATTTCTCTCTAAAAAGAGATTACTTGTATATTCGTGTACGGTTTTATGGGGTGGTTTTCCCGATATTGAAATAGCGTTGAGGACATTCAATACTTCTTTGCCGCATATTGGTGGGTCATTCATTTTCTGTGTTGAATACCAGATAGGAGTTTTTAAGTGGTTTATATAACGCGTAAATTCTTTAGGCGGCGCTAACCCATATGAATCGAAATAAACAATTGCACGCGGATCAATCGCGTATGCAACCCAGTGAGTTCCAGGTCCGGTGCTGTTATCGAGATTAATAATACCGGTTTCAACGCTGTTTGGTTGTTGTGGTAATTGATCTCGTATAAAAACACCTCTAAAGTTTTGCATCGCTAGTTTTTAGCAGCATCGAGTAAATCAAAATTTGACATTGGAACTATTGTTGTTAGTAAACTGTTCCTAATCTCAGGCCGTTTCCGCTGTACCATAAATATGGAGTTCCTGGTAATCTTAGACCCTTTCCTGATCGTTTTTTTTTTTTTGTTTGTATCCCTGTCCGGTAGCTTTCTTTAGTGCCATCCCTGCCGCTGTACCCACGGCTCCTAGCGCGGCGGCTTTTGCATTTAATATCTTCATTTAAAAGTAACATTAATCTTTAAAAATCATTACAAGGTTCTTCTTGTTTAACTAACAAGCATATTTCGACTGAATATATGTTAGTAGTTCTTATTCTTGGCATAACCGTGATATGCAAGCTGGTATTGTTGCCATGCACATTGCAAAACAATTAAAAACGTAAATTAAATCTTGGAACATACATAATTATCTTTCCATTTGCTCCATTTTTCTACTGCTGCTGATTAACCTCTATATCGGTTGTGACTTTGTTTAATCGAGTCATTTCAACATAAACTTGCTTTTTTCTCTCGTCTTTTCTGCATAATAATTAGTCGGCAAGTCAATTTGTCCCCACCTCACCCGATGTCATTGAGTAGAATAACCGACTTTCTTCTAATGTAATGTCGCTGTTAGCATGATGACATGTTAATGTTTGGTAATGATTTATTCAGTTGATGCTAACTGTATGCAATATAATTATGCAAACGAAACTTTTGTGAAGTGGACGAAAAGCAATCTTCATAAAGGAAGCAATAAATGTGTTGTCACGTGAGTTTTTGGTCTTAGTCTGGTACCCTGTTTTGTTCAAGGTTCTCTCTCTGTGTTAAGAACTCAACAGATGTGTGAAGCCAAAAACTCGTAACATTGTTGAGCCCAATTTCTGTAAACGACGGCTTTTATAGACAATTATATAATATTAATCTTTACTCAACACTTCTAATGGAAACCTGACACTGGGAGACATGCACCGATGACAGAGATAATCAAATTACGTACCTTACATCAAGATATGAATTAATTATTTGTTCTGGATACATTTGAAAAAAGAGTGGACACTCTTGAGTGGAACATTGTACATTTCTGTACTAAAAATGCTGGCCACTGGTTGCATTAGAGGGGTGGCCGTTCATGAAGGGTACGTTTGAATACAAACTTGTCGGTGCCAAGGGATTCTGGTCGCAAGAATGGAACAACCACTGGTCAGGGGGCCCATTCAAGAAGGGGACTACAGTATATAATATATGAATGACTTCGAAATGTTTGAGAAAAAGTCAAAGGAGTTAAAAGAGCGCCATATCCTGGAGAGATATTATCACCCAAAAAATCATATTTTAGACCAACTCATATTGAGGAAGAAGAAGCAACTGGAAGTGGTCTTGCCCCTCACAATGTGCAATTGCAAAGAGCTGGCAATTATTCCCCAGAAATCATCAGAATCAGCTGCTATTTTTCAGCAATTATTCACAGGTGGTATCTGGGAAGCTAGTGTTTATCAGGCACTTATCAATTAAATTATCGACAATTACTACACTGTGTCACTTCAGGGACGAATCTACAGGTTGTCTTTTCTTTTAAAAGCCATACCATGACAGATGTTACATCTAGAGTAGGGGGATGTACCTCCCACAACCTCTTACCTATTCTCCTAAAGTATACCATATTTTAATTGGTTAATATATTTGAAGAAGAAACTAAGTTTTCCTTGTAAAATATGTCTCTTCAATAATACTTACCCAATCATAACACACATTCACCATCCCAACCTCCCCAAAGATACATCCATAGAGAGCGTGCCTTCTGATATCATTGTACCAATTGTTTTTTCATAGACCTCAATGCTAATATTTGGAGAGATAAATATATTTTCTATCCTAATTTAACATGCATCTCACACACTGTTATAGAGAACAATGTTAGATTGTCAATTTGATGATGACAAAACCAGGTACTCCATTGCATTTAAAAGAGATAACTCTGCTGGAACTAGACAGGAGTATGAGTTATCTAGTCACAACATACCTATTTTCAGTCATGTGTATTACATTTTCAAAAAATCATAAAAAATACAAAATTTGATCTATTTAGGAATTAGCATAAATTCACATGTTGCCAAGAGGCTAAACTTTTTTTTAAGCCTAACAGAAAGTACAACTCTTACATAATCCACCAATCATAGCTTGTGTTGTTCTTTATTACTGCCTGCAATCCCTACACCTTAAGCACCGCCCACCTGGACATGCGCAATTGGTACCGTTATACCTTCTGCTCCATTAGCAACCAAGAGGTTCTTAGACTTTGCCGTCAGGGTTTATGTTTAAGGGGAGGTCACTCTGCCACATAGGCTGGCATACAACTTTAGGCTCCCTTTAGCTTCAAGTAGTATCTGGGAGGGGTGGATTTGAGAGTTAGTAGTTCTCTTAAGGTATTATGATTGGGTAAGTGTTCTCGAAGAAACATTTTACTAGGAACAATTGCTTTGCTCTAAGACTTGCAGATGGAATCAGGTAATGTATTTGATGGAGAAAGGAAACTTTCATTTAGATTGTTTCTCTGATAATTCTTATCATGTCTTAATACTGTCTACCCCTTTCACCCCTCCCTGCAAATGTGACATTCTGTTATAGATTTCACTTGAAGTTAAACTAGTTACATCAAGGTACTATTGTGGCTACCCAGCAGGAACAATGTCAGGTAATGTGAAAGAGTTATTTCCATTCATAGTAGAGAGTATTCACCCACACATGCTTATGTAATTAGGTAATATGGTTTTGAGAAACATAATTTACTTTTGTTTTCTGTACCAATCTTGATTTTTCCTGTTATATTTTCTATATATACCTTGCTCTTGTCCTAGTGTGTGGCCTAAGTATAAATAAACTCTGTTAATTAGATTATAACACCGTCATTAATTTTCACACCTGACTTTGTTGGAGAGAAGCATTCATACATCATTAAACAAAAGTGTATTAGCTCTGACTCGAAAATGTGGCAAATTAATTGTTTGGGACAAATTCCTTTGCTTTCATTGTTTAGGATGTAAGTAATAATTATAATGAGCTGTTATAATCTTCTTTTTTTAAAATTGTAATTATTTTCTTTTGTTGTCTCCCAAGAATTAAACCTACAGCTTGTTTTTTTTTAGAAATTCAACAGGAAGAAACCATAGGGGAAGTCCTCAGCAATGTGATAATAATCCTTCAATGAACAGACCACCTAGTCCATATGGAGCAGCTTCCCCTGGTGGTGTTCCTGTTCTTCCTTCAAAAGCAAGTAAGTTTCATTGTGTTGAGCCTTGGTTTTAATTGACCTTTCAGATAAATGGAGTATGCTCCACACATATTATTTGTACTTGATTGTAGTGCTTCTTGACTGCGTCCCACCTGCCCCAATTTTAGGGCTACAAAAAGCCAATTTCTCTTTGAAACACCAGTAAGTGTATTATGCAAATCAGATCTGACTGAAGGGGTGACTTATCATTGAGCAGAGTTGCACTTTGGAAAAAAAAAGGATAGATGAATATAGAGATAGAAAGGAAAAATAAGACAAAACCATTGTAAAACAGAGTTATATATTTTAATGAAATCTGTCACATTTCAAATCCTTTTATATGGTAAATCCACGAGTTCATTTATGTAGGTCATATACTGGACTAAAAATAGTTCCCTATGATCTGATTCACAATATCCTGTAATATGTTATTCCAAACATCTTATAAAAGAATAACAAAAGTTGAGTCTACATGATTCACTGTATTTAATAAATGTCACTATCTAATGATACAATGTCCTTACTGGCTGTTAAAATTCTTAAATCTTCCATTGTCATCTAGTCATTGTCAGTCATTGCTTAATAAAGTTATGAAACCCTCCATTGTTATCTAGTCATTATCAATCATTACTTAATAAAGTTATGAAACCCTCCATTGTTATCTAGTCATTATCATTGTCTAATCATTGTAAATATCATATGACTTTATTTCTTCATTTTCATTGTAATATCTGGATGCTCATTTAGCGTCTTAGCTTTGGCTGTGTATGGAACACTTTGATCTTATGGTTGTTTAATCTATTAAAGGCTGCAACTGATTAATTATAAATGTGTGGAATGATCAAAGAGAGTTCAATGGCTAAGTTGTATGATTTTGGATGACTTTGTGGGATGCTTACCTCCACTAGTCTGTTAAAGATTTTCCAATTGGAATTATTTTCTAAAGCCAACTGATGATAATTCTTCTTTACCTAATTGATCATATTCGGTCACTTAATTTCTCCATTTTTTTAATGTACTTGTTGACCAACAGATTTGAAATGAACACGGGTTTTGTGGCATCTAAAATGCTAGGTGTCAGCCAACCTATTTGGAAGTCTATCTTTACTCTGTATGTTTTCAAAAGTGTCAAAGATGACGTTTTCTCATTTCTTTAAAATTACAATGAGTGAATCAATGTAAGATGCTTCATTATTGAGCAGTGTAATGAGAAATCCATTGTAGTCAAGATAGGGACAGTCCTGAATCAATCATTTAAAAGACCACCCATTATCAGAAACCCTTCTTGTGAAGACACTTCTTCATGTCTCCATTATCAGTACCCCCTGCTCGTGAAGACACATCTTCATGTCTCCATTATCAGTACCCCTGCTTGTGAAAACACATCTTCAAGTCTCCATTATCAGTAACCCCTGCTTGTGAAAACACATCTTCAAGTCTCCATTATCAGTAACCCCTGCTTGTGAAGACACATCTTCAAGTCTCCATTATCAGTAACCCCTGCTTGTGAAGACACATCTTCAAGTCTCCATTATCAGTAACCCCTGCTTGTGAAGACACATCTTCAAGTCTCCATTATCAGTACCCCCTGCTCGTGAAGACACATCTTCAAGTCTCCATTATCAGTAACCCCTGCTTGTGAAGACACATCTTCATGTCTCCATTATCAGTACCCCTGCTTGTGAAGACACATCTTCAAGTCTCCATTATCAGTACCCCCTGCTCGTGAAGACACATCTTCATGTCTCCATTATCAGTAACCCTGCTTGTGAAAACACATCTTCAAGTCTCCATTATCAGTAACCCTTCTTGTGAAGACACATCTTCAAGTCTCCATTATCAGTACCCCTGCTTGTGAAGACACATCTTCAAGTCTCCATTATCAGTACCCCTTCTTGGAAAGACACATCTTCAAGTCTCCATTATCAGTAACCCCTGCTTGTGAAAACACATCTTCAAGTCTCCATTATCAGTAACCCTTCTTGTGAAAACACATCTTCAAGTCTCCATTATCAGTAACCCCTGCTTGTGAAAACACATCTTCAAGTCTCCATTATCTACTTTTGCTGAAAGTAGGACTCAAACTGATGTATCCAACATATGTTAAGACTGCATGTGTGACCATTATTCTTATATAACCCCTTTCTACAAACACATTATTTTCCAGCCCTTAAACTAGGGACATCCCTAACTCTAGACAGCTTCTGTGCCAAGTGAGTCATCCATGATGATTCACCCAACCTTGCCTGCAATGTTTGATTATTATTCATACATGGTCTGTTACTATAGACATATGAATTTTTTGCCAACAAAAAGAAGAAGAATTTTAAACAAAAAAACTAGATTAAAATAGCACATTCAACTTTAGTGTCCTTTTGATTTTTGTATCGCCTTAATCACAAAATCACATGTCAAATTCAAGTAAGAAAGTGGCACAGAATAGTGGACAAAAATCAACTAATGAAAACACATACAATATTTAATTGACTGCCATCACATGCAACTGTGAGTTTCAGAATTGCAGTCAGTTTTCCATGTTAGGTCTCATCAAGTTTAAAAAGCACTGTTACTTTCCTGTGTTCCATATATTTAGTACCATGAATCAGGAACAAATAATGGAAATATTTGTTTGTCTAAATACTATATTTGTTCGTGTTTCTTATTCGTGGCATTTTAAGAGATATAATACAGCTTTCTGGATTAAACTCTCATAATTAATAACTTCTTCCAATTATAACATCTTTATCACAATTGTTTGTCATAATTAATAACCTCTTCACTCCAATTATAACATCTTTATCACAATTGTTTGTCAATTTACCATAAATAGTTACAGATTTTATGAAAATTAATTCACACGTTATTTAGAACTTTATATTGTTTACTATATTATGTTTTATCCCCCTGTTATGTTTAGTCCTGATATGTTTTCTATATTGGTCTCTTTCAATGTGAGACCCAAGTGTACATAATTCTAAATTAGAATTTTCTTAACCTGATGACCAACTCTCAAATTTTGCTATTTATAGTTGATATTTATCAGCATTCTTACCTCATTAAAAAGAGTAGAAATAACTAATAAAAAGATACTTAGATCAACTAACTGCATGAGACTCAATTCCTTGCCATCGTTGTTTAGGATGTGTGTAATATTTAAGAATAAGATGTTGCCAATATTGTAGAGTCAAAGGAATTTTATCATTACCTGCAAACTGCAATTGAGGAAATTGCATTACAAGAGTCCAGAGAAGCAAATTTACCATTGTTTGATAATAATCCTTCACGGAACCGACAACATGATGCACAGAGAGGACCATCCACTGGTGCTTTTCGTGCTCAGCCTCAAAGGCAGGCTCAGTCTGGTAAATTTTTTTATAGCGTTGGATCTAGGTTTTAATTCACCTTTCAGAACAATGAAGCATTTCCACATGCTAATTAGCATAAAAGGTGTCCTGGGGAAACAATCATGTTACAATACTAAACACCTTCATATTGCACACATGTATATAACACATGCCTAAAGAATGTATCTAGTATTAGGAACTCTCTTGTAAACAATTCATGTACACTTGCATAATAGATGTTTAGATTTGGTTGATTATATTTTTGGAATGAACTAAATAATAAAGTTAACGAGTTCACTGAGTTATAAACAAAACTATCAAAGAAGCAAATGAATGAACATTATATTTGCAATGTCAGCAACAAATGTGAGAGGTGCAGCAATTGAAAATACTGATATGATCATTGTATCCGTTATTTAGAAGTCTTTTCATATTTTTTTACAAATAGAATAGTTTAGAACCTGACGAGCTCTCTAGTGTCTATAAATAAAATAGCATAGAAAACATATTGAGGCCATGGGCTATCACATACATGTCAGCAATGTACCATTTTACAAGTCTGTCAAAATGCTCGATTAAAAATAAAAAATACAGCTGAAGAACCTCAGAGAAGTCAGATATAATCTAAGAGGATGAAAAATTATTATTTCTGCTGGGTAAATGGAATGTTACACAACAGACGCTTTTCAATTTTCCCCATGTATCTATTTTGATACAATGTTAGGCTAGTTATACAGGTAATAGCTGGGGTCTGTCCAACCATTAGATGCAGGTGACAGGGCATACACATTTTCTTTTGCTGTTAATAAGAATGGTAATAAAAAAAATACTTACATTTATGCATTTTGAATTTCCTCAGAATCTACTTAAATTCTCTGTTCTTCAAATCTGACCAACATGTCCTGCAAAACCTGATAAACACCAACACTGTACTGGAATTTCAAGTAGCCTACATTTCCAGCTGAAATCCATTCTTGTTGCTGAATTGACCCAATAATCCAATTTTTCATAATCAGAAAAGCAGAATTGAGTTTGATCAACATAGAAACAAAATACATGCACACAACTTGACTCTAAATTTCAATTTTAAGTAGACCAAAACAGCATTTTTTTTTAAACTGATGCAAAACTCGCAACTAAGTTAAAAGCTAGATGGGTGGAGCTATATGTCCTTGAATACTGTTATCCTGTATTGATGAATCTACGGTTTTGAATTTATGTTGAAATAAAGCAAAAATTCAATTGCATTCTTTCCTGTAATGTATTTTATTATTAAGCCTTAGGTAGTTATACAAAATGAGAATATAATAATAAAAAACTTACTGCATTTTTATGGGAAAATATGAACAAGTTTTGTCTGAAACATACTGCTTTTCATAAGATCATAAAGTATTTTTCAGAATTTTTTTTCTTCTATTTTCCATTACATATGGTTGTTTCTAAATATCTAGCAGAAGTTGAGTAAGCATTCCATGAAAGATGTTAAAGTTTCTGTATCAAGATTTGAAATTGTATACACCTCATGGAAAACTGAGAGAAAACCTCTTAGGTGTCCGACTGGGTTCCCCATTAACTGTATGATCAAGCCAAACATGTTGAATCTAAGTAAATATTTGCGCATTTATTTTATGCAGATTGTGGAATACTGAGAGAAAATATATAGTAGAAATCAGTGACACTCAGATGAGAGATAGATTCATTTTTAGGTCTCATAAAATGTTACATTCTTGTTTAAAATTGTTAGTGTCACGAATCAAAATGATTGGACAGTTTGTCATTACCCTAATTATTGGCAGGTCAGTCAGCAATTAGGAACTTCCTCTATTTAGAGACTTTAGATGATTTTCTTGAGGTTGAATTGATCATGTAACAATATTATCAAACAATATTGATGATATTATTCTAATCATAATCACATCATTTTCTTCACATCTCCGTTATATGTACCACACAGACCAATCTACATAGACTGAAATTCAGAATCTTCATGAAAATGACAGGTCTTATGTGTATGATGCTTACACCATTACTACAAAATGTAATAGGTTTAAAATGTGTTTGATCACTAGAATCAACTGAATTGAGGTATCTAACATCTCCTGAGACACCATATGTGATTAGTATTCTGACATATTAAATGTTCGCCAGGGCTCAAATCAGGGACCTCAAAATATTGTACAAAAATTCAACAACATTAAAAGCTGCCTTTCTGGCTTTCATTTCTCCATCAAATATACTCCAAAATAAAATTAATGTTAATAATGTGATAATTATTCTTGGAGAAACATAATTTATTATTTTTTACAAAATGTACGGTCTCCTTCAGATATATTTGTGGATCTCTTATAGGTTAGTAAATGAACTCTTATACCTCCCAAATCCAAACAATATGGAAAGTTGAAGATATTGTGTAACGATTTGACATAACGTACAAGAGATATTACCTTCTACCCAAATATATTTAATCAAAATGTAGTGTAAGAATTTACACCTTGACAGTGAATCATTGGAATGCCTTTATGCATGTACTCATGGTTTACTTTTAGAAAATCTTTCCTATCGTGTTGGTGGTGATACAGAATTTAGATTTATCCATTCTTGGTATTGATTTTGAAGGCATTATTGTGTGGTTGACTGTGTATTTTGGTAACAGTGTACAGTGAGTAATGAGGCATTGATGCTGATCCAGATGTGTGTTGTGTTGGCAATGAAATGTGTATACTATTACCCATTTCTTTATTTACAGTCCAGCCTCTTAAAAATGCTGGCATGGAATTTCACCATCAGTTCATCTTTAAATGTACTTTATATTTAAATCTGATTTATTAGGATTTGGACACATTGGAAGTTCAGTACTGATAAACATATGTTTATGTAAAAATACTAATTGTGATCAGAGTCCAGATAGGTGAATTTCACTCAGGATTGCTTCAGTATGTCGAGTCTTGCCAATTCTCCACAAAGATAAGGGTGCTGTTTTCTCTGTTTATCTGCAAATATATTATCCATTAGTTTGTTCACACTCTAGGAACCAATTCTGAGAGTTATCACCTTTGTCTTCTTGTGTCATTGTCGATCACTAAGGTACAATCTGAATCGGCCACAATATGTTGATGTATAACACGCTCTGACATTGCAAGGAGAGTAGTATAAATTACCTGGCGTTTTGGTCCCACTAGACACCAAGGGTAAGTGACATGTTCCTGCCCTCTGCTTCAAGGCTTGCCACATGCGTGAATTGCATGTTTACTAAATATGCCTGAGTCGCATAAATCATATACGGGTAAAGCGAGTCATGGGACAGAGGGCAGTGATGGATGGAAATGATGTGTAGTTTTGTTAAATACCAACAAAAGCATATAAGCCTTGAGAAAGTAATTTATTAAGGTAATACAAATAAATATCTTTTATTAGCGTCTTGTACTTTTAATTCATATTTTTAAGATTCTTTTTAAAACTCATAAATAAAGAAATAAATAACCCCTTGGTGAATATGTTTGGGTTTGTTGTTCTAGAATTTACAATATGCATGCAACCTAATTCTGGTGACTGGCCCTTGTATAATTTCATATTGTAAGTTAACTAAGTGTATTTAATGTGGCATTGAGAACTGCCTATGGAATGCAGTAACATAGCATGATTTAAAAGGCTTCTTATATAAAATGGAACCATGAAGTAGAGACAGCCTTATCGGCTAAAATAAAATACATTAGAAATTGACAACTAAATTATGTCTCGACATGGTACTGGCTATTTTCAGTTTATGACAGAAGTTATGAGATTCATGAAATCCTGCCACTTAATGCTGAGGTTTTTCCGGAGAATTATGGTGTGAAAGTGGTTCAGCTTCCTGGCATGCATTGGTATACCATCCACATTTTGCATGTGTAAAGTAGTGTGGTGAGCACAACTGCCTTGTAGACCTTTAGTTTGGTCTGGATGCTGATGCCTCTTCTATTCCACGTTGTCATACAATCTGCTGAAAGTTGTGCTGGCTCTGGCAATGCAAAGGTTCACTTCGTCGTCATTAGTGACGCTCTTTGACAGTGTGCTGCCAAGGTATGTTAAGCAGTTCACTACAAGAGTTTTTGTCCGTTGATGGTGATGTTAGGCTCACCATAGGGCTTTCCAGGTGCCGACTGATGCAGGACTTCATTCATATTGGTACCGATGGTGAAACCAAAGCTTGTGCCAGAGCTGGAGAACTTGCTTTTTACCAAATGTGTTTCCAAGCATAAATAAAATCTAATATTCTGTTAATCAGGTGACTGACTCATATTTCTGACATGAATTTATTGCTGTTTTTACTTACCAGAATGCTTACATTATAACTGGAAAAGAATTCGTACATGTAGTTGAAAAGAAATTAAATCAATTAACTCATCAAGATGAAATTACTTGCTTTCATTGATTAGGATGTAAGCAATATTTATGTATAAGCTGTTTCTAATCATACCAAAGAGTTTTATTTCAATCATGTTCAATCATGTTTTTTTGCAGTCCATCAGTACCCTTTACGGACGGGGCATAATGCACTGAGGACAGCTTCCCCAGGTGATGCTGCTTTTCAGCTTCTAATGGAAGTTGAATCTACTAAGTTGCACAGTGTTAAGTCTAGGTTTTTATTGACCTTTCAGATCATGGGCTATGCTCCATCCAATAATTGGCATTATGATTTTCTTAAATATTAGCATCATTCGCCAGGGAAAAGTCAGTATGATTACTTACAAAATATTTAATCGTAGAATTGAATGTAAATAGAATGAGAGTTTTGACTTTGTGTACAGTTTGTGTTATACAGAGAGAGAAAACGTCATAGGTACCCAGGCCCGCACCTAGGAAATTCTGGGCCCCAGGCAGCTGACAGAGTTTGGGCCCCTTTCGTGTTTCAAATATGTGCGTATATGTACCTATCTAGCTCGGGCCCCTGACAAGTGTCATGGTCCCCCCCCCCCCCCCAGGTGCGGGCCTGAGGTACCTGACAGGGCTCCTTTCTAGCTGTTTGACCAGACCTATGGAGTCCAGGTAAACTTTTGGACTGGAATTGGCATTTACACCTTAATGGGTGTTTAAAATGGTAAGTTTTTGGAGGAGTTAGATTATTTTCCTCAGGAAGGAAGAAATACAACTTGTAGTTTAATTTTTATATAAAAATTATTATTATATTAAAATTATCAAACATTGCTGCATAGGTAATATTTACCAGAACACAAGGATAAAATTATAGTCATTTTTGCATAAGTAAAACTTACCAGAACACAAGGATAAAATTATAGTCTGAGTGGTTGCAAGCTTAGCTTTTTCACAACTGCTACAGCAGACATTTACACAAGCATCATGCATGTTACCACATCATCCATCATAACCTATTCGACTGCCATGCTCATGTGACATAATCTCCCTGCTTTTGAAGACACATCCTCATGTCTTCATTATCAGTAACACATTTGTTCCTAAGAAACATGATTAGACAAATATTATTCAAGAAACATAATTTACTATAAATAAAAAAAAAGATTCCTTCTGCATCAAATGCATTTCCTGATTACATTAATGTTTGGATATACTCTGCTACCTTCCAAATCCAGCAAACCCAGACGATATATATGTGTGTGTGTGTGTGTGTGTGTGTGTGTGTGTGTGTGTGTGTGTGTGTAATAAAACCTTTACTCAGTTCATCCTCATGATACCAACAGGCAACTACCCATCAGCAATATCTTTACCATTTTAAGGCTTCACTCTGTGCAAACTGCATCAAACCACTCAATTTCTACAATCTTTTTACTATTAAAGCTTCATTTCTCTTGCTGCTCCAGCATGGTATTGGTATTTATTGTTATTCATGCATACTGTTTGTAACTCCAGCATGGTATTGGTACTCATTGTTATTCATGCATACTGTTTGTAATTCCAGTGTAGTATAGGTACTCATTGTTATTCATGCATACTGTTTGTAACTCCAGTGTGTTATAGGTACTCATTGTTATTCATGCATACTGTTTGTAACTCCAGTGTGTTATAGGTACTCATTGTTATTCATGCATACTGTTTGTAATTCCAGTGTGGTATAAGTACTCATTGTTATTCATGCATACTGTTTGTAATTCCAGTGTGGTTTAGGTACTCATTGTTATTCATGCATACTGTTTGTAACTCCAGTGTGGTATTGGTACTCATTGTTATTCATGCATACTGTTTATAACTTTAAACCTGTTTAATTTGTAATTGTTTAGCATTATACAGGTCAGCTATTCCAGGTGGGTATTTCCAAATTTTGTGTCATACTTACCGTTCAGAGATGAACCATGGTGACAATGTGCATGAACTGAGAGGGATCTAAAACAGGTGAAGAGGTGTATAAGAGACATGTCTGTCATATACTTTGACATCAATTTTCTGTCTGTGTTTATGCCTTGCGGTCAGAAGGAGTTTTGTCAACTGACCTGTGGAAATTAACATTTGGACATGTGTGAAATGCTTAACAGAGAGCAGTGCACTGAGCTTGAATCAAAAAGATTTCATTATGTGTGAGTGTAATGCCAAGATGATCCTCTACTTCCCCATCTAAGATTTTTCATGAAATGCTGATGGCAACTGTAACATCTGGGCAGCTTGAAATAGAGGAGCTTGAGAAGCCATAGATGTTGACCTTTTTACAAGATGTTGCTGTAAGCAGATATGTGTCAAATGTTGTCAGAAGCGAGTATTGTTGCTGATCTCTAGTGAATTTGTATCTCATGTCATCGTGCTCCAGAGATCATTCACAGATAACGCAGAGGATCCTCCATTTTCAAGCAACCCAGTTGACACAAGTCCTCCTATATATCTGAGCATGACATTTGGGCCTGTATATCTTTGTGTACCAAAGTCATCCCTGGGTGATGACTGACTTGGTATCTGTCACTTAAGCGAGCCATGCCATATACTGGCCAGCCATTCCATTACATGTGGAGTTATATGAAGGTCCATCCAGATGATCCATCCATTTGCCGGCAATAACCACCCAGGGGGTGCCTGAGCTGACCTTCCAGCCAGAAACCATGTCAACTATCCAATGATCCTTCCAATACACTTTATGGCCATAAACACTAGCAAAGCAAACCACGGTAATTTGCCAGTCTCCAACCAAAACTGGTTGATCAGTTTTTACAGGTTTTTCATTGAGGAGATACTTTGCAAATCAAAGGGGCAGTGGTATTGAGTCTTGTATGATGCTGGGTATGGTTTATGGAAACAGGGATGCAATAATGGGGAATATAGACACCTGCCACATTGAGTGAGAGACAACCACAATGCCTTTCCATACTGTTTAGTGGATAAAGTTTAGTTTCAAATCAGCCATGGTGTGAATTGACAGTGTTTTGCTGATTTCTATGTGCACACAGCTGCCATTTGCAATACAAGCATATAAGGTAAAGGCTTTTGTAGAATAAAATAAGCATCCCTCCTTCCATCTACTACTGGAGTTGGAGAAGATAAAGGTTACAGACTGACTGGCTGAAAAGATCCAGGATCCAAGCAATTCCAAGGTTTCTTCTCTGATGCCATTCTTATACTGGCATTGAATGTATTATAATTATTTTGCACAAAGCCTTATACCTTAGGCAAACACATATCAGTGATCAACAGAATGACCCTGCTTTCTTATAAGCTGGATAGAAATGTGTTACAGGCCACTTCTAATCTAGTACATAACATGGTCACAACTTTCTAGACTCATCATTACTATCCATTTATCTACTTTCCATAAAATCTGGCACTGACAGTTCATGGGAATCAAAGCCTGGATTGTCAAGTTTTTTTTAGCAAAACTATACACCACAACATGGCTTGGCAGCTTTAGGCAATATAAACCTGGTGCAATGATACACCTGTCTTTGTTCAGCTGTATTGCTGCTTGGCTCTCCACTATTCACCTTTTAACATGCTATTGGTGGTACCGTAGAAGAGGTACAGAAGCAGACTGCTTGCCTTGACGATATTACCTACCTTGAAGCTGACTCATTTCCACCTATAGTGGGGTGGGGTGGGGTACAACTGATCATATAGAGAAGAGGCCAACAACTGCATAAAAGTAACAGTTTTGACCTCAGACAATTTTCAAAGGTTAAAAGGTCTCTTCATTTAGAGGGCAATTTTATGAAGTTGGTAGAAATCAAGGTTTCTCCAGTACCAAGCATTCAGCAACCTCCACTTACTTCCCAGCCTGCCATCCTGCAGGCATTCTGCAGAACGGTCCTAGATTTCTTTTGGTAGGTTGGATCAACCTGTTTTCACAAAATTAAGGAGTGATCCAATTTGTTTTTGAAGTGCTGCAGATTTAATGTATCCAGACCCATACTCTGCCATAATTTGCTGTCTGTTGAAGATGTCAATGGATCTGGGCAGAGTAAAAATTTGACAGAAGAAGAATTGGTCATTACTCAGCAAGTAATTAGTGGAGAGTTTACTGACCAAAATCTTGGCTATGTAGTTTCTAATATGAATCAACTCGCATCATGTTTCTAAACATATATCTCTCCTAGGCTTAAGATGGTCAACTCATCCTAGTTTCTAACATTGCTCCACTCGTATCAAGTTTCTAAACACAAATCTTTTTTAGCTTCTAACATTGCTTAACTCAAATCATGTTTCCAAACACAAATCTCTCCTAGCTTCTAACATTGCTTAACTCAAATCATGTTTCCAAACACAAATCTCCCCTAGCTTCTAACATTGCTTAACTCAAATCATGTTTCTAAACACAAATCTCCCCAAGCTTATAATATGGCTTTATTCTACAACTATGAACCTTTAACCAGGAAGTGACTGATGTGGCTATGATACAAACATGCGAGTGAGTTGCATATTCATTTAATATACCCAGCCCAGCTGCTAGACTTTGTAGTTACAGTGTTAATATGATTGGAGAATGTATTCAATGGAGAAAATACATTATTTCATAAATTATGTTTTGCTGAGAACATTTACCTGGTCACAATAATAGCATTAATGTGATTGGGTAAGTATTCACAGAGAAACATAATTTACTAAAGTATTTACTAATCCCCTAGATTTTTAATATGCATTTAGCTGAGTTCATTGATATAGCCTAGCATCCATCATCTGACATTTCACATGCTGTTTATCAACCGTTGCTAATATGAGATGATGATGGAGTCCATATTTCTAATCACATTTAAACTGAATTCAGAATGTAGCTTTATATCATGAAAATCTCTGACGAGGTCAGTAATTAGTATTATCCATGCATACTAATTAGGTGATCTTGCATCTGATTGGCTTTACCTGTGACCACTATTGAGCCAGTATTTCGGATTCAATTTTGAGCACACAAGTCTGTTGGTTTCATTCTGAACAAGCGGCTTTTATTGCAATCATTATACTCAACCTCAGCCATGACAATCAACTTCATGCTCTTTCTGGGCATATTCAGGTTGATGTTCTCTACAGGTCTCATGTTCGCTACTAGCCTCCCGTGCAGCAGCACTATGAATGCATCCACTGCTTCTAAATCGTGCATACGCTCACCCTTTTCGTAGTGCTCTTTATTATTACCAATGGTACTTATCAGTTCAGATGCAAAGCTTCTCATGAATCAGTTGTTCTTCCTGGAGTTTTCCTGGGCTCATCCTCCACCAGTAATACCGGCCACCATATATAGCCTATATTGTATTAACAAGATGCAAAGCAGTATGAAAACCAAGATAAACCAGATGCAAAGCAGTATGAAAACCAGGATTGGTAGCATGTCATATATTCATTTGGCAGCACAAAGAATCCTTTACAAATTTAGCTGATTTCATGGCTGACACCATGTTGACAAACTTAACATTATAAGGGGAGTTACACTGTGTAGCCAGTATGAATTTCTGGGTCTGTCCTTACTCCCTGAAGTTTTAATTTAGAAACCATTGAGATGTCCACCTAAGTGAGTCGCACTGACTCAGTGTTTAAGGTATTGGACCGTAAGGTTGCAAGTTCAATTCCCATCATCACCATTAGTCTGGATTGTCAGTCATACACTACTGATTTTGCTTATAATCGAACTCATCTGAGATCTTAACAGTAAAAGATTAAATTGCATGTCTGATCAAAATCCTATTCTGAAATACAACCTCTGGAGTGTTCACAAGCTCTTGCAAGGATATTGCTCACAAATCGACTCGACCAAGATCTTGTTGATATCCTACCAATGTGATCACAACTGAATTCAGACTTGATCTTGATGATATCCTACCAATGTGATCACAACTGAATTCAGACTTGATCTTGATATCCTACCAATGTGATCACAATTGAATTCAGACTAGATCTTAACGATATCCTACCAATGTGATCACAACTGAACTATCCTACCAATGTGATCACAACTGAACTATCCTACCAATGTGATCACAACTGAACTATCCTACCAATGTGATCACAAATGAACTATCCTACCAATGTGATCACAATTGAACTCAGACTAGATCTTGATGATCTAAGTTCACATACCAAATCTGATGAAAACTTATCAAAAATACATCCTCTACACTCAGGCAATCATATGCACAACCATCGGATTAATATGCATAGATGTACCAATAACTAAGTCGAGTGGTCTCAGTGATGCAAATGACTACCATAATATGTACCACATTTCACTGCAATCCAGAAATAAAATACAAATTGTGTTCACATGGTTGCTTTAGGCATTGCATATAGCTTAAGTCAAAATAATTAATAACTCTCACCAAAAATGCAGGAACAAAGTGATTATGTGCATCTTCTGAAGATGACCATGTGATGCATGTATGAAGGTTAATGAATCAAAAACTGCAAGACTTCTAGCAATCACAATATATTGCAATACAATTAATCTGTCATGAAGTCAAAAAGGGAAATTACTAACAAAAATCACACTAATCTGATAATTGGTCAACATTCACATTTTCAGTTGACAGCATTAATATGTTGTTGTAGGGTTTAATGCTATTTTTTAGAACACAATAGGCTATACATGACAATCAGTATTATTGGTGGAGGAAGAACCCAGGAAAACCCCCGGAAAGAACCACCGACCCACTTGAAGCTACTGGCAAGCTTTCTCACATAACTACATTAGCTGAATCTTAGACTCAAAGCCATGCAGACAGAGGTGAGATGGCAGTGATCCGCAATGGAGAGCGCTTTAGACCACTCCGAGCCCCCGCACTAATATGTAACACAGTACAAAGTTTCTTAGCAAACAGTTTATCTGAGGTCACGATTAAAAAAATTGAATGCATAAGCAGTTGTCCTGTCTCATTCTGATGCATTCTGATAATTTTCTTAACTGCAACCATATACTTGATTGCTGATGAGCATCATTTGTTCAAAAAATTGAAGGCCTCATCTATGAATGCCTTGTGA
Source organism: Unio delphinus (assembly GCA_029339505.1). Taxonomy (NCBI): domain Eukaryota; kingdom Metazoa; phylum Mollusca; class Bivalvia; order Unionida; family Unionidae; genus Unio; species Unio delphinus. The sequence continues at coordinate 17,954,231 of JAQISU010000055.1, read as the reverse complement.
AATTGGGGAAACTATACGCCAAAGAATCTGGTTTTTCAATTTTTTTTAAAGAATAGTCATTTTGGATCAGCATCTTTATATAAAATGAAAAGACACTATGAGTGCTTTGAAATAAGTTCAACTACATCTAGATTCTGTCAAATTAGGAGCTGTCCAACTTGGTCAATTCCTATTCCATAGTGAGATGACAAAGGTTTTTGTTTCATTAATGGTGACGAACAATGGATCTGCATCATCTGAAAAATGTTTCTATGGTTGACAAGTCATATTTGATAACAGACCTGCAAAATATGTACAAAGTCTTCTTGCCAGATGAATTGTTGTTGTTGATGTTGTTGTAGGGTTTAATGTAATTTTTCAGCACATGATAGGCTATACATGGCGACCAATATTATTGAGGAAGAACCCGGAAAAATCCCCAGAAAGAACCACCGACCCACGAGAAGCTACTGGCAAGCTTCTCACGTAACTACATTAGCCGAATCTCGAACCCACGCAGACTGAGACGAGATGGAATTGATCCATAATGGAGAGCACTTTAGACCACTTGGGGCCCCCACCAGATGAATTCTGACCAAATGTTTTGTCAATCAAATGTAATTTGTCAAGAAGTTGTTGTTTAAAAGTTTTTCACTTGTTTTGCTAGGCAGCTATTCTTTGCAGACAGATTTGAAACATTTGTGCACAGTTAAAAAACATTCATGTCATGACGCCATCAAATTTGTGCACAGTTAAAAAAACATTCATGTCATGATACCGTCAAATTTGTGCAGTTAAAAAACATTCATGTCATGGATTAATCATGTTCAATATTTTTTTGTGAGAATTATTTTTTAAAAGTTAATTGCTGCATAAATTAAAATGATTTTTTATCAGCATAGCTTTACATTCTATAACTGTATTTTGTTGCAACAGTATTTCTTCTGTAACAAAGGCCTTTGATTTGACTTGGAATGCAATGTTGCATAATGATTTCCAGATCTTACAAAATCATAACACTTCTGATCTGTCACCTGAACCCATGATGTCCCAACCAATACAAACTGACAGGCAACACAAAACAGAAAATACATGATGTACAGTGGATGCAGTCCATGCAATAAACTCGCATTACCATAAGAGATAATAAAAACTGCACAATTAGTTACAATCACAAGATCGTGTTGGACAGAAGAATGGGCTGATAGTACAATGAATGGACAGATACGATATCCTGGATGGACAGATACAAAGCTGGATGGAATTTGATAAAAGGAGTCTGAATTACTCCCTCATTTTGACATTTCAAATTGGGATGAGTATATTATATCACCATGAGCATTGATATAAAACTTTATTCAAAATATCCAAATCAGATTTAAATGCATATACAATGAATGGCTTGTTGTGTGTGTGTGCGCTTTGACAAATATGAAAAAAGAATTATAAAATCGTCATATGATAATGTCTTGCTATATTATTCCCACTTAGTAGGAAATTTATAAAATGTACACCATGTTTGAGACAATGACATAGAAATTCTAATTCAAGAGGATTTACACTATTGGTCTTGCAGGAGGCTGGCTTTTAACACATACTTCTTAAACACACCGAATTCCTTGTCTCGTGCTTCCTCTTTGGCATTTCATCACCCACATTTGGGGGGGGGGGGGAAATGTTTGATGCAAGTTTAAGCAATAAAAAAGTATTATCATATGATAGTAAATGTACTATAAGAAAACTTTATATCAGAGGGCTATGCAGACCTGCCTGAGATTGCTCACTTGCCCAATATGTTATGAACTTATGAATAGCCACATGCAAGAGACACAAAATCTCAGAAAAAGGCTTTCAGTATAATTTTTCAGTTTGACTAAATACATATGTTGTATAAAAAAAAAGTATGTTATTATTACTAGAGTGGTTGCATATTCATCCATATTGGATGGTATAATGTCATCATTTGGTCAATACTGAAAAGATTCAATGCCATATAGCTCTCGGCCACTGCCACCATATGGCTGATATTGACAGGCTTTCATGCCACATGGCTTTCTATCAAAAGTTCTGCTGATCAGCCTTTGCAATAAAGTCATTTAAATGGTTTTTTTTCTTCTGTTTACAGTAATGTCAATGTTATGTGGTTTTTGAGATATTACAACCCACATTTGACTTAAGATTGAAATTATTTGTATAAACCTGAAAGGTCTCATGACAGGGTGCTTTGGTTAAATTTAATTTGAGGTTTAATTTGTTGTCTTTAGAGTAACAAAAGCCATATCTGACAATGGATTAACATCATTGATAAAAATGTAGAAGGCTATAATGCCTGGGTTCCTTCTCTGTAAATTTGATGAAAATATGTTGAGTGCTTATTGAAAAGATATTAGTACATGATTTTTCTATTAGTAATGGTGGTCATATACAAAGATGGTTTATGAGAAGTCAACTGAAGATTCTTCTACGTTTAGTTAAGACAGCAATACATGTTGGCAGATCAAAAATATTTGTATCAAACTGAAAAGATTTTTTGCCTCGTAGCTTTGACATTTGTGGTTGTTGTTGATGTTGTAGGGTTTAACACTACTATTTTGTCTGGTAGCTTTCTGTCATTTGATGCAAATTTCTGTTCATCAGTTTTTTGTTCATCGGTTTTTGTTATTAGAAGTGTTTTAATGGTGTTCCTATTTTCATAAACAGCATCCTTACTGAATGATGCCAGGTACTTTCTGTTACACTGGATTAAAATATGTGCCTTTGTTTTAAAGATTACTTTCACTTTTCAATTTTTTTTGAGAAATGGAGGCCAAATTTGGTGAAAGATCAACATCTGGAAAAATTTAAAATGCATTCACAAAAAATAAGATTTTTCTATCCACTCTCAATCTGACTGAATTCTGTTCAGCAATTTGTATCAAGATTTGAAGGATTTTTATTTCTAGTGATGGCAGCCATGTTTGAAGGTAGATTGGCATCCTTTGTATAAATCTCAATGACCATCATGTACCGGGGGTCCCATGGTATTTGGAAAGGGTTAAAGCTGTTAATGGACACAGGTAGGCTAACAAGCAATGTATGTCAATGATGCAAACACACAAGCTGTTAATGGACACAGGTAGGCTAACAAGCAATTTATGTCAATGATGCAAACACACAGTTCCATGCCATCAGCACAACACTAGGTGAGCTAAAATGTATTTTGTTTATTAAATGTCTAACTTTTCTTCACCAATATATTTTTGAAGTGAAACTATTATGATAAAAATTAATTCCAAAACTACAACAGTTGTAAAATACTATCCATGTTAAGTTAGATTCCATTCATGGTGAACAAGGATTTAAAGCTGTTAAAGAATTTGGTATTATAAAAATCCATTTCACAGCTGTATGATTTCGCTTTATACAGCAACAGATAAACAAAACAAAACACTAGTGGAATGTTCTTGCACAATGAGACAAAAATTGTACTGGCCTATACCAGTTATTTCCATGTGTCAATTGCATCATAAAGCTAAAATCTCACAAACTTTATATTCATTTATCATATCTATTTTATGATAAACATAAAAAGATGTGCATACTAAGTACAAATATGCATCCAAACACAAGATATTAGCGTTATGGTGACAACTTGTCCTCTGCTTTCAATCATGCAACCTCTGCCAATTTTTAAAAAAAATTTCCTAGAAACTATTACTCATTGTACCAAAAGTGTGCTAATGTATCATCGAATAAGCAAAAGCAAAACAATTCATAATATTATTGTTAAAAAAAAATCAAGTTCAAAATTTTCAATTTATAAAATCAATGTGTACTAAAAATACAGATTAACAAGTATGCACATGTAACTAAGCAAATAACAGTAACTAAGCAAATAACAAAGACAATGATGAAACAAAGCTACAAAAAGATCATTGTCTGTAAATAGTGATTTTATACTGAAAAATGAAGTAATGTACAGTAATCTAAAATATACAATTATATGTGATGTACAATATATATATAATGTACAATATATGAAATGTATAATATATGTATAATATATATATATATATATATATATATATATATATATATAATTTACAATATATGTAATGTACAATATATGTACAATAATATATATATATATATATATATATATATATATATATATATATATATATATATATATATATGGTTATCTAAATGCCATAACTGTATGTACATTAAACATCGAACTTGTCGATCTCTGAAAATTAAAACATCTACAACTGCCACTACCAGAACTGAGATCCACTACAGATTTTTACCTAAATATACAACTGAACAAATGAAACCACAAATGAAAATGATCCAATTCTTTCAAATATTTAAATTTAAAAACCAACCATTTATACTCCCATGCAAAATTTATATCATCCATTTCAACTCCACTTGGCAAATGTTATTCACAGAGTATCATAGTCCAGGACAATCTGACCCGATAACTCATGCACTTCTATTTTAGGCAAATTAATCAGTCTGAACTTAATGTTTGAACTGCTTCATGATTGTTGAAAGTCTTTGAAAACATCACTAAATGACCAATTAGCAAACCAATTCATTCTATGTACACACCTTTTCAAATGCTGACTCACCCAGCAAACTAAAATTACTTTGGATGAGGCTAGCCATGATTAAAAATATGTTCCAAATTCATGATATGTGATTAACATCAGCAAAATTGTTCAAATGAAGTAGAAACAGATTTATAAAACAGTTTTGTGGAGATATATAATGTTGGATTAAAATTCAAAATGACTGCAAGAAACCCCATTTTCATGCAGATTTGAGCAATATTGTGCTTTTGTTGAGTTAGATACATTCTTCAAAGGGTTCTTGGGAAACCTCTAAATGAAAATAATGTCAATAAGCACAATATATATATGCTTATTGACATTATTTTCATTTAAATGCCATTTTGAGCTGATATATCAGACTTACTGAAAATCAATTAGTACAACAATTTTACATGACATTACAAAATCCTCTTAACAATCTGATGAAAAATATTGCAAAATGGACACACAAAAAATGTATATAAAATCCTTTAATTGCATGCAGAGACTTCTCTTATTATGAAATCATATAGTCTGAGATCCAGTGGGTATATATAAGGTCAGATTCTGCCAAAACATCTTACAATGTTGTCTTCTAAATGGCAAACTAAAATCTTTTGAAAAGTTTACTTTTGTAAGAGTTATAAATTTTTCACAAAAGCTTTTAATAAATCAGAAAGTAGATGGGCAGATATTTAAGAGTGGACATCTTACATTCTTTGGAATGATACAAATAAAAATATCCCTGAGTCCATATATATTACATTGATGTTGATTAACAAAATCCATCACAGACAATGTGATATGTGTAAATGTGATACAAAAAGTCACAGATCCTCATGCTGAAATAATGAGATGGTAAAGTTTTAGATAATGCAAGCGATCATTTCCAATGTGGGACATTTGGATTAGGTACCTGAATGACATCCTTTAAAATGTGGGCCACATTAAGTAGACACCTGAATGGCATCCTTTAAAATGTGGGGCACATTAAGTAGACACCTAAATGGCATCCTTTAAATTGTTGGCCACATTATGTAGACACCTGAATGGCATCCTTTAAATGTGGGCCATATTAAGTAGACACTTGAATGGCATCCTTTAAATGTGGGCCACATAAAATAGACACCTAACTGGCATCAATAAATTGTGGGCCACATTAAGTAGGCACCTGAATGGCATCATTAAATTGTGGGCCACATTAAGTAGGCACCTGAATGGCATTACATTGTGGAGCTCACTAATTAGGCACCTGAATGACAGTTAAGTTAGAAATTTATGCATCCACTTATATTTTCTTTAGTTTACAAATCTATGCATCAATGCATGAAAATTGGATTAAAAATAAAGAAATATGACTTGAGATGATCATATAAAAGACTTGTAAGTTTATAACATTAATGAAAATTTAGTGTTAAATCATACAAAGAGATCTTTAAAGAAAATGTTATGATAACTAAGATTCTTGCCATATAGAGTTACATATCCAGACTGGTGCTGTTTCCAAACCAAGCTTCTTGTTATACAGTATTACAAATTAAGACTGGTTCTGTTTCCACACTAAAAAATTTGTTATTTACTATTACAGATCCAGACTGGTGTTAGTTCATACTAAGATTATTGGTATACATTTTTAAAGATCCCGACAGTATTATTTTCACACTAAGACTTTAGCTATATTGCATAGCATATCAAGACTGGTACTGTTTCCAAACTAAGATTCTTGTTATACAGTATTACATATTAAGACTGATTCTGTTTCCAGACTAACATTCTTGTCCTTATGCCAGAATGTCATTTTCACATAACTGAGAAAGGTAATTATGCCAGAATGTCATTTTTACAAACATGAATGGTTTTAATGCCATCATTATATATGTGAACTCTATTCTATTCAGCAGGTTTTGACAGGTATTTCTATTTTCATAAAACAGATAAATTTGATGGAGAATCAGCATTATTGGTACATTTCAAAATGTCTACATAATTGGAATGCTATCAAATATAGCTTAATTCTGTCTGGAAGTTGTTCACGACTCTCCTGTTTTAGTAATTACATCCATATCTATTGGTAGATGACAGCATCATTTTAACAATATTTACAATGCTATCATTACACAAGGCATTCTGGTAAATTTGGTTATATTTTTTTGTTAAGTGGTTTCCAAAACATTTTTTTATAGTAATGGCAGACGTATTGGATTGTTGATCAGCATAATTTGCACTAATTTAAACAAACAAACAAAAAGCACTAATTTAAACAGCCTCCATGCACTGATGTTTTCTATTAAGTTTGGAAAAATTCTGTCCAGTTTTTTTTTCTTTTCTTTTGCTTGTTTGATTAGGATTTTTAATGCAGCTTTAACAGTTTTTTAGTCATATCACTATGATGTCTGCAGTGAGGCAGTTTTATAGTGATGTCTAGCACTGGGACATCATGTCGCAGACATGTAGCATTAAGTCCCACCCAGTCACAATATCCTGACACCATGGCGACCATTTTTGGAAGTCACTGGTATGGCTCGGCCAAGAATTGAACCCATGTCCTCCCACTTCCACGGCAGGCACTTTAACCACTAGGCCTATGGAGCAGTGTCCTGCTTTGTACAGTAGAAGTCATTTGAATATTTTATTATACTGTCATTATATTTGATTTTCCAAAGGCAGCATCTGTATACAATGTAAAAGTCTTTATGCCTGGATGTTTTGTCAATTTGCAGGATTTTTTGTTTAGACGATCTTAAAGATTTTCCATTTTAGTAATGGCAGCCATAATAGGCATTCCTTATAGAAATCAAAATGCCCTTCATGCCAATATACACTCTGCCAATTTAGGTTGAAACTGGTCCGTTTTTTGAAAAGATGTTTAATACACCAAATGTTGAAAACAACACACAACTGGTACTGCATGCTGGACACAGGGCCACACCATAAGGTCACATCCTTTAAAATCAGGTGATCAGAAAAACAAATATCATCTAGCTATGCCGCTTGTCCTAGTCCATTAACACTTAACCTGGTGGTCATCAGTCAGTTCAGCTACCACTTGTGGAAACAAATGTAAAAAGTGAATAAAATATATGATCATTACCATAACCTATTCATGCACTAAAATCTACAATTATCATAAAAGTTTAAATTGGTTCAATATATAGGTATACTTATGTATTTTGATCCATTAGTTTAAGTATATTAATGCTGTTAAAACTAAAGTATGTCTAATTTAAACCACAAACTTTCTGAGGCCAGATTAGCAGTACAAAATGCTACAGATCACTCAAAGTACACTGGTATTCATCATCAATACCAAGCTGTTTTCCTAAGAAAATCATTAACATGCAAGAGTAAAAAATTTGGAATCAGACCTTGTGCCACCAAAATAAACTGCTTTTTGTGTCCAACAACACAGTTAAAATAAGCTAATGTCCATCAATTGACGGGTGAGATAGGGATAGGTTGAAACATTTGAATGTATAAAAGAAGCCGGAAGACTGCAAGAAAATATATATGAAGTCATCATGTAGCGAAAAAAAAATTGAAATAATTTTGTTACTAGTATCTTTTAGTTCTTAATGTCTTAACATTTTGGTGTCTGATTAATTTCTGTCTCCTTTTTTAATGCCTCCTTTTTTTCCTTCTCTTCCAAAATGGCCACCTCAGTTTGCTGTCGTGCTGTTGCTAGGATACCAGCAGCTTCAGTCTGGAGTAGTCTATCAGCTAATTCCTTGCCAACATTCTCTGCTATCCTACACTTTTCTTTACTGATCCCCTTGGTGTGAACAATTGAAGAGAAAAGTTTGGGACCATTAGAGGTCTCTTTTTGCTGGAATTACAAAAAAATACTCAAACAGAATCTGTGAATTATTATTCCAGTAAGGTTACATATTCAAATAGCATTTATCTTACATGCTTGTGTGTGTGTGATTTTAACTTTGAACAGCTATGAAAATATTGTAGTCATATTTCTATGTTGTCTTAAGTACAGCAATTTATAGTGATGTCAAACAACGGGTCATCATGCTGCAGACATGTAGCATAATGTCCCACTTTATCTTGACACCAGGCAGACCAGTCCTAACACTGACATTCTAATGCAGAGTGCCTAGCAACTGTTAGTATCATTTTTATAAGTTTTTGGTAGAACTCGGCCGGGACTCGAAGCTACAACATCCCACATACGAGGTGGGCTCTCTAATTACTAGGACATCAGAGTGGTCCTATCGTACATGAAGAACATAAGATTAAAATAACTGTTCTGAATGATATTACATTAATAAGTTAAACTTGTTTACCGAGACAGATGGCTAATGCAATTTTGCTAATGTTAAACACCACTCTCTTACATCCTAACACTCATTGCTGATCTCCCCAAAACAGCTTTCACCATCTATAGCTTTACATCCCAACACCATTTATAGCTTTAATCCTAACACCATCTATAGCTTTACATCCTAACACCATCTCTAGTTTTACATCCTAACACCATCTCTAGTTTTACATCCTAACACCATCTCTAGTTTACATCCTAACACCATCTATAGTTTTACATCCTAACACCATCTCTAGTTTCACATCCTAACACCATCTATAGCTTTACATCCTAACACCATCTATAGTTTTACATCCTAACACCATCTATAGTTTTACATCATAACACCATCTATAGCTTTACATCCTAACACCATCTCTAGTTTTACATCCTAACACCATCTATAGTTTTACATCCTAACATCATCTATAGCTTTACATCCTAACACCATCTATAGCTTTACATCATAACACCATCTATAGCTTTACATCCTAACACCATCTCTAGTTTTACATCCTAACACCATCTATAGCTTTACATCCTAACACCATCTCTAGTTTTACATCCTAACATCATCTATAGCTTTACATCCTAACACCATCTCTAGTTTTACATCCTAACACCATCTCTAGTTTTACATCCTAACATCATCTATAGCTTTACATCCTAACACCATCTCTAGTTTCACATCCTAACACCATCTATAGCTTTACATCCTAACACCATCTCTAGTTTCACATCCTAACACCATCTATAGCTTTACATCCTAACACCATCTCTAGTTTCACATCCTAACACCATCTATAGCTTTACATCCTAACACCATCTCTAGTTTTACATCCTAACATCATCTATAGCTTTACATCCTAACACCATCTCTAGTTTCACATCCTAACACCATCTATAGTTTTACATCCTAACATCATCTATAGCTTTACATCCTAACACCATCTATAGCTTTACATCATAACACCATCTATAGCTTTACATCCTAACACCATCTCTAGTTTTACATCCTAACACCATCTATAGCTTTACATCCTAACACCATCTCTAGTTTTACATCCTAACATCATCTATAGCTTTACATCCTAACACCATCTCTAGTTTTACATCCTAACATCATCTATAGCTTTACATCCTAACACCATCTCTAGTTTCACATCCTAACACCATCTATAGCTTTACATCCTAACACCATCTCTAGTTTCACATCCTAACACCATCTATAGCTTTACATCCTAACACCATCTCTAGTTTCACATCCTAACACCATCTATAGCTTTACATCCTAACACCATCTCTAGTTTTACATCCTAACATCATCTATAGCTTTACATCCTAACACCATCTCTAGTTTCACATCCTAACACCATCTATAGTTTTACATCCTAACATCATCTATAGCTTTACATCCTAACACTATCTATAGTTTTACATCCTAACACCATCTATAGCTTTACATCATAACACCATCTATAGTTTTACATCCTAACATCATCTATAGCTTTACATCCTAACACCATCTCTAGTTTTACATCCTAACACCATCTCTAGTTTTACATCCTAACACCATCTCTAGTTTACATCCTAACACCATCTATAGTTTTACATCATAACACCATCTCTAGTTTCACATCCTAACACCATCTATAGCTTTACATCCTAACACCATCTCTAGTTTTACATCCTAACATCATCTATAGCTTTACATCCTAACACCATCTATAGTTTTACATCCTAACATCATCTATAGCTTTACATCCTAACACCATCTATAGTTTTACATCATAACATATAGCTTTACATCCTAACACCATCTCTAGTTTTACATCCTAACACCATCTATAGCTTTACATCCTAACACCATCTCTAGTTTTACATCCTAACACCATCTATAGCTTTACATCCTAACACCATCTATAGTTTCACATCCTAACATCATCTATAGCTTTACATCCTAACACCATCTATAGTTTTACATCCTAACATCATCTATAGCTTTACATCCTAACACCATCTATAGTTTTACATCATAACACCATCTCTAGTTTTACATCCTAACACCATCTATAGCTTTACATCCTAACACCATCTCTAGTTTTACATCCTAACACCATCTATAGCTTTACATCCTAACACCATCTCTAGTTTTACATCCTAACACCATCTCTAGTTTTACATCCTAACACCATCTATAGTTTTACATCCTAACACCATCTCTTAGTTTTACATCCTAACACCATCTCTAGTTTTACATCCCGACACCTATTGCTGATTTACTCCAAAACCTCTTTCTTTTTGCATGTCATAAGATATTGAGGTGGCATATTTTAGTTTTACTGATCCCATACAGAGTTCTATCTCCCATAATCCTTCTATACCAAACAGCTTTTATAAATATGCTGGTGTTAAGTCATATTCCATGTACCTATCACCAAGTCAACAAAATTACTGGTTTGACATATGATATCATTCATAATCATACAGATGCTTGAATTTATCACATTACACTTATAGATCAAGTTTCTCAACAACAAATCAAATGGGAATAATATGTGGATAAAACTCTGGCAAACTTATTCGTTGTCAAAAAAGCCTGTAACACCAATAGCCTGTACCATAGACAATAATTTTGTATTATTTTTCATAGAAACTATGGTGAATTCACAGCTGTAAACAGGTCTGACACGAAGATTTCAACATAAATGGCACTGGGTTTAGGTCACATGGGTGTTATTAAGTTTGGTCCATTTTAAGATACACACACAATGACGTTTGTTTAGTATACTCTTATTTACCTTCTTTAAAGGTGGTTCATCATCATCTGTTTTCAGTGTGGCAGAGTGGGAGTCTATAACAGCTTCAGTACCATCAAGACTGAACACACCTCCCCTGATTTCAATCTGCAGCAGAAGAAAATTAATGGTTATCAACAGTGTAATTGCACAGCTTGATAAGTTTAAAATATTATTTTTATAGATATATGAGGCAGGAGTGCCAACGTAGAATGACTTACTATAAATCCATATTGAGGAATGTTACACCTACTAAACCAGGAATGTTCTTTTGATACAACAAGCGCTGCATTCTGTGTCTTAACAGAACTTGCAAGGCACTGCATTCTGTCTTGATACAACTTGCAAAGCACTGCATCCTGTCTTGATACAACTTGCAAGGCACTGCATCCTGTCTTGATACAACTTGCAAAGCACTGCATCCTGTCTTGATACAACTTGCAAAGCATTGCATTCTGTCTTGATACAACTTGCAAAGCATTGTATTGTCTTGATACAACTTGCAAGGTACTGCATTCTGTCTTGATACAACTTGCAAAGCACTGCACTCTGTCTTGACACAATATGCAAAGCATTGCATTGTCATGATACAACTTGCAAAGCATTGTATTCTGTCTTGATACAACTTGCAAAGCATTGCATTCTGTCTTGATACATCTTGCAAAGCATTGCATTCTGTCTTGATACAACAAGCATTGCATTGTGTCTTGATACAACTTGCAAAGCATTGCATTCTGTCTTGATACAACTTGCAAAGCATTGCATTCTGTCTTGATACAACAAGCATTGCATTCCATGTCTTGATACAACTTGCTAAGCATTGCAGTATGTGTCTTAATACAACTTGCAAAGCATTGTATTGTCTTGACACAACTTGCAAAGCATTGCATTCTGTCTTGATACATCTTGCAAAGCATTGCATTCTGTCTTGATACATCTTGCAAAGCATTGCATTCTGTCTTGATACAACAAGCATTGCGGTATGTGTCTTGATACAACTTGCAAAGCATTGCATTCTGTCTTGATACAACTTGCAAAGCATTGCATTCTGTTTTGATACAACTTGCAAAGCACTGTGGTATGTGTCTTAATACAACTTGCAAAGCATTGTATTGTCTTGACACAACTTGCAAAGCATTGCATTGTCTTGATACAACTTGCAAAGCATTGCATTCTGTCTTGATACAACTTGCAAAGCATTGCATTCTGTCTTGATACAACTTGCAAAGCATTGCATTGTGTCTTGATACAACTTGCAAAGCATTGCATTCTGTCTTGATACAACTTGCAAAGCATTGCGGTATGTGTCTTAATACAACTTGCAAAGCATTACATTCTGTCTTGATACAACAAGCATTGCATTCTGTCTTGATACAACAAGCATTGCATTCCATGTCTTGATACAACTTGCAAAGCATTGCATTCTGTCTTGATACAACTTGCAAAGCATTGCATTGTGTCTTGATACAACTTGCAAAGCATTGCATTCTGTCTTGATACAACTTGCAAAGCATTGCGGTATGTGTCTTAATACAACTTGCAAAGCATTACATTCTGTCTTGATACAACAAGCATTGCATTCTGTCTTGATACAACAAGCATTGCATTCCATGTCTTGATACAACTTGCAAAGCATTGCATTCTGTCTTGATACAACTTGCAAAGCATTGCATTCTGTCTTGATACAACTTGCAAAGCATTGCATTCTGTCTTGATACAACTTGCAAAGCATTGCAGTATGCCTTGATACAACCTTAAAAGCACTACATTTTGTGTTTTGTTATCTCTCAACTGAGAACTAGGTTGTCATTTCATGTTGAAGCTTCTTGAATAAAGTGCATCACAATTTTAGTATTGCAAAAAGTGTCATACATACTCAGTTTATAACAAATGTGAAAGTAATTTAACTTTTTTTAAAAAGAGAGAAAGAGATCTGATCAGTACTGAGAAAGATTAAAATAAACAAGTATCAACAAACAATCCACTCTAGTGAGAAAATGGAATCAACACAGAGTAAAAGTTACATCAAGATGTTTGCTATCTGATTTTATTGACAAGGTGGTTTTGCACAACAATCTTGACTTTTCATCAAAATACTTATCTGACCACATCACTCTTAAGTTCTCCCATACCTCCCTGTTTGCTTAAAATTATACACAGTTGTACTGAGTCTATATCAGCAAGAAGCATACTAGTTTAATATTAAAATATTATCATTTAACATAAATTAGATGTGCATCCCATCAACAAGGAATACTCTATTGTTTCCTATGTTTAGAGCAGAAGTGTTTCAAATTCAGTGTTGGGTGCTTAACACTTTGCATTTAGCAAAGTGCAATTAGAAACAGACTCAAGATAATGGCTGGTCTGCAAAGTGGTTATTTCTATCAGCTGCAACAGGTGATTTTCACAGGTATTCATCTAGAAATATTAGTAAATATCACCCTTTTTTTCTGAATAGCAGACATGTTGGACAGGGATATAAAAAAGGAGACAGAAGAATGGCTATAAAGTTGCAGCAAAGGCAGGTTCATTCTTCAAAATGTTAGACAAACCTTCAACAGGCATGACTTGCCCAACTGATTATCTGGAGTATAGTATCAAATGGCATCCAGTGTACCATTTGTTTTGGTCACATTTGTTATAAACTTCCATCAATATCAGGCTCTAAATCATCCATAGCTCTAGCAAACAATCATTGAAATTTCAGGATTACAGCATGTTGAGCATGAAAATCTGCCAGAAAAGCCTGCCTGTATGGATGTTTCCAAATGCCTGCATGTATATTTCTAAATGCCTACATGTATGGATGTTTCCAATTGCCTGAATGTATGAATATTTCCAATCGTCTGAATGCATGGATGTTTCCGATTGCCTGAACGTGTTGATGTTTCCAATTGCCTGAATGTACAATATTTCCAAATGCCTGAATGTATGGATGTTTCCAAATGCCTTAATGCAAGGACCTTGCCAAATGCCTGAATCTATAAACCTTGCGAAATACTGGCATGTATGAACCTTTTCCAAATGCCTGAATGTATGGATGTTTCCAAATGCCTGAATGTGTGGATGTTTCCAAATGCCTAAATGTATGGATGTTTCCAACTGCCTGAATGTACAGATGTAGCCAAATGCCTAAATGCAATGACCTTGCCAAATGCCTGAATCTATGAACCTTGCCAAATAATAATAATAATAATGAGGACTTTGTATAGCGCCTAATCTTTCGAAGCTCTAAGTGCTTTACACCATTAATAATGATATGACTACACTACAGAAAAACAAATGACAAAAACAATTAAATTGGGAAACATAAAAACATTCTGAAAACATATAAGATACAAAACACGATTAGGTCTCTAAGTTTGTCCCTGCAGTCAAAACAGGTGAGTTTTAAGAGCACTCTTAAAAGGGACTACTGTGTCTTTGTGTCCAATTTCAATGGGCAATTCGTTCCATGTCGCCGGGCCTTGGTATGCAAATGAACGTCGTCCATATGACATGCATGGACCTTTTCCAAATGCCGGCATATATCCAAATGTCTGCATGAATGAACCTTGCTAAATGTTTGCATGTATGGGCCATGCCAACTTACTAAAAAAAAATGTAGTGCATAAAATAAAGTTTTGTCAATCTTCAAAAGTATACATAAGTATTAAAGTGAATTACTAGTTAATGAAGCACCACTACTAACCATGAAAGAGTAACAAAAGATGTACAACTAATAGATAAGTGAAACACTTCCATCATTTGTGCGGAGAAGGCATGAATTAACTACATGTACATACCTTAATATCACTCAATTTTGTTTCCACAGACACAGGTACACTACAACCTCCTCCCTGCAAAAAAATATGTAAAACGGGTATATCAAGCTCTGTCCATTAATCTCAGAACAACTCTTAAGTTACAGAATGGAAAGGAAAGTGTGAAGCAAAGCTTAAAATACTGAACAGTGACCCTGTCTATGAAATAGTACCCCATGTGTGATATATTACACACCTTTAATGCTGATCCACAAGTATGCAAAGTTTCATTCGTTAATATTGAAGATATGACCCCACCCCCAATGATATATGTGTCACACTTGCTAATGATAATATAGAAATATTCCCAGTGTTATTCCTTTAAAACTAAAGAGCAAAAACTTAAATGTGATGGTTACATGAAAATACATGCTGTTATTCATATCCTTCAAACCAACACCATTATAAAAGAAAACACACCAATCTAAAGCTTTGGAAGAAAAATTGAGAGATGAGAATGCATTAAAATGCAAGCAAAATCTTTTTCTTTAAACAAAGCATCATTATCTCACCAGTTCTTTAAGGTATGCTCTCTCTGCAATGCAGCATAATGCGGTATCTGGGTCATGAATAGTTGCTAAAAGATCTAACGTTTTCTGGTCCTCGTAGCGACACTCCACTCCCATGGCCCCCTGACTGACTGCATACATACACACATCTGTATCCAGCACCTAAAATTGAGTCTTGGATTAATATGAATTTGTTTTATTGAGTTTAATTTTTTTCCCAACCTCATGCTGAAAATAAAATATAACACGTACACCATTTGTTTCTTATCCAGGTGCTGACATGAAATAGTCTTTGAGGTTACAAGTAAAGAAAACGGAGAAAAAAAACATCACGATAAGAACTTGTTCTCAATGTACCAGAATGTTTATCAAATTCTGATTTACAGAAATTAGTGTTACTTACAGTTGGACTCCTCGTATACACAAGTACACATATGTTAATAGGCAAGGTCTATCTATCAAATCAATTAAGCATGTACATGTAAGTGACCAATATGGTGTATATTCAGAGATCGATTGATCTTTCCCATCTGAAGAAAATGGCACTTTTTAACCATTCCTCAATTTATATATCAGCTCTTTCAATCCTGAGAAAATTCCCATGGATCATCTCTAATTAGTGTTGACATTGGCTGACTACTCACCTGTGATATTCTATGCCTCCAACCCATCTAAAAGACTGATTAATCAGACCCAATTAGGCTTGACACTGGCTGACTACTTACCTGTGATATTCTATGCCTCCAATCCATCTCTAAGACTGATTAATCAGACCCAATTAGGATTGACATGGGCTGATTACTTACCTGTGATATTCTATACCTCCAACCCATCTAAAAGACTGATTAATCAGACCCAATTTGGCTTGACAATGGCTGACTACTTACCTGTGATATTCTATACCTCCAACCCATCTAACAAAATTGATTAATCAGACCCAATTAAGCTTGACATTGGCTGACAACTTACCTGTGATATTCTATCCTTCCAACCCATCCTGTCAAGGCCAGCCTCAGCTAAAATGATGGCATCATACTTGTCATCCTCATCAAGCTTGTGAAATCTTGTGTTCAAGTTTCCTCTCTTAATTAAGTTAAGGACACAGATTAAAATGCATTATTATCTCAAAAACTTTTTTAAAAACTCTTACTTCTACTTACCTTTAAAATCAAACCAATTGCCACTAGTAAGTTAAAGCACAGGAAATCACCAAACAAGGATCATATTTTATGTAGCAATTTCATTTTTTAAAAGTTTAAAAACTATGTGATCGGAGACTTGTCTGTTTGTCCACCAATTGGTGTCTAATAATTACTACAGACTGTTACTGCAATGTATTCTTATGTTTGTTTAAATCATATCACGGACCTTAAGCATCTTCATAAATTAATTGAAGGAATTCTTAAGCTTAGCATTAAATCAAATATTTATAAGTTTAAAAAGAAAAAAAAAATCAGAGGAGGAGGAAACTTATCAAAATTCATGAACATGTTTAGTAACTGAAGATCAAGACAGAAAATTCCAAGGTGGAGTCTTTTCAGGTACAAGCTATAATCAAATGTCTGGTTCTCATGGAAGAAATTTTGGCAAATTGTGAATGTGAATTCATAAACCTTTCAAGGCTAAAAGTAAGAACTTAAACATTTTCAGGTAAATGTCAAGAAAGCTTCAATCACATTTTGATGGTTTGTGTTTTTATGTGAAATAAGATTATAAAGTATAATAATATGCCAAGAAATGAAAATAAGTGAAAAAGATCAGGAAGTGTTCTTTTTTGCTTTCAAATAATCCACTAAATATGATGGGATCTATGATTTCATCCATGCTAATTGAGTGACAATGTGTACTGTGCTATTTAGACAGAACTGTTTTATATCAGAGATGATGTGTCATGCACTACTGAGACATAACTTTTTTTTATCAATGATGATGTTTAATGTACTGCTTAGACATAAATGTTTTATATCAGAAATGAGACAAAACTGTTTTAACTTCAGTGTATCATAATAATGAGATGATTAACTTTCAGAGCTCTAGGCATTACGTATATTTGATGTGTCATTTATATTTATTTTTATTGTTTGTTTGTTAGATTCAAATTTGGCATTTTAAATTTAAGATTTGTTCATTGGGGTGGGGGGATGGGGGTGGGGGGGTGACCTGTACTTTACAGAATAAACACCAGGTGTTGACCCCATTTCTGACCTGGCTTCAGAGTTGTAAACAAGCTTTTAAAATGATTGATTGGTTCCAAGGACATTATGGAGCTTTATATAAACATCTTTCTATTTTAGTTGGGTCATACGGTGGATACGCAAGTTTTTGAACGTAAATTTGTTCTAAGAGTTTCTAGAAAATCATGTGACCCCTTTCTTGTTTATGTAAAAACAGATATATAAACTATGTTTTGGAGCGAGCTATTCAGTAGAACTTGGGCTTTTAGAATATTAAGTTGTGTCTTTTTGAGTTATTTTAAATTACCTTGTATTGGAAATTATTTCAATTCGTTTGGATTCAAGAGGATTTATTTTGTTATTTATCTGGAAAAGAATTGTACTCATAGAATTTTATTAACAAGAACTGACTTCATCAAGTAACATCGTCTTCCATCTTGGATACTTCGCTGGAATTCGAACTTGGAATTATTTGGACATTTTATTACCAGGACTTTTGCAATTTCTCTAGTGAATAATATTTTGAATTATTATGGATTAATTTTGGAATTGATTAAGTTTATTTTTCTTTTCTGGAAAATATTTGTGCTCAATAAATTGGCAGTATTAGTATAAATCAGGATGCACTCAATCATATGGATCCCTATAAATCAGTGTTCTCAGTGACTGACATGCAATGAACATCGAGAACTTGTAGTCACTATGACAGTTATGGTGAATGAAAATGCTAAAATAATAATATAAAAATGCTAAAATAATAATATAAACTAATAAACTGCATGAGCAGTACTCTAACAACCGGACAATAAACTTAACATTAATTTGTCTTGCATGCATTTTAAATTTTATGTAGCAGCTTATGTGCAAAGAATACACAGATATGCTATACATATCTAAACTCTACACCTCACAGTGATGAATCTCTGTAACTTGGTACCTTAATCAATGCATCCCACAAAATGACCTACTCAAGGATACAATGTTCTCAAACTTGAACTGGGGAAATTTTCTTCCTAGCTGAGCTGCACGCCTCAATGAACTTGTACCAATGATACTGGAAAAATATAGAAAATATGTTGAAATAAAAAGTATGAATATATACAAGTTAATGTAGCCAAGCCAAAAAAGATGGAAAATATCAGGTGATACCCGAATGCCGTAAAATATCAAAGTTTTTCAAAACATTCCTAGGGCTATTCCAGTACAATATACTTGGAAACCAGGGAAGGCATTATTAATGTGCAATTTAGAATTTTGTAATGTTTTTATATATACTCTGTAATCTGAGTACCCTGATGTATATTTCTAAAAAAAGTGCTTTCCCTGGGTTTCATGCATGTTAAAATCGAACAGCTCATACGCCTATTGACACATTTTATTGTTTTAGAAACCAAATTTTCAACTTAACAACTATCTGTGCAATCCAGTTTAAAGATTTGTAAAAACAACCACCTTTAATTTTAAAAGTGTGTGTGTGTGTGTGATTTGGATTTTTAACATATTGTTTTTCAAATCAGTCATATTGCTATGATGTTTGCAGTGTGACAGTTTATAATGATGTCTAGTACTTGGGCATCATGCCACTGACATGTAGTATGATATCTCAGCTTGTTACATTATCCTGATACAAGGCTGACCAGTCCTAACACTAACCTATTAATTAATGCTGAGCGAAAAAGAAAGGCAGCTGTTAGTACTATTTTTCGTATGACTCTGATGGCGATCAAACCCATGACCTCATGTATCCGAGGTGGGCGCTCTAATTACTAAGCCACCGAAGCAGTTTGATTTTAAACAGCAAGAAGTCAGTGTTGTACACATGAAGATGAAACCAAGTACCAAGTAACATGATGCAATGGCAAACTTGACTTGAGAAACTAAACACATAAAAGACTAACATTAAGCTGGTATAGGATTTGGAACATGCACAAGCATGCTAAGCGGTTGTTACATCAAGCATCCACCAAGGTGGGCTTGACAAAATAAAGGGACTGATGCTCTATTGTCAAACATTTATATCAAGCTGCTTATATGGCAGACTGCATTAAAAAGGCAGACTTGATTAGAAAAAAAATCATAAACATTACAATTTCATAATAATATTCTGACCAAAAAATGTATTATCTGCAGCTAAATAACAAGGACATGCATAAATTAGTCTAGCAATCCCTATTGCAGCGAAAATGAGACAAAGAATCAGGTCTCATTATTACCTCCCCTCATCCAAATCTACTAGTTTCTTGCCGTTGTGTTTAGGATGCATCACTACTGCATCAAATGGGCTGTCCCGTCTGAAAAAAAAGTAGATATATAAAAATCTTTATTTAAAACAATATGATAGTAATTGAAGGTGCAATCTTTCAATCATAAAAAACTGAGGTCACAGTAAAAGACTAGTCATCCAAATTTATTTAAAGGGTCACAGTTCTCCTGAATTTTGCAGTTGCTATAAATGCATACTGAATAAAACCAATTTCCCACTTTGAAGAAAACCCAATTAAATTAAGTAACAACATACATATTTTATTTCAGAAAACCAATAAAATTGATCGATGAAATTAAATGAATTAACATGTAAAAATGTAGCAGTGTAGCTGGAGACATTTAACTAGTTCTGAAAGTCAGAATTCATTGATTCCATATTAAATGAATTCATGCATAAAAAGATAGCAATATAGCTGGAGATGTTTTACTAGTTCTAAAAGTGAGAATTCAGTAATTCCATGAACATAAATGAATTCACATATCAAAAGAGACAATATAAATATCCAATTATATCTACGATGATCCAGTTAACAGAAATGGTACATCTGAAAGTAATAAGCCTGCTTCCAATATATAAAAAGAAAAATGATATCATCAAACAGCATGGCTGTAACAATTTGGAAATGCAGCCAAATATACAAGTTACAATCTCATCAAACAGCATGGCTGTAACAACTTAGAAATGTAACCAAATATACAAGTTACAATCAATCTGAAAAGACATATATTAAAGGAATAAGAATATGATTACTCGGGATATTATAAGTAAAGATTTCTGCAGCAAAATGCAATGTCTCTATGCTACTTTTTGTAACCCTATCAGTGCCCACAGCCAAAATCCAAGTGCTAGGGGCATCCAACTGATTTATTTCCCTGAGGGCAGATCAAAGTTCTAAAATATTAAATTAAGTCTCAAACTTTTCAAGTTTATATGATTCATAACACAGTAATGTTTATGAAACAGACAGAAGGGATGAATTCAACTGTATCTGCATCTTTGGGAAAGGCATAGAAGAAATTACAAAATCTGGTCAAGTACTTAAAAACGCATCCCACAACCAGTCCATCAGGCAATGTAGTAGGCAGATCCTTAAGGGAGTGCACAACAAAATCCACCTCCTTTTCTTCCAAGGCAACCTCCAGCTCTCTAGTAAAGAGACTCTTTTCTCCTATCTGAATCAAAAAAAGAAACTCAAGAAATCCAGGGGCAGCATAATAAGGATGTAATCAAAGTGTTACTGAAAAACATTAATCAAACTCACAAAAAAAATCAACACCAATGCCACTAGAAAAGTGGTGCTATGATCACTTCCACTAAAATGGACTCAAGAGCAATATGCTGTAAATGACAGACTTGACAACAATATATCATGAAAATGTTTTCTCAATAAAATTATATTGTCTATGATTTAACTAAAGCATGCCAAAGTTAAGATTGAGAAATTACAGGGTGTAAGATGGGGAAGAGGATGACACTTCCCACACAGAAATGTAGCTGGTCAAACCATGACTTTTTTGTCTGGAGTGTGATGGTTTATAGTGCTGTTTAACACTGGAGGATCATGCTACAAATACATATCATCATGCCCCACCCAGTCACATTATCCGGACACCAGACCAACCAGTCCTAACCTCTTAATACTGAGCATCAAGTGAGGCAGCTGTTAGTACCACTTTTTAAGTCTTTGATATGACTAGGCCGTGGTTCAAACCCATGACCTCCTGCATCTACGGGCCACCAAGAGTGCAATGATTGGGTAATGACCAATTGACACAATTGAAAAGAACAGTCACTAAAGAATCGTCCAGAATCTATATTATGTTACAACTCTAGTTCTTAAAATAGGTAACACAAAAGAAGTGAAACCAACTATTTAATTAAATTGTAACAATGAGTTTATTTCCCAAGAATACAAATGAAAAATTCAAAAGACAGTGTTATGAATTAAATCCCAAATAATCTTAAGTTTTCAATGACAAGTCCAAACATGTAATTTTTTAAAAAATGAATTCAATAATTATGAATATCGATGTTTACCACAAACCATAAAGTCTTTGAATATATCGTCAATAATTCCAAAGTAGTGTTTTAGTCCAAAGAGTCGATGAGCACTTTGTAATTCCAATGAATAATTTGGATATGTAAATTTGTAATTCCTCTCAAATTATATTTGAACACAACTATAAATGATTCTAAAGACTGATCATAAGACAGAAATGAATAATTGTTTACCAAATCCCATTTATATACATCCCTATGTGACCTGTGATGAAATAGTCTAATGAAAAATCGCACTAACATTTCGTTTTCTACTAAAACATGACAATAGGTAGGTAAAAACTTCATGGACAAACCTCAGCTATAACCATGGCAAATGTCAGGTATGCAAAATAATAGTTCCTCAATCACAGACTAAAATTAAATGAGCATAACTCATATAAAAAAGAAACAGTGACAATAGAATAGAACATGCCTTGCGAACTAATAAATCAAAACCTATTTGTTTAAGTGCAAAACTCTGTAAAACTGGAAGTTTTCAAATTACTGTAAAATATCAGAAGACATGTCATGATCATGTTATGTCAGTTTGTCGATAAAAATGAAGTATGCTATAGCATGACTTCACTAAGCCTCATTTGACCACATTTTTACCATAAAAAAAACACATTTTATTTCCCTCATTAAAGCCCTGTGTGAGTCAGTCTTTACCACACTAGTGATTTGTTCTATTGTTGTTGTTTTTTTATGGTTTAACACCATTTTTCAGCACAATATAGGCTACACATGGCAGCCAGTATTAATAGTGGAGGAAGAACCCTGAAAACCCCCGGTAAGAACCACCGACCCAAGAGAAGCTACAAGCAAGCTTTCTCACATACCCACATTGGCCGAATCTGAGACTCCAACCCACGCAGACAGAGGTGAGATGGCAGTGATCCATAATGGACAGCGCTTTAGACCACTCAGCCACTCGGGGCCCCACCACTCTAGTGAAGAGACTGCCTTTTAATGAAGACATGACATGAATACTGTCGATAAGAGCCCTATAGTGACTCCCTCATTAAAACACTACCAATGGTAGCCAGACTATACACCATTATAATGAGATTGCGTTATAATGAAGAACATGATACAATACTCCTTATTATAATTCATGATACAATACTCCTTATTATAATACTGTCCATAAGAGCCCAATAGTGACATTGTAATATGAACATGATAATTTAATATCCTCATTAAAACACTAACAATGCAGACTATACAGCCATTATAATGAGATTGCCTTAAAATGAAGAACCTGATAGTTTTCCCTCATTATGAAATTGTCAGCTGTTGCCAGATTTTAACTTACTATCATGAGATTGTCTGATAATGAATAACATGATAATTTACTACCTCCATTCAAACACTATCAATGGCAGCCATAAAGTAGAATGTCTTGTAATTAAACACATGATACAATACTCAATCATTACAACACTGTGGACTGTGTAATTAAGGTTATACTGACTGTCGAAAAATGAAGTGTGATACAGTATCCCCCCCTCCATTACACTGCCATCCCTGGTAGCCATAAAATAGACTACCTTATAGTGAAACGACCTTCTAATAAAACACATGATAAATGTACTTCTAGTATAACTTAATGAAATGGAATACACAACTATATTGCCTTATGACATGAAATGGGTTGTAATCTTAAAATAAGGAATTACTGTAATAAAAAATTTAAGTACAAGATATTTAAGATATGCTTTGTAATATCAATAATAAAGTATAAAATATATTTTACTTGACTTACCTTTGATAAAGCTGCATCTAAAATTTTATCACCTACAGTTGACATGGACACTAGAGAAAGAAAAAAAAATTTGTAATAACCAAATTGTATTATGCAAGTTCATAAGACTGCACCTTTTCCCTTTGCTGGCAATCATATTTTTATTCTATTATGTTTATTATCATTATTTGTTTATTATCATTATTTGTTTTATATCATTATTTGTTTTATTATTATTATTATTATTTTGAATTATTATTATTATTATTATTATTATTATTATTATTATTAACAGGAGTATTACATTTTAGAACCAGTCTATAGAATTATTTTGGCAAGAACATCTGTCATAAATAAGCAGTGGCAGTAATACTATTGTAAAACCAGTCTGGAAAATTCTTTTGAAAGACCACCTATCATTATGAGCAGAATTTCTGTAATAAACAATGTTGTATATAATGCTTTGACATCCAATTAGGGATGACCTGCTTATGCAACAAATTTTACGATGGCAGAAGGAAATCTTTCATCATCATCATCATCATTATTATTATTATTATCATTATTATTATTACTGATTTTTTTGATACACTCAAGAAACTGGAAATAGCAAACACTTTATAATCTGTTTTAAGTATTGGCAATAGCAAACACTTTATAATCTGTTTGACGTATTGGCAGTGCAGATTTTGAAAGAAAGCTATCAGAAGTCTTTTGGTTTATAATTATAATCTCTGAAAGATAAAATGTAGATTGGTACATTTGTTCACCTTATGACAAGTACACATACAGCTTTAAAAGAACTTCCTAATGGTTTACAATACATTTTCAGATCTAACGATATAATTAACAATTAAAGAGATAAAAAGGGCAAAATAACACACATAATCGTAATGACATATTGACTACAGTATTACACAAAACTGAAGAAAAAAAATAACAGACTATAATTCTAAATTAAAATACCTTACAAAAGTCTATGCAAAGCATAATGAAAGAAACAATGCACCAGAACTCTAGATTAGAAGGTAATAAATTATGTATTAAAAGCCACGAGTTCTAAAACCAATTACTTTTTAAACAAACTAAGCAAGGCAACAATTTCTACCCAATGTGAAAGCCCAGTTAGGCAACCATTTCTACCCAATGTGAACGCCCAATTAGGCA
The DNA here is from genome assembly GCA_029339505.1 of Unio delphinus. NCBI lineage: Eukaryota > Metazoa > Mollusca > Bivalvia > Unionida > Unionidae > Unio > Unio delphinus. Next base: position 17,928,862 of record JAQISU010000055.1, on the reverse strand, counting down.
ACCATTTCTACCCAATGTGAACGTCCAATTAGGCAACCATTTCTACCCAATGTGAAAGCCCAATTAGGCAACAATTTCTACCCAATGTGAACGTCCAATTAGGCAACCATTTCTACCCAATGTGAAAGCCCAATTAGGCAACCATTTCTACCCAATGTGAACGTCCAATTAGGCAACCATTTCTACCCAATATGAAAGCCCAGTTAGGTAACCATTTCTACCCAATGTGAAAGCCCAATCAGGCAACCATTTCTACCCAATGTGAAGCCCAATTAGGCAACCATTTGTACCCAATGTGAACGTCCAATTAGGCAACCATTTCTACTCAATGTGAAAGCCCATTTAGGCAACCATTTCTACCCAATATGAAAGCCCAGTTAGGTAACCATTTCTACCCAATGTGAAAGCCCAATTAGGCAACCATTTCTACCCAATGTGAAAGCCCAATTAGGCAACCATTTCTACCCAATGTGAACGTCCAATTAGGCAACCATTTCTACCCAATGTGAAAGCCCAGTTAGACAACCAGGAAATACTATCAAAAAGTGAGTGTTAAAATTGATATGGAATTTTGTAAATTTTCAAGCAGCAAACATTTGATCACTGAATTTGTCCAGGCCTTTAACCATAAGAAGTCCTACTAAGCAAGGCTGTCAATATTTATCCACAAGTTAGACCAATTTTCAGTAAGTTGTTATGAAATATGTACTGCTTTGTCGAACTGGGAACAAGCAACTGAAAAGTTCAAAAGTAAGGTTAAATGTAGAAAAGGCAAGTTCAACAAAAGGTACATTAAACCTTAAAAATTCAGTTTCAGAAATTGCAATTACAACCCAATGGAGGCATATGACTTCAAGTTAGAACTCTCAATTTAACAAGATTGTTGTTTTCTTTCAAATTTTACATGAATGTAGTTATCTCTACCACCAATAATACATTAAAAAATGAACATGTGTGCAATAAACATACCCAAAATAAACATTGCATTTTCTTCTTTTTTTCTAGATGTATGAAAAACCAAGATCATGCAGATGTTTGCATGGAAAAAAATATGGGTAGATTAACCAATCAAAGTGAAAAAACAATCAAGTTGCTTGACCAATTCCACTGAATCTAACATGAAAACCTGTCAAAGTGTAAAGATATTCAAGCTGCTTGACCAATTCCACTGAATCTAACAAGAAAACCTGGGTAGAGACTAATCTGAACCGGACCAATATCTGGAACAACAATCACATTTTTTACTCCTTAAGTTTATAATTTAGGAGTAAATGTGCGTAAGCTTGAGTGATGCTTTCTAGTAGCAGGACTGAAGTGAATTACAAGTATAGTGTGTGTGTGTGTGTGAGAGAGAGAGAGAGAGAGAGAGAGAGAGAGAGAGAGAGAGAGAGAGAGAGAGAGAGAGCGAAGCTCGATTTCAGCAATCTTGGCTTTCAATCCCAGTTCACAGTTTCTGCCCTCATTTGCTTAGAGCATGTGGAACCCTAGAATACTGACTGACTCTGCACAACATGACATGCAAAAACACTGACAACACTGACTACATGCTTCAACTGAAGCATAATTTGAACACATTTAGAAGTTTCTTTATGCAGTAGTAGCAGAACCAATCTTCTCAAAAATGCAAAAACATCACTCCGAGTCCTTTAGTTCCTTGATGCAGAACAATGACCCTAATTAGCACAGAAAACTTTGTAACTTGTATACCTATCAAATATGATGATCGAAAATGTCTGGTGAAACTAGGACATGTATTATGTAGACGAGTCTACTTCAGTGGATGCCATACATCTATCCCTCTTATCTCCTGACTAAGAGATAACTGAATGATCAAGCTCATGCAAAAGTCTTATACAAGGTTCTAGTGGGCAAAGGTTTGTTTCAGAGTATTGCGAGAAAAATAATTTAAGTCTTCTAAAATTTTCAAAATTCATTCAAGACAAGGGCTATGCGATATATTCTAGGCAGCATGATGATGTGATTCACTCATTTTCAAAAAAAAATCATACTAATTAAACAGGCACATGCCTTTCAACCAATATCTGTATTTCTTTGATAGACATCTTTTTAAGGAAGTTTCTGGTTTTCAAAACGAAAGAAACATGCATTGCATACATGTATGAATGACCAAGTGCACAGTTCTAAAATAGACCCTGGTGGCAAAAGGATTCAAACTTACCAATTTCAAATTTAATGTCTGGAAATTTCTCCCGCAATGCATCTATGACAGTGTTTGTCTGAATCATGGCCAGCTGCAAAAGAAATTATTACATTTAAAGCCAACTGGTTGGTGAATCATTCTGGCGAAACTCTGAATAATACATAATAACAAGTATTACATTAATTCGGTACATGAAGCAATTATGTCTATATCCACAATACACTGCTTAAAAAAAATTAACAGAAATTTCATTTAATCAAAATATTTTGGCAAATGCAAATCAGTTGTGAACTGACAAATTGAGCTTTCCTTGGTTACAACGAAAACAAACATAAATTATATGAATATTAAAGCTCAGAGATAGTCTTTGTATTTTGCATCCTCCCTGTGCACTCCAATTCCAAGCCCAAATCAAATTGTTAGACTTAAAACAGAGATGGTCCTTGTTTTCAGCATCATTCCCAGAGACAGCCTTCGTTTCCAGCAACCCTCACATACAAGCCAACTCAAAGTCCAGAGACAGCCTTCGTTTCCAGCTGCCCTCACATATAAGCCAACTCCAAGTCCAGAGACAGCCTTCGTTTCCAGCAGCCCTCACATACAAGCCAACTCCAAGTCCAGAGACAGCCTTCGTTTCCAGCAGCCCTCACATACAAGCCAACTCCAAGTCCTGAGTCAGCCTTCGTTTCCAGCAGCCCTCACATACAATCCATCTCCAAGTCCAGAGTCAGCCTTTGTTTCCATACTCATTCTCAAGCACTCCAACCTGAAGCCAAGATATGGCCTGTTTCCAGAAACCGTACCATGTAAGCCAAACCTAAGCCCAGAGATGGCATTAATTTTTACAGAATCCTTCTTGTGCACTCTAACTCCAAACCCTAAGACTGCCTTTGTTTCCAGCATCCTTTCCATGCAAGTTCAGAGATGATCTTTGTTTCCAGTAAACTTCTCATGCATGCCAACTCTCCATGCACTGAGATGGCATTTGTTTCCAGTATTATTCCCATGCACCCCAACACTAAACCCAAAGATTGCCATTGTTTCCAGTATACAACTCATCCAATCCAACTCTAAGCCCAAAATCAAATGCTAATGCCAGAAGCTAGAAATGTGACCATATGGAACTGCTTCAAGTTTCCAAATGATGAAATTCAAACTGAAAAGCTTTTTATTGTAAAGCCTGAATAAAAACTTGATTTGCATAAAATACACAAATATGCTCAATATCCAAATCTCAACACTGCCCATTCACTCCAACATATTTGGCATTATAATAACATGAGAACTGATTATATGTGTTGATACAACAACATGTATAACAACTCTCAATGCCTTTACTTTTCCATTCTTTAAGCCAAAATGAATCAAGGAAGAGATTACTTTTTCTGGTTTTTGTTATATTTATTGATTTAATTAGCTTTATTCCATTTCAAATCAATAATGTTTCCAAGACAATGGAAGAAGAAACATAGGATCATATACCAACCACCTCTCTGATTCTCATCTCATCTATATACAATGTTTTTTTTTTTACAACAACCTTTAACAACTTTCTTCCCAACAGTTCTGGACCTGGTGTTCCTTGGGTTGCAAATGTTACATTTTTTTTCCTGCACTGTTATGACATCATGTAAATAAAGCTATATAATGTTCTAGAGCTTTCTCATTTTTAATGTCCCATAGTTCATTCCATTTCTTTGGCAGTGTGTTGTCTTTCTGAGAACTAGCTGCATCTACTAGTCATTTGCAGCATGACAACCAAAAACTTACAAAAACCTTCTATCGAAAAAAGGTACAAAGTTGATAATCACTCAAAAACAAAAATCTGTACATGTACATCACGCAGGAAAAAAAACTGATTTCATGTATTCCTCCAACAAAGTCCAAAAATCTTGGCATTTTTTTTTCTAAATATGGTTTAAAATAAAATGCAAGTGTTCCAAAAATCACATAAGGATTTACGTATACTTTGTGGTTGGGGAATTAATCCCTTCTACATTCCCCTCTGCAATAACAAGCTCCAAACAATGCCTACATAACACCACACCTCAGCAGTTGGCAACTCTCTTGTGGGGAAGCTAGTCAGTATTACTCAGTGACATCTTAACAGCCAATGAATGAAGGCTACCCATTGAAGACTGAGATATCAAGGTGATTTAAAAATCAAATAAATACTCTCTGTGTAATCAGTCATCTTTATTTTATTCTTGTATTTGGACAACACAAAAGTTAATTCAAAAGTCTTGTATATTCAATACATGTACGTTTAAAACAGGTTGATCAACTTCTTTTGTAAAAAAATTATTCTTTTATTTTATTCAAAGAAATCTGAATAAACTTACTTGACATGAGTCAAGTGGCTTTAAATAAATACCACTTGCTTTAACATCCCCTTACCTGCCAAAGCCATACTTTTACACACTTACCCCATGCTGAAAAGTTCAATGACCAGTCCTTATACATGTGGTATGGTTAGAAAAAAATGAACCATCATTCAAATTTTGCTGAAGCAGGGTTTACAACTAACAAGAGGTTTGCAACAATTTCACAATTTCTTCATCCTCAAGTTGTGAATTCACATACACCTTTTCTCTTACAATCTCCAACTCTATACTGTCAGCTTTGCCATCAAGTCATTGATTAGTCTATGAATTTCAACAAGATCTACAGGGAAATTGGTGTAGTTTTGGTTTTTGAATGCTGAAAAAAATCTCAATATTTCTCTACGAAACTTGAAAGCAGAAATGAAGTCTGTGAAGCACTGATCTTTCTTTTATATCAATCAGTAAAAACAACAGATTCAAGTTCTGTCATTAGTTTGACGGTATTTTTTATGTACATGTATTACAATCACAAACAACGCTAACTCAGTATCAACAAAATCATCTGCATGAATTAAATGGATTAACATATAACATAATCATTTCAATTCCATGAGGGTGAAAACAATGTATTGAGGGAATTGATAAGTCAAATATAATGTAATGATTTCAAAACATTAACGGTGAAAAATTATTGGGGGAATTGATAAGTAACTAGTGCCCAAGCTTAGCTAAACTGATAAACAATCACTTCGTTACTGTTGCATTTTGTTGGCAGGCACAAGGATTCTTTAAAAGAAAATTACATAACATTTTGGTGGGGAAACAAGCCCAACGGACAACTTACATAGAATATGAGCTGACCCTGATTAAGATGTAGAGAATACCCTTTGTATCAATGTGTGTGTGTGTGTGTGAATCTCATGTGGGATTTTTTTAAAAATCTGATAGATCAACTTCTTATGATTATTTTGATGTAGTTATTAAGGCATGCAGTTACCTATTTGTGACTGTTGAAGCATTTGGTTATTGAGAATGAAAAAAGCATGTACACAAATCTATGTTAATAGTATTTGGCATGTTTCTGTATGAGCATTTTTTGCTTAATAATTACATTTTTGTGGCCTAATGGACAAAATTTATGAATTGAAACACAAAAACACATACACATTTCACTTAATGGTACAAATTTCTTTCATTCGCTATCCACCATGTAGATTTATAATAGGTAGAGTACTAATATTTTAATTTTGATGAAGGCCTAATATGTTGACATGTGACACATCAAAGAAGTCAAATTTGTTTTTTTTTTTATGGTTTAACGCCATTATTTTCAGCACAATATAGGCTATACATGGCGGCCAGTATTAATGGTGGAGGAAGAACCCGGAAAACCCCTGGAAAGAACCACTGACCCATGAGAAGCTACTGACAAGCTTTCTCACATAACTACATTAGCCGAATCTTAGACTCAAACCCACGCAGAGGTGAGATGGCAGTGATCCGTAACAGACAGCGCTTTAGACCACTCAGCCACTCACATTCGATGTGAAATACTTACTATTTTAAACATGACTGAAAAATAAGTCAATATTATAACTATTACATTTGGTTCCCAGGGATCTTGACTTACCCACTCATCTTGTTAGAATACTCAGTAGCTGTTTATCCCAGGTTGGTTATGAAAAACTGTATGGTTTACTAAAAATGAATGTTGGTAATGTCTTCCAATGTTGAAATCACTACATCGCAGAAATTAATTTTCATACAAGGTGGATTAAGTAAAAGACTCATTTGTTAATAACAGTAAGTTTAATTACATCTTTGTAATTAGTTCAGATCATTGTAAACAAACAACAGATTAATTTTTAAAAAAAGCCTGGAACAGGAGGAGTCAGCCTATCTGTAGGCAAAGGCATAGGCTTCAAAGTGTTTTTTGTCAAGTACTAGTATATATTGTTAATGATGATTGGTGAAGAAGAGATCACATGCATAATGGTAATGCATAGCTCATATATGTGCTGTCATGGACTGATGGAGTCAAAGAAGTCTTTCTTTCTAACCTTAACCTGACTTTCATTTTATATATCAATCCACCAGAAAATGTAGCCATAAATGTATTACAGCCATCACTGCACTTGTATTTTCCAAAATAACTGATGTGTAGTAATCTCTCAATCTCTTGATAAATCAATGATCAATAATAATTATATATATAGACCTTACAAATGCATGCAAACTTTATTTCAGTATAAATAAGGTATGAAAACCAACTCAAAAAGAAGATTTACAAATTATTATTCTGAAGGTATTTATGACAAACATTTTATTGTCAAGAGTGTGTTGTTCATCTGTTGATGCAATGAGGACCTAACTAGTCATCTGATGCAATGAGGACCTCTCTAGTCATCTGAGGGTTATGTAATGTGTGTGCACAGGTGGCTGACGAGGCCAACCCTTGCACTGAATGTTTATTTGCAAATGGGACAGGGGATGAGTGGGACATCTCTTGGAGGGTTTTGATGGCACATGCTTTCTGACTTGCCTCTTTAGCTCTGCAGCTGCTGTCCTGCATGATTCACACATCTTTGAGCCTATAGGCATGGAGGTACACCAAGTGACTCAATGGCTTGCTGTTTTCTCCTTGCCTGACTTTTTTTTTGTGGAATAAGACCCTTCCTTGGATTGACAAAATTCAGACTCACCTCTAAGGAATAACATGAGTTGCACTGCTGTCAGGCTATACTGTGCATTTTAAGTTACCTATATTGGCACAAAACCCATACCAAAATCAATTTACAAAAATAAAATCCTACAATGCCTACCAACTGAAAAGTGGCAATTGTTACCAGAATCTTTTATTAAAAATAATTAATTTTGGACAAACAGGATAATACTCCCAATGTTTTCACAACTCCATATATGACGGACTATTCTGCACATGGCTTTGAAAGGATCTGTTTATGCATCGGGCTATGGAAATGAAATAATAATATTAATAATAATAATAATAATAATAATAATGAGGACTTTGTATAGCCCTTAATCTTTCAAAGCTCCAAGCACTTTACACCATCAGTAATGATATGACTACACTACAGAACAACAAATGACAAAAAATAATGAAATTGGAAAACATAAAAACATGCTGAAAACATATAATATACAAAACATGATTAGGTCGCTAAGTTTGTCCCTACAGTCGAAACAGGATAGTCTTAAGAGCACTCTTAAAAGGGACCACTGTTTCTTTGTGTCTAATTTCAATGGGCAATTCGTTCCACGTCACTGGGCCCTGGTGTGCAAATGAATGTTGTCCATATGTCTTTGTTTTCACCTTGGGAACAATGAGTATATGATTATCAGACGAAGAGCTTAAGGATCTAGCTGGTGTATACACATGGGTGAGGCTGGATAGGTATGTTGGACTGGAGTCTGTCATTGAAACATGGCACAGAGAACAAATTTTGTGTTTGATTCTGTATCGAATTGTTAGCCAGTGTAGGGTACAGAGCAGTGGTGAGGTGTGCTCTAATCGAGGTACTCTAAAGATGATCCAAGCAGCTGTGTTTGGAACTTTTTGAAGTTTCTGGAGTAAATATTGTGATGAACCAGACAGAATTGAGTTACACAAGTCCAGTCTTGAAAGTACTTATGAACACACAAGTGTTTTAGTAGCTTCAACTGAAAAATATTTACGAATGGATGGTAGCATCAACTTCAGTTGGGTGGCTAGACTTGTATATTTGGGTGTCATCAGCATACAATTGCCAAAATTGGTGTGACACTGGGTGATGACCTATGCACTTGAGAGCGGCTGAGTGTACAGAATGAAGAGAACACGTCCAATAACAGATCCCTGTGGAACACCACAACATGCATCAACTGGGCTGGAGTGTATTCCATTTGCATATATAATTTGTGTCCTGTTCACTAAGGAGGACTTGAACCACTGTACGACCATATTCTGAATGCCAAATACATGCTGGAGACGGTGAAGTAATATATCATGGTCTATTGTGTCAAATGCTGCAGATAAATCCAGGAGAGTGAGGACTGTAATCTTTCCACTATCCAAAGCAGAGAGAACATTAAATACTTTCAGAAGAGTAGTTTCAGTACTGTGGCAAGGGCGATATGCAGACTGTACATTGCTAAGAAAAATGTTTGAATTCAAATGAGATACAAGCTGAGTTAGAACAACCTTTTCTAAGATTTTTTTATATGAATGGGAAATTATAAACTGGGCGGTAGTTCTTTTAAATCTTTATGGTGAAGTGTTGGTTTCTTCAGCAGTAACTTTACGATGACAGTTTTGAAAAATGATGGGAATTCCCCCGATAAGAGAGAGAGATATTAATAACATCAGTTAGTGAAGGCAATATTGGTCCTAAGCACTCAAGCAGCAGTGATGTCGGAATTGGATCAAGTTCACAAGACTTTGGTGCACTTTTCATCACGATTGTCCGTACTAAATCAATGGAAACAGGTTCAAATGCTCAAACGCTCGTCGCTGAAATTCTGCATCATAACTCTATGGTGACAAATCAGTTGAAATTGTGCTGTCAAGCGAATCTTTTATGGTTTGTACTTTGTCATCGAAGAAATTTGCAAATTGGTCTGGAAGGTCTAGTGGAGAGAAGGTTGTTGGAAGTGGTGTACATTTGTTCCTTGACATTAGTTTGTTAGTTATCTCAAAGAGCTCATTGCAGCTGGAACTCTCCGTGATCTTAGTACTGTAGTGGGATGATTTGGCTAAATGGACTATGTTTGTGATGTTCTTCTTAGCGGCTTCGTAGATTTGTTTATGAATAGTGAGCCTGGTGGAAAGCCAAAGACTCTCTCCTTTTCTGCAATGTCTTTTAGCAGTTTGAAGCTGGTCCCTAACACTGCTATACCATGGAGAACACTTTTTTTATTGATACTCTGCATTTGATGGCTGGGGCATGTTTTTCAAGCAATGAATGTAGGCAGTTATCAAGTTGTTAAATGTAAGAAAGTTGTTAGGTTTTCTGGGAGGGGACTGAAACGTTTGCTGGCGGGACTCCTATTTTGACCCAGTTTTAAAATGCTAGCAAGACATCTGGCATCATAGTTTACCTATTTTAAAATCAGTTGCTTGTTTACCTTGTAATTGTATGTGCAATGAACAAGACAATGTCTAATTCTTTCAAGGATCAAGATTCCTGAAGTTGAATCGAGTTGATGGTAAGTATAAACTTACATTTGCATCACAGGCACTTGATTCTGAGTAAATTCATGTATACACTCACCATATATATGGTGAGTGTATGCATGAATTTACTCAGAATCAAGTGCCTGTGATTTGCATCTACCACTATTCTGTAATTAAAGAGTAGTAAACATGTAGCTCTTTTCACAGGTTATCACATGAGCGTGAACTTCTGTCCTGAATTTGCGAAAATCGCACGCTTCGGAACCCGTAACTTTAGTTTGGTACAGCGTAGAAAAGTCAGTCATGACTTGATAAATATAAAAATATCTCAGGAGCCAAAAAAAACCAGCGAATGTGGTCGTGTGCTTTTGAAGATGGAAATATCAGAAGGAAATAGAGGCTCATGGGTGGAACAAAGTATTTTGAAGTAACGTACCTTCTCTCTTATATAGTATGATAGAGAGGGGCCATTGGAGTAAACTTAGGCATTGTTGTCACTATGTATGATTTTTTTTCCTTCAGACTTTTTTCTTTCTGAACATCAAGCTCGCGTCGAGCACCTGTGAAATAACCATACTGCCAACTCAACCCAAAAGTTTAAACTTTAAACTAAAAATTTAAAATATAAAACGGCAAGCACCATTATTTACCTGGCTCTTTCTAGATCCCACTTTGATGACAGTGTGTTCCGCCATGCCTTTCTGCAATTTGAATGTGTATGCTAGAGTTATCCAAATTTAAGGGGGTCAGATACCCATAAGATGTCCAATATATCAACAACCTTGTCTCCCTAGCCGCAGGTCACCCTCTCGCCGGTCATCAACGTGTTCTACAACAATTTCCGGTAAACATAAAAAGTAAATACCTGTTTCTGCGCAGGAAATCGTCACGAACTACATGAACACTTATATATCTATTTACAATGTCATCCTTCTGCTAATGTCCTAACCGTCCATAATATTGCAGCTTACGACAACAAAATATATATTATACTTTTATTATAAGGACATATTTGTTAAAATACGAAATGTGTTCCATATTTTGCACCAACGCATGATGAAATATATCACCTGGAAAGGGGAGGGGGGGTACATGACAGGTTAATGAGATCACCACATTGCCTGCAAATCTACAGGCTTGACGATCATTTTCTGCTAAAAAAAAATGCTTTGGAGCTTCACGGATGTCAAAACATATGGTTATCAAAACTGAACACAAATGTATGCATTTGTTACTAAAATTTACAACTTCACCGCTGTATCATTAATCAAATGCAGGCAGAAAATTGTATGGTTGAGACGTTTAAGCAAATAAATCGTGTAGAGACCATGCAACTCGTGGTTATGGGTTCGATCCCCGATTCTGACGTCCAATTATATGTAGTCGGTCATCACAAGTAGTTTCCTCTGGTCCATCTGTTTCTTCCACTCCAGGTCAACATTATGCTACATCAAAGCCGTTCAATGGTGATTTTCTAGAGCCTTGAGAATGGTGCCACCAGATTTAAATGTTAGACATGCAACAAAATTTACGATATAGTCAAGTTAGAGTGTGTGGGTTTTACAAGCACTTGGGGCGGAGGGGGGGGGGGGGGTATTGGGTATTTATCCACTAATACCTAATTTTGTCTCAACATATATGGGGGGGGGGTCACTTTTGCGAAAGAATGATAACTTTAAAATATGATCTGAATTGTAAACCCGAAATTCAAACCACAGCTTTACCAGCAATCTAAAAATGATACTTTACTGATATATTAATATTGATAAATTACTGATACAATAGACTTCAAGAAGCATTTCGGAATATATTACTCAAAGCGCTCGTTCATTTAAAAGTCTTCAATCTAATTCCAAAATTTATCTCCTTGTTATTAAAATTCCTCAGAAAGTACCTCTTTATCTAACAAAAATGTATGATCATAAACACAGTACCGTAAACACCATAGTATCCCTAATGTCGAATATTTCTGCATGCAGTATACATTCTTTCACAGCTAAAGCCCAATCAAATTAAGACATACAAAAAATCATTTGCTACAGGCCATGACGAATAAAACCACAGATTTAGTATTAATTTCAACGATAAGACTGTCGTGATTTTCACCGTAACAAATCACTCTTTAAAAAAAAAAGGCACACACAACTCAATCTAAATTAAAAAAAAATGTTTATAATGGCCATATACGCCACAAATAGGTGGGCTTCAGAACTCTTCGCTCCGGTGTGCGTCAGAAGTTGAATACACGCAGACCACGATGTAATATGAAATTTATAAGCGATCTGGATGGAACTGAAATTACATATTTTAACATAAAAGCACGCATTCGCGTTGATTCCTGAGAAAGCTGTAGAATTTATGTGCATATGTGCTCTAAAGAAACTGGCGCGTTATGTTCTCATGAAAAGCAATGCATTTCCAGATTCATGTGAGAATTGGCACATTTTTAATGCTTTTTTATGGTTTGAATATTCTTTTCATATGTTTCAACATCGACGAATTAATGAATTGGTTTTTATCTATCTATAGTCCAATACTTTATTTCTTTATTCTTAGTTTCACAGTTTTACTTTTTTTCTTTGACACTTGCTCATTTTGTCAATAATTTATTCTTTTTCTATCCTGCATTTTTCACACAAAAAAATGTTAGATATTGGTCAGAGGTAAATGATCATATTAACATTTAATTCAAGAATATTACTTTTACGAAATTACAAACAATATGATCGAAAGAACATTTTTACACGAAGTCATCGAAAACAATATTGTTATGCGATAGAAAGATTATATTGTAGATGACAAGTCACGGTTTCATCTTCCCTTAATATAACTGAGTCATCATCCAAGTATCTATTCTGTTTTTAAAAAAAAGGTCTAATAATTGACAAAAATCTATTGATATGGTTCCCTCTTACAAATTTACATGCATAAGGTTAATTGATTGTCGCTGTAGTCTCAATGTTTGCTACATTCTGCAAGAACAAAATGCCGGTTATTTTTTATTTGCCTCGTTTTAATGCGCGAGAGGGGTGTTCTTTTCTTCTTTATGTAATACTCGCGTGTGCCTTGTATGGCATGTTTCTTTTATATAACTGAGGTGTAAAAGGTTGTCATTTTCCAGCTCAGATTTTCATTAGAGGAAGATGCACATCCACGCCAATCAACGTTTGATGTAATATCATGAGGTACTATTTAGAAAACTAGTTCATCTCAAAACGTTTCGCACAAATACATTCTCTTTTTGAGCACATAAAGACTTTTTATCGGCACTTTTCACAAGAATGCAGTCAGACTGTGCCAATCACTAATGACCCTATAAAACTGTCAGTACACCTGACTCAGTTGATTGATCAGGTACGTATCTGTCATAAAAGAAGACAGGTATGCCCAGGGGCATCTCGTTGAGAAGAAATGCATGCCAGATGAATGAGATCACATATCCCCAAACACACTTAAATATTTTACATCGTCAATATTATTCTTGGCAAAAACCATTACGGATTTGTAAGGTCTACAAGAATAAGATCATGGTGACGGAAGACACAATATTCGGGAAATTAAACAACTTATCCGAATATACCTTATTTGTTATTGCAATGTCCACTAGAAGACTGTATCATTATTTAAATACAAGTAAAGAATTTGTTTGGTTTTTGTATTTTAAGCAAAGACATCTTGGCCATACTGAGCCAGGTTATTGTATTTATTGTAAAATGCAAACTATGGTGGTAGTTTTTGTCAATTAATATAGCAATAAAGATGAAAACAAAATTTAATACAATTTCTAGATCAAGACAACTAACAAAGCGAAATACATTCAGATATATAATTACACAATTGCCATACTTTCATCTAGGGAATGATGCGAAATCAGACATACCATTATACAATTACTATTGTCTCATCTAAGGTATGGATCGAATAACAGGTCATGTTAAATAAGTAAAATTAAGGATGGCATTTTCTTAATAATGTCCATCACACCTAAGTTAAAGTTTAAAGCAAAACTATTTAGATGTATGGCTACCTCAGAGCTCTGCAGAGGATGAAAGAGGCCAGGGCCACTTCGAGAATTTGAAGTCCATAGGCCCTGTTTATAATGAAATTGGAAAAGGAATCGAATGCCAAAAAAAACCCAAAGGTTCATATAAAGGTTATTATGTAACGATTTTAAAGAGAACTAAGTACACAACGGAAGTGTTAACATCTCTAAAAGTAACTCGTAAATACAGAGACTCCTTAGGGGTCTAGACCCAGTCCACTATGTCCCCTGCCCGTACCCCCCCCCCTCTCTCTCTCGATTGGACCTCTGTGTGTGACTGTATGTATGTGTAATGTTGCTGATATTATGTTATCGACACTTTTCAAAAGAATGCAGTCATACTGTGCCAATCACAAATATGTATTAGCATAGGCAACATCAACAGCAATAGCTATTTTGATTGTGTACTTCGCTTCCTCGCTTTTCTTCTGATTTTCATGTGGGTGGAACGGTGGGATTTTTTCATGTGGGTGGAACGGTGGGATTTTTCAACGCATGATACGACCTCTCTTACAAACAGGTTAGCGACGAGTAGATTGTTCCGTACAATATAGAATTTTCATCATTAGAACCACAAATGGGTATTTTAATTTTTGGATATTGCTTTTCTCTAAAATTACAAATTACTGATTATATAAATACGAAAAAACGACATAAAAGTAGTAATGGGGGATACCCTAGGGCAAATGAGGACACAAAAGCAAAAACAGGTGATTGAACTCTGTGGTAGTATATGGGAATTTAACATAGCGGGGCCGCTCCGGTGACCTAGTGACTAGAACGTCCGTCTCGGTTCGACCCACAACCGAGTCATACGAAAAACTAAAAACATTGGTACTAAGGAGCTGCCTCACTTGGCGCTCAGCATTAATTAAGAGGTTAGTATTAGGACTGGTCGGTATGGTGTCAGGATAATGTGACTGGGTAGAACATCATGCTACATGTCTGGTACATGATGCCCCAGTGCAAGACATCGTTATAAACTGTCACACTGCAGACATCGTAGCGATATGAATAAATAATTGATAAAGCAATGTTAATAATCAAAATCTCACAGACAGACACACACAGTGTGAAGATTGGGGGCACAAGACCGGAATTTAACATGTGTGGGACAACGTGAATTTAACAAGGGACTGTCAATGGACAAGAGCGAAATTGAACAAGAATGGGACATTGGGAAAGTCAGTAGGGGTTTTCTAGGGACAAGGTTGGTAAATGGAACAGAGTGGGTGTTCAAGGGACAAGGTATAAACACAATATAGACACAGAGATATCAACCAACACAATATCATTTAAAACGAGAATTTGCTTCTCACTTTGTCCAGGAATATCAACTTCCATATTTTGTCTTCGTGTATCCTTGGGTCTATAGCACAATGGCACTGTGAGTGTTGTAAATTTTTCTTTATGCGTGTTAAATAACTTCATCTGAAGTGTGTCACTGACTATCTTTCTACTTGCTACTATCAAATCGTTTTTTCTCCAAGCTTCCCAGAAATCATTTAATGGGGTTTCCGAAATTATTTCACGTGCTATTTCACATTGGATTCTATCCGGTTTTAATCTGATTAGTTTCTTGAACTCGCTTAATTGTTCATCAAGTGCTCTATGATCGGTATTAATTTCTTCATAATAGTCTACAAAATACTTCAACCAATTATGTGGAGACAAACCGACAAATGGTGGTGGTTGACCATGATCGCCACACATTATCACTTTTGTATTCGCTAGCAATAACCAATCAAGAAACGTTTGTAATACGTCTAACGACACTGTGAATATCTCATCCCAAATGATGATTTCAGGAATATATTTCTCTCCCTTTCGATCAGAAGTCTATTCGTCACCTTTCCATCGAAAGAAACTAATATAAGTGCAAGCATTAATTCCTCGTTGTTTTATCTCTCTTGCAAGTCTGTGTGTTGGTGTTAGCACAATCATGTTTTATTTCCCTCGAAATAATTCAATCGCACGAGTCGTCTTTCCTGACCCACCACAGCCGTTTAAGTAACTGGTTTTATATCTACATATTGGATCGGAACACGACGGTGCATTATATAGTTCTGATATCTGATTTTTTTTCAAGTAATTGTTTTCAATTGTAACATCTGCAGATTTGGAGTAATCACGTAGTATTTCCTTTTTAATTCTCCATGATCCCCAACTCTCGTCTGAATCAGTGAATTCAGCCACTGCTTCGCTATAGTTTACGTCTATATAAAATGAATCAGTGGCTACTCTAACTGAGGATTCAGGAAATCAAATTATCATAAAAAGTAAATTAATAGAAGCATAAGCCAGCATAGACGACCTTAGATGAACGTACTGAGGATTTTTTCCATCTGTGTAAGTAGAAATTGTACCCAATTTGGTTCCATCGATTAAGAAAGCGTCTTTACGATCGACGTATATACCCCTAGATGTTACATCTGCGATTATAAAATCGTATTCAGCATCATCTATAATCAACCGCGAAGAATATAGTTTATGATCGTATTTTCTACCTTGTGTGAACTTACCAATTATGTTTCTACCGAAATCTTTTGCGTCTTTATTTCTAACTTCAAAGATTACTTTGGACCATTTCACGTTATATTTTTCGTCGAGATCGGGGAATTGTTTTTTGTTTTCGCTGATAATACTATCTAGACTATCGGGTTGTGGTAACCAGACTTCAGTCTGCGCTCGATATAATATAATTGCTTCACTGATAATCAGCGATATCAGTATTTTAGAATCAATCATATACCATAATAACACTCTTGGCATCCAGTGTTTTTCAGAGATGTGTCTACCAAACCAAACATAATAACACGGATGAAGTCCTTTAGCCAGTTCAAATGATACCACACGAGCAAATCCGGTTAAATCAAAATCAGGCAGTGGTCCATTAATCGCAACAAGGGTCATCTCATGTGTGGGATGTCCAAATCTTTTGAAGTACTCTGAGCACTCTCCGTACCCAAGAAAATTCCCTGGATAACACGCAACCATATCAACCGAAATAATAATTTTAGGGTCGTATTTTGTATTCCATAATCCACCATGGTTATACTCGATGCAGCTTGAATCGATATCTGAGAGAAATTCTGCGCGTGTTGGTTTCCATAGATTTCTCTTTCTCGTGAAATGAGCTGCAACTGATGGAATTGTAGAACAGTTCGTTAGTAATTGTTCGTCGTGTTCCGTTGAAAAACCACTAGCTAATTTTTTTCATCTCGTTGTGGAGGGCTTCAGTACGATAAAATTCGCCATTGGGTCTTACAATTTGATCGAATTTACCCTCTTCGTCTTTAAAACTCTGAAATAACCACACTCACACAGGATCGTTTTTACTCGACTCGTAAAAAAAATCAAATAAATTTCTCGTGTAATATTTTATGGTTCTATCCCGTGGAAATATTGTTACCGCAGGTGTCCAAGCGTGTGCATTATGGTCAATAATTTTTATTGGAGATCCTCTCGATTTATATTTCGAGTTGTATAATATCTCGCCTGTTACTGTCTCTACAGATATGGGGAATTTTAGTATCCGTTCTAACGCGGCCACATTTTGAATTGTTGCTCCTCTCTCTTTCACTGTTAATCCCCATTCATTTATTTTTATGCGTCTTAGATACGTCAATTTGTTTCCACGCAACGCATTTTTGAAGTGTTCTATTATTTCTGCTACACAAATCAACGACGAATATTTCAATGGTTTTAGTTTTTTCAATACTCGGTTTATCATTTATCGGATAGATTCCATAAACAACTGCTGTTACAGGATAGGACGTCTCGTAATACGGTTTGTCAATTCCAGTCAGAATTCCTGATTATGGAATCTTGACTCGCAGTGACAGTTCTCTTATTTTTCAGGATGGGTTCAAATTTGTCGCATATAATCCAATTCCCAGTTTATGAGCGGATAATGAATTTCACTCTAAAAATAATACTTTTTCTGGTCAAGATGTGAGATTATTACTGCTGCTCTTTCGTCGTTCATGGTAGCATCAACACTACCATCAATTCGAAATGTCGACCAACAGTGAGATGCTCTATTGCGCTTGAATTCATTAAAATCGTCACGGATTTTACCTATCATGATTCTATCACTTATTACACTCTTTGGTACATCAGTGGAGACTCTATCGAGATTGAATTCAACATTTTTCCAAGAGGTAATTTTCGATAATCTCTCGAACTCCTCCATGCCATAATTAAAACAAGTATTTAAATAAATAATTTATTATATAATGAATCATTGCAAATGGCTTATGATAGGATCAGTAACCGCTTGTAACCAGTCATGCAGAAATGAATTCTGTGGATATCATTTACAAAGTGTACGTCGTGGAAGCTTAGGTCCGCTATCTTGTATCCGATGTGAGGTTGGTATGCGTGTAAATCGCAGTTGTGTCTCAATTATGGTGGTAAACGATACATAGAGTTGAAGCGCTATTATGATAAGAGAATCAAAGATTCCATCAAGGACTCCATCAAAGATTCCGACTCTTACTCTGTCCTTGACAGCGTCCTTGACTCTGTCAAGAACAAATTCATAAGAACACCTCAAGACTATATTGATAGATTTCCAAGTATATAATTAAGCCAATTAATTAATTAGACAAATAGTATTTAGTATATAAATGAACCAAGAATTTCAACCACATGCCGTGATTACCAATTATGAAGTATCTCGTGACGGTATTGTCAGACACCGCAGACTGCAGAACCCAGTTGGTGTTGTGAATAATCATGGATATTTGAAGTTTGGCGCTGGAGGGAAAACTTATTATTGTCATCGATTCGTCCACGAGGTGTTTAATGGATTTATCAAGGATGGTTTTGTTATTGATCACATTAATGATATAAAAACTGATAATTCTTTATCAAATCTACAAGCTATTTCACAAAGTGAAAACACTAAACGAGGAGGGACTGGGAAACACTCGAAAAATTCGAAACCCATAAAATCATTTAATGCAGAAAATAACGAGCAAATAGTATTTCAATAAATGACTGAAACCGGAAAATATTTCGATATTTGTATACCCTCAGTAGAGAGAATATAGCAGATAATATAACCCGATCGGCTTTTTCTAAAAAAAAATTGAAAACAGTATTCAATTTACATACGTCTAACGGGGAATAACTCGTGTAGGCTTGTGTGTGTAGTTTGAAACAACGATAACTCTTTTGTTGTAGTCACGTGTATCTCAATGGGATAATGTTTTTTTTGTGTGTGGTTTAATGTTTCATCGGGTAGAAGTTTTCCGCATAAGGCAATCTCTTGTTGTATCAGTTTCTTAGTTTGAGGCTGAGTGCCGTTTTTTTTACATCGTATCAGCTTTTTTTTGGGGGGGGGGGGGGGGTCAAAGATGTCATCTGGTTGCGGTCAAATTGATATAATGATGACACAATTCTCCATACACTACGGGAGTGAAACAACACAACCCTAATTGCCCTACATGTACCCAAATTCATTCCTAACACGGAAAGAAAAAACACAACAATAACAATAACAGATTTGTCGAAAATAACAAAGTGCATACAAAAATTGGATAATATACCACAGCATACAGAATAACTGTGATTGATACACATATATCGTATTCAAAAGCACATACCTGTAGATACGGACACTAGTGCATTGTATACACAGATGTAATTTCGTCCTGGGGACCATCGGTCGACGGTACCGATTTCGAGGTTTTTCTATATAATTGAGGGGCGCCAGCCAAAAGGTACTTCGCGTACACCTCCCGTGTACACCTCGAAAATACGTGACGGTGTGATTTAGCACCCCGGGAAATTAATTCTTGGGGGAGGTGTACAACATCAATGGTGCCCCCAAAATAAACAAAAGCATGGATGCAAAAGCTCTATGTCACACACTAGGGTAACCCCACAGGATAGTTCAGAATGAACTATCGGCTAAAAGAAACGGTCATAGGGTCAAAGAGAAAAAGAAGAGAGAAATCTCAAAGAGAAAAAATATCAAAAGAAAAAAAGAAGAGTGAAAAAATCTCTAAAAGAGAAAAAAAATCTCAAAGAAAAAGAACCCTATGAAAGACACAAAGGCCAAATAAGGGACCCAGTGAATGATAATCGCTCATCATCGCTATTGTTTATTTTTGTTTTTGAAAAATATATTAAAAATATAATATATTATTATATATATGAATTCTTAAAATATAAACGATATCATAACCGAAATTTGAAAAATCAAGGACTTCAATTGTCAGAAAAATGAAATTGTGATAAGATTTTTTCTGATTTTCAAGATATTAAAGATAATGCTCGGAGTAATAAATACGTGTTGCCAAAATCATACTCTTTTATCAAGCGAATTCAGCACGCTATTTATGACTCCCTTGCATTCTCTAACGACATCAATAAGTTCGTCCCGTTATTCACTGTTGTCGAAAAAATAAGAAAAGAACTGGGGCAAATGCACAATTAATTCGAAAATCAAAACAATAAAAGAGATTATCCGACAAACTGAGAATCCCCCCTTGATTACCTCAACACAGTAAACACACCATACATACATGAATAATACAAGGTATGAAACAGACAGATATGGCACTTACTCACCTAAAACAGAATTCTATGCGCTTAGTCATATAGAACAAAATTCTATAGACGATTTTTTAGCACGGTAATTTAATCAATGGTGACATTGTCTTTGGTTTGTCTGATTTATCACTACGCGGAAGTAATAGTAAACTGGGGTGGGTGAAGCAATCTACGAATTTTTCATTGGTGACAAAGTCACTACATTTAGATCGTACATTAATTTATGATGGTGGGTGAAGCATTGACAACTAAATTAGCACAACAACGATTAGATGCGATTAAGAAATTTATTCCAGTTCGTGATTCCGTTCGAAATATGCTCCAAACAAGACAAGACCTTCAAAGTGATTTTCCTGCGGACACTCAACAGTTATTCAAGCCCATTACTTCAACTACTGAAAGAGCTATATTGGGAGAGACTATTGAGGAAGAAGATAGAAAAAAGGTTATTCTCCCGTTGTTAAAACAGATAGCTGGAGATAAACAACAGCCACATGATGGAGAAGAACAACAGAGTGATGTTATTAAAACAAAGGGTGTTTCTTTAGTTGATAAATTTACCGATGAGGCTAAAAAAGTAATAAAACGATTTCCATTATTAAAAAAAGAGGATTATGACCTTTTTGTTAATTTTGCTGTTAAAAGCTATCATTCAAAAAAGTTTTTTTTTAAAAGATGGGTATTAAGATATGTCACGTGATAACTGGTTTGATGGGTTGTATAAAAAAAAATAAGGGGATTTATCGTTTAGATAGGAGGAGTTGGGGTATACACTATTTAAAGAGGGAATTAGTGATTATAATAAGCAACAAATAGGAGAACGACAACAAGAAAGAGAACGCCCAACACCAACACGAAGACAAAAAAAAAAAAACAAGAACCTTAATGGGATGATGATTTAGATAAGGAACGTCAAACACCAACACGGAGACAAACACGAAGACAAAATAAACAAGAAGAACCTCAATGGGATGATGATTTAGAAAGAACGGATAGATCACTGGATGAATTATCTCTCAAGCAAGGTGCAGCTGGTACAACTGAAAAAAATGGAGGTGGATATCAAAGGGGTTTTTCAGATAGTGGTCTAGTTAGTTATCCTAGTAATATTCTCGGGGATATATTACGATTAGAAATTCTCGTAGGAGGGAAACGAGCCGGAAATAACTCACCGTATATCGAGAGTTTATTGATGAGCTAGCCGAATATCCTACTGATTTTTACGGTTACCATAGTGATTAAATCACTGAAATCTTTTACACTTTTACGATTAGATAAATAGCATTTAAATAAGATGATCATACACTACAACCACAAAAAACCAACTATGGTCTATGTAGTAAACTCACGATTGCCTGTTTATAGAGCGTACTATGGAGATGGTCTCGGTAATACCATTGCAGGGTTGTTTGCAAGAATGGCTCCAAAAATAGCACCAATCGCAAAACAATTATAAATGAAAGCTATTGATGTTATTCGTGATAAGGGTATTAGCGCTGTTGGTGATGTTGCCGGGAAAGCATTTTCGCGGCTAAAGAAAAACTAGTAGCGTTAGTTCGGCGGCGAAGGAAACCAATGACGAAGTCACTAGGACTACTACCATCTACGGAAATTATGCCTGCAAGTATTAGTAAAATAATAAACAATGCGGTGGAGCAGAATATAGCATCACGGATAAATGATGGATATGACACTCAGGGAAATATTACTGCATATATGATAGCGGGAAGTGGCCTGAAATCGCTAGCGAGATCACGATTTAGATCAAGAAATATATAATAATATGTTCAATTCGGATCCTGACACAGCGTTTGATTTAGATGCCCCAGTGCTCAAGAATGATTCAATACGCAATTATCAGTATTTTTCCTATCATGCAGCAAAACCGGAACTTCGATCAAGAATCGTAACTTCAAGTCCATGATACCAGTAAATACTTTCTACCCGCTGAAGCGTTTATCGAAATAGAAGGAGAACTCGTACAAAATGTTGGTGCTGCTGGTACACCATATCCAAATGATGAAAATATCCGAGTTAGTTCGCTATTTGAGAGTGCTAGATACATGATTGATGGAAGAGAAATCGAGTCTATAGAGCGTGAGGTTGATATTGCCACAACAATAGTGGGGTTAGCAAGATACTTTGATGATTATACACGATCGGCAGGTCCATCTATGATGTTCTCTAAGGATCTCACTGATCACCTTGAACACATCCCGTATTCTAGGGCAAAGGCAGCAGCAGCTACTGCAGTTAATCCAGCACCAGCCGAATCTCTGGGACCAAGTGGTGATTTTGATGTCATAAATACTATTCCCGATTACAACTTGGGGTTTGCAACACGCGTATCAATGTTGCAAGGACAGCGTAAACAATTTTCATGCGCGATTCCACTACATCATATTTTCGGATTTTGCAGAAATGTTAGAAAATTTATCTATGGAGCGAAGCATAGAGTAGCACTCGTGAGAAAGAATATTGATAATGATGCAATCTGGCGTAGTTATGATGTTGCTGAGGGTAGAGTCATTATAGCAAAACCATCATCGTGGATGCCAGTAATAGCTCCATCAATCACCGTGGAAGCAAAATTACTATCATTCATGAGTACAGGCGGAAAATCATTGCTAAGTTGGTTAACAGTGACCACAGATACCCTGGATTCTAATATTGATGGTACACTTACATGACACCTGGCATCAAAACCAGGTGTTTCAGCTCCGCGTCATATATTTATTACGCCTTGGGTTCACAAACACGCAGCCATATGATATTTGATCAAATTGGGTGTAATGAAGTTTCGTTGAAGAGAAACGGTCAACAAGAACCATCCGATGATATACAACTTGATTACGGAACCAACCAAATAGCACGCGTGTATCATCGTTTGTTGTCATTTATGAGACGTGATAATAATGTGGATACTGGTCTGAAAATATCACAGTTGGATTTTAGAAAACGATATCCCATCTATTACTTCTCGCTGGAACATCTTGACTTAACAAGACATTCCGTCGTTGACATATACTTCAGAGCTCGTG
Source organism: Unio delphinus (assembly GCA_029339505.1). Lineage (NCBI taxonomy): Eukaryota > Metazoa > Mollusca > Bivalvia > Unionida > Unionidae > Unio > Unio delphinus. Next base: position 17,905,557 of record JAQISU010000055.1, on the reverse strand, counting down.
TAACCCGTCCGACTAATGTATCAGATGCTGTCACTATCCCGAATTACAGAGCAGTTGCTGTCATTCTCAGCGACAAATCAATGCTACTCGAAGGTGTTGGTGAACGAATGAAAGTAATTGATACACCAGTGGAAAATATGTAATATTTTCACAAATATGTAATGTAGCAATAAGATCAATTTGTTAAATAATAAAATGTCATATAGTCATGTTAGTGTTACGTTACAATTAAAAAGTTACAATCGGAATCAGCTAAAAAATGTTAAACCACAATATCGATGAAGCACAATCAGATGTCTGGTTGTCAGAATAAACTATCATTGACATCTCGTCTGATAAAACACTTCAATGATGCCATCAAAGATAAAAGGGGTGTTCAAGTCTCTCTTTCTCTATCCGGCAGCGATCAAAGACATGATAAAATCAGGTGGTATATGCCCACTTTTCGCTGCGTTTCCAGCATTAATTTCAGCAGCGGCCCCAGCGGTAGTAAAATCCGCCGCTCTAGGAGCCGTTGGTACAGCGGCAGGGATGGCACTAAAGAAAGCAACTGGAAGCGGGTACAAAAAAAAAAAAAAGATTAGGAAAGGGTCTAAGATTACCAGGAACTCCGTATTCATGGTAACGGCCTGAGACTAGTTACAGTTTACTAACAACAATATCGCAGATATCGCCCATGTCAAATTTTGATTTACTCGATACTGCTAAAAAAAAACTAGCCATAAAACACTTTAGAGGTGTTTTTATGAAAGATCAATTACCACAACAACCAAACAGCGTTGAAACCGGTATCATTAATCTCGATAACAGCACCTGACCCGGAACTCACTGGGTTACATACGCGATTGATTCACGTGTAATTGTTTATTTCGATTCATATGGATTAGCGCCGCCTAAAGAATTTATGAGTTATATAAACCACTTAAAAACTCCTATATGGTATTCTACGCTACCAATACAGAAAATGAATGACCCACCAATATGCGGCATAGAAGTATTGAATGTCCTCAACACTATTTCATCATCGGGAAAACCACCCCATAAAACCGTACACGAATATACGAGTAATCGCTTTTTAGAGAGAAATTATATAAGATAACATGATTGATATTTGGAGAAGTTTATTCGAACAAGTGAAAAAACTGCGTGGTTTTATAAACCTATTTCTGCTAACATATTACCAAAACCCATAGATGAAAAGTCCAATCTTAACATGATTGATATATCACCAAAACCCATTGTTGAAAAGTCCAATCTTAACACGGCTGACATAATAAAGAAAATCCCAATAAAACATTTCAGAGGTATATTCAAGGAAAATCAATTACCAACACCACAAAAATCTTTGAAACCGGTATACTTGCTATAGTTTTAGCAATAAATCTAGAGTATATTGGGTAGGTTACGTGATACATCCACAAAATGTCTTTTATTTTGACCCGCATGGATCGCCTCCTTATAAAGAAGGAGGATTTCTTGAGTATATATCCAAGTTGGATTATTCAGTTCCTGTTTGGTATTCAGAGTTACCCATACTGGGCTTGAAAATTCGTGTGGACAAGAAATGCTTGAAATGTTAATGGCGGATTCAGCATCATCTGAATCGCCTTATAAAGTCGTCTACGAATACACAATAATGAATTACTTAAAGAGACGAATGTAATATAAACATGATTGATATTTGGGGGAGATCTTTATCAAGCCTGATAAACCCACCGCGGAAATATCTGCAACCGGTGATGTAAAAAAAAAATAATCGAAGATGAAATAGCTGAGATGTTGAACTTAGCAAGTGTTGATCCCAATGAAATAGTTGTATTTCAAGATCGTCAGGGTAAATTGAAAACTAGTAATATTTCCCTTGATGATATTTTATTTAAACAACGTGACGCAGTATAAGATACTATCGTGTTGTTTTCCGATCAGGGTAAACTCAAACCGGGTGTACTTGTTTCAACTATTGTGGATAGAATTAACAATTTAGAACCATTTAAAAAAAACTACGCGATGAATACGACGACCATATAACTAAATTCGATCAGTTTTCTGAATTACAAAGAAATATAATTGACAATATTGACAAACCTCTATTAGATTTCTTTGGAAATCCACCGGTGACCACACCGAAACTCATACAGATAAAAACAACTATGTTAGAATTTGTAACACTTCAATCCAGATATTAAGAACACGTAAAACAGTTTTCAACTTTTCGTAAAAACATCGTAGATAAATTTCTTGGAGTCTCATTTGATAAACTCGACAAAAAACTCCCCGATAATAGAAAATCCATCGATGAGATGAAGAACACCATCGAAGCAATCAAAGATGATTTACCGAGGATGATAGAAAAACTTGAAAAAATAAAAATTCCCCACGAACAAAAAATATCGTAAATAATGTGTAGGCGATCCAACACGGATCATTTACGTGGACACCTGCAAACAACAAATTAGATATCACCGCCGCCGTCAAAGGTATTTATCGATTAACACTACTGTCGCCGACTCAATTTAATATTTAATCAACGAGTTCATCTGGGGTCAACAATATGATATCACGATCATCAACAAGGGAACAACTGAACGATTCACAATAACATCCACTGATAATAATTTGGCTAGGGTTTCAGTAACATGGTATGTGGAATTCGTAGCGGATTTAAGTAAACAACTAAATTGAATGCTGTTGTAATAAATAAAATGTCATCACAGCAGTATCGCTATGATCAGGTCAGAGAATTTCAAACTAAACTCAAAACACTCAGTGAGGAGTATCAAGTAAAAAGGGTTTCTAATATTTGAGGATCCAACTAATCCAGTCTATATGCGATGTCATAATGATTCGTTAACGAGAATTAATTTTAAACTCACTGACCAATCCAATAATCTGACTGATTTACGAGGTGAGGTTTTACAAATTAGTCTATTTGTGAAATCCTAAAAGGATTTTCGTCCTAAAGAGTTTTACCATAACAATTCATCCCCGCAGCGACATCGGTGCCGGGTTATATAACGTGACAAACCGAAACCATTTCTCTTTTCTTTTTGTCTGCCTGAATTGGTTTCGGTTTGCTTGAAATAGTTTCGGTCTGTCCAGCCCCTCTGCTGCTCGTGTACAAGGTTACATATTCAGTTCCGACATGCAAATCAGTGCTAAAAAAATTCAGAATGAACGACGCAACGCCCGGGTTCCGAATCCCTATGCTGACCAACCCTTAGGCCACGTCTGTACGCTAAGCGCAACAAATTATATATATATATATATATATATATATATATATATATATATATATATATATATATATATATATATATATATATATATATATATATATATATATATATATATATATAAATTGTACACACACGCGGATTGCTATACTTGTGAACCATCCGACTAGGGACCGGGTTATGGACACATCCTTAAATAATTATTAAAACAACACATATAAGCTAAATAAGGTGAAAATATCCTCTATTGGTGCTGTTTTTACCAACATATTTTTTATACACAGTACACTACATTAATTATTGATTGTGAACGTCGCGACATTGTGGACACGGTGTTCATAATGTGTGTGTTTCTTATTATTGTGGAACCAGTTGTGTAGGATGAAAATAGGTTTGTTATAGTATTATTTTAATAAATAACCATTCATGTCACTGACTTAGTGCTATCTTTCGAGGAGAAAAAATCTTTAGGAAAAAGTTAGCTTTGCGATGAAGCTATACTTCTGTTATGAACCGATTACTTTTATGACAATTACAGGTAGTATCTTTACGAAGAATAGCACACAATTTGACATGAATGGTAAAGGTCGGGATAGCGGGAGCAAGCGAATGGAAAAGAAGAAAAAGAAATCAATTTTGTATGTGATGAAATTAAGCGTTATTCGTGTTGAAATAAGCAATTTCGTAGTGATTTATGAACGTATTGTTACACGTAGAGGAGTCTCACTTGACCGAGAGGTTTCAAACCCTAGTGCGAATGCCGCTGGAAGTCATATGTTTTCCCCAAACTTCCAAAGACTTCCGTACAATTTGAGTTGTAAATTGGAAAGCCAGACGTGTCTGCTTTAATATACTAAATTTTACTCTAATCAAGTCAAGACCACAGATAAAACAACTTGCCAAAAGTCCATCAACCGCACATTTGCCTGGTTTTTCTGCATAATCATTAGATTTCCGTACCGCTACCCAGTTATGCCATGTATCCCCTTTTTCACTGGGAACTATCCACCTTAGGCCAGTCAATACATGATTTTACCAGCGCATTACTCCAATATTAATGCATATATTTTCCACTATGGACACATAAACGGTATCTACCAAGTCCCTACTTATTGATTCCATTGAATAATTTACAGATTTCCTACCGTAAATACTACCACCTCAACCACAACATTATTATAAGCCAATAGATTTTAATATGGACTATGTTACAACAGGGACAGGAACAGTCATTCGGATTGGACCTGAGTTCACAACTAGCGAACCATGGCATCGTTCAAACTCACTAACACTCGTTTCCGTGACGTTTGTTCCTAGTAAATGGCTAATTATTTCGGGTTAGGAATGTTTTCATGGCGCCGAATCGCAATAATCACACAAATCTAAGATTTACTTAAAACGGGGTGCTATGAAATGCGTATACTCCATATTTATTACATTTATATATCTTGTCAAACTATGCAGTAAGTACAAATATACTGTCTAGTGGTTAATTTACAAGTATAGAGATTGTTGCAATTTTTATGTACGCAACACGTATACAATTTTCAGTAAAAGGAAACGCGTACACACTTGGTCTAGTCTAATATTGCTTAAATAGAATATTTTATTATTATAATTTTGTATTGTATATACCGAATCATTTCATGTGTACTTCTTGTATACACTGCAATCATGTGGAGTTCGTTTTTCCATTCTATGAAATGATTCACTGGACATGGGGAAATAGTAGTAAGTAAAAATAAGAGTTTGCAAGTATTTTCAAATTATACTGAGATTAAACATTTATTAAAATGACGACAGTAGATATTGCGAGGATACCCAACAAGAAGTAAGAGATCGCGGTATCGAATGGCGATGACATGCGCAAACCGCAATGTGTGTATGTGAGGTGGGTTCACACAAACTGGATGCTGCGCGGGAGCGAGCCAAGATACACACTCATGGCGGGATATGGCTCACAACGTTGGTCTGCTCTTTTGGTTTTAAAATCATGTACGTGAATCAAAATGATAATTTACAGGTGTGTACACCAACATGTAGTGTCCACAATGTAAACTGTCCGCAACGAAGGTCTATACTTTGGATCAGTGTCCACAACGTAGTAAATCCGAGCACACACACACACACACACACACACACACACACACACACACACACACATATATATATATATATATATATATATATATATATATATATATATATATATATATATATATATATATATTCCCCATTCAAATATATGGCTTTAATATTGGCTTTGCAGCACTTTAAATTGTATATTATTTCAATTCTTTAAACAAAATGAAAATAAACGCCAGAATTTTTTAAAATATATAATCTGCTTTAATTACAATCTGTTTAATACAAACTCCAAAATTTTCGCCTCCCCCCCCCCTCCCCCCGATTGCTCGCTATGTGCGATAGCCAGAAGCGTAGGGGGGGGGGGGTGGCATTCACCACGGGCGCCGCGGCTATGGGGCGCCAAATCGGCCCAAAGTATCAACATAACTGCGCAACTGGGGCAGCCGGGGGCGCAAATTTGGGTGTTTTGCCCTGGGCGCCAAATATCCTCGCTACGCCACTGGCGATAGCAACTTCTTTTGCACGACGTTAAAGCTGCTCTCTCTCTCTCTCTCTCTCTCTCTCTCTGCGTGCGTTGCGTGCGTGTGTATGTACGTATGTACATTGTATGTATATCTGTGACAATCATCAGCATATATTTATAAATGCATGTCCGTGTGTTTGTGTGCGTGTGTTATTGTCTATTGAGGAAACCTTGTTTGCTTCGAGCCTTCGGTAGCCGTCACAGTTAATAATCTTTTGAATCACGCAGATCAGATTTTAAGGACGCTTTATACAGGCAGTGGGTTATTTTTCAGATACGCTAAACCATTATTAGCAGTTAGGGTCAAATTGTATGCAAGATAATTTAGGTATTACATTTGTGATTTTTCTTATTCCTCTATGTTTTTTTTATAAATAAATTTTCAAAGTGGGTAATTTTGTTAGATCAACTGCTAGCTTGTGTACATGGCAGGTTGAAACTTGGTGGGAAATACATGTTTGTGTGACGGCTCCGGTGGCCTAGTGGTTAGAGCTTCCGCTAATAATGTCACTGGGTGTGACATCATGCTAAAGGTCTGCGTAGCGATATGACTGAAAAATTGTTAAAGCTACGATATAAAAAAAAGTCCTAATCACACACACAAATTTGTGTCAAATTTTAATTTTGACGTCATATATGTGATCGCCGTTTCCAGGATCCTATCATACCTGCACTACCGTATGGAATGAGAGTTCAACATTTACTGTGGAACTCTTTAGTAAAAGAAGATATGTTTAGTACTCAAGGCGGAAAGTTTGGAATAAGTTCTGTCGTGAACTTAAAAGAATGTTGTCATGTATTTTTTAAGGTACCACGGAGTATATATTAATGAACATTGAGTAAGTTATATACTTTGATTTTGATGCAATTTGGAAATGTTGCTTAGTTATAAATGTTGCATCAGATAGACGACACTGCACCCAAGTTGATATGGTAGACTCGTATTTCGACACGTACAATGCTACATTTAGTCAGTTCTGATGTTGACTGACATCGGAGCGAGAGACCAAATTTTTAAGAATATCATTATATCTCACACATGTGGCAGCACTTATTGATGCTTTTACCAAAATTGAAGTCAAGTTGATTTAAACGTACTGAACCACAGGAGTCTGACGTTTTATCAATAAAATACGGCGAAATGTGTCAGACATTTCGCCGTACTTTATTGATAAAACGTCAGACTCCTGTGACTGAACTTACTCCGATGTCTTTTTTTTTTTTAAAAAGGTACATAGAAGCGAAAATAGAAACGTTGTCTCAAAGCTAGCCTGCGTAGGACAGGAAGAATTCCAGTTATATCCCTTTCGCCATTTCCAGCTAAACATTTTAAAAATTCGGCCTTTAATTTTGATAACCTGGTACAAATTTATTTTAAATCGTCAACCTTTGTATTTACTGTCCCAGAGATACCATTATTCAACACCCAATCAGTAAGACCACCAGAAAAGCGCACAGAAATAGTTAATTTTATCAATGACCAGAATATCAACGTCTTCTTCCTGAAAGAAACATGGCTAAAAATATCAGGCGATGAGCCCAAGTGCACTGATTTAACACCCACTGCTTACTCCATCAAGTTGTTCCCCTGCTACTCTCGCGGAGGTGGATTCGTTGTTATCACAAAGAATTCAAGATGGTCCAAATACAGTCCTGCAAGAATCTTTTGTGTGGTCCACGAACTATACATTTATTGTTAATGTGGCCTGTAAGTTGAAGAAGATTGACCACCCTGTTCTAGTATATACATGTTTAAATACACTGCATCACATAACCAATCATACAATTATGATATAACTCTTATTAATATAAAACATGATCAAAAAAAAGAAATGCAGGCATTTAAAGATATACATTTATTGCAAATAGTGAGCTGATTTGATTGTCTTAACCTTTTTATTTTGCCACTTTCCATGTGTCCTCAGAGTGCCATAATATCTGACCATCCATCTGATGTTTTTGTTTTTTTTTCAGTAGTTTGAGCCACCCATTAAATCTTTGAAACTAGATATTGTCTTTGGCTGCCAGCTAGTCATTATTCACCATTCCTTATTAATGCACTTCTCAAGTCTGAAATATCCGTCCAAATAAACAATTAAATAAGATACAACTTCTGTCATCAATTTCCACTCTACAATCTGCTTTAACACATAGTTAACATACTCGTAATTGTTGTTGGTCCATTCATTGTTGGTCAAATCCAGTCGTGTTGGTCCATTTACCTTGGTCAGCAAATGATTTCCCTGTCTTGACTGAAAATAGTCAATAAATTTTGAAGAAAGTTCCTGATATAGAAAGTCCTCCTGTAAAACCAGACGTTTTTGTGAACATCGCCAAAGCTATAATACATCTAAAGTCACAAAGTCTCAGCCAGCCTCGATTTCACTATTATCAATCACATATTAAGAATAAATTAAAAAAAAAAGAAGTTGTTGACTAGAACTATTACTAATTTTGAATCAAGATCAGGAACTAGGTCAGCATTAAGTGTTTACAGCAAAACAGTCAGGTCAAACCAATTCATTGCTGGAAAATATCAAATTCCAGTCAAGAAAATTACATTATTTTAACATGTATTGAAATAAATAGAAAATTACATTACTGAAACATGTATTGAAATAAATAAATATTTAAAACTTACAAACAGATAATTAAATTGAATAAAATATACATAACAAAATGAAACAGGAAAAGTGTCAATAGTCTTTGCAATTGAAAATATTTATCCATCATTAATGGAATCGTCATTACTTAAGGCAATACCATGACAAAGTTGCATGCACAAGTTATACATGGGTTATGTTTACTTGTATTCAGTGTTTATATGTTATAATGAAGATATTGATTCAGAGATCTCGGAAACGCTTAATTACGCGTATTTGAATGCAAATATTTAATCTGGGACACATAAATCACTCCGTACGCATGCAATTAGCTGGGAGACAAAGTCGATGTTGATTACTTTATCATTTTAGCTGTTCTGATATTTACAGTGAAAGTATTCAGTGGTTAAAATACCCCCAGTTCTGCCTGCTGTATTTATTAGAGTACATCAAAAGAACATGACGCAATAGCTGGGCGGCAAGTTCAAAGACTTTGACTAGCAGCTGTGCTGAAATTTACAATGACTGAATTCAGAGACAGAAAGATTCTGAGATGTACATGTGTTAATTTCTGACTAGCCAAATAAATAGTGCATGCGACCTCAAAATCAAGGCACATCAGGACAAAATGTCGTTTGCAAGTTTGGATAAATAATATGGGGTTAAATGGCAAACAAAGATTTTAATGAGATTCAGAAGATTGCTGAAGTTTCTAGAACTGACAGTTTGGATGGAAATAGTAGCCAAGTGTAAGAAAGTGGGTGATGCCTGGCTTAGTGTTTGGAATACAACTATTCCTTGGATTGTCAAAATTCAGTCTAACCCTGAAGGACTATCAAGAGTTACATCGCTGTCAGGTTATTCTAGGTATCTAAGGTTACCAATATTGGCGCAAAACCCATACCAAATTCAATTGACAAAAAATAAAATAATCTGTAATGCTTACCAATTGAAAAGCGGCAGTTGTCACCAGAATATTATATTCAAAATAATTTAAAGTTTGGACAAATGGATATCACCACTATGTTTCCATGCCTCGAGATATGGCGGCCGAATTCTGCGCATGGCTTTGAAAAAATATAATGTTTATGCATCAGGCTATGGAAATGAAATACATTACTTTGGACTCTTTCTGGAATTTCAGCCAAAACTTGAATTTTCAACCAAACCAACACGTGATCCAATGTTAACATAAATGATGTATCATTGTGCAGAATTACCAGACGCGCCGAATAGGCTGACACGGTTGTACATGTCAGTGTTATAAAGAATGTGGAAATTAAACTCAACGGTAACCAACAGTTCTTCTAATCTGCAAAGTTCAACATTGCAAAGGATGGGACTGCAACTTTTGCTAGTGGGACTCCTACTTTTTCCAAATTGGGAATCCTGGACTTCTAGTTTTAAAATCCTAGCAAGACCTCTGTGATTCGATTTGCTTCAAAAGTTTTCTTTCACAATTAGTATTTGACGTATTTGAACTTTCTCACATTCAGTAACTTACATTTTTATTTTCTTCTTTGTTCATTTACATAGAACAAGTATTAGCTTGTCGCAATTAATTTCATGATTTCCGGTATGGCATAGTATTTATAGATATTTGACAATAAAACATAAGGATTTTATATTTATATATTAGTTATTTTTAGCATACATGATAGTAGTAATTAGTAATTGATACATAAATAGATCTTTTTTGGGCAGGCTTTTTTGGACTGGGCTCTTTCAACACAACCATTTTGGCCATGGGCTCTTTTGGTACCAGTCTGTTTTGACCCTGATCCATATATATGATAATATATTTCAGTGTTTTCAATGCTTTTCAGTCTTTTGGTGTTACTATGTACACATTATTAGTATATTTTTTATTCGTTTTGTTAAAGAAACATTCTTTTACCTTCTGTAATCTAATTTCAGCATTCCCGCTTCCATTGCATTCCAGCTACCCCTGACAGAACTTGAAAATGCATCCATTTATCATATTTTGATTCCATTGGAAGTATAAAGAAGTAAGTATTATCAATTAAATGCTAATATGTGAAAGTGTCGATCTGGACTGTCATTATAATCCTACAGCGGATGACAGTTCTTTCTCTTCTCACATGACCTATTTAAGTATCACTTACATTATGTCAAACTTGACTTTACATAGCGCAATGAATTTGGTACCAATATTTAGCATAGGCATTCAACTTTTTGTACCTGCACAAAGTTTGACTTGCTGTCATACCTTTAAGGAATGCCCGGAAATTTTGTCCATGCTTCAGATCAACATGGTCATGATTGTGCCTGCTTCCTCATGATCCCGTTGCTTTGCTTTTTCTTCTAACTCTATTCGCCTTTCCTCCGCTTCCCTTTCCCATTCTATCCTGTCCTTTTCGGCCTGCTTCTCTAATTCTATCTTTTCTTTTCTCCTTTGAATACGTTCCCCGATCACATTACTTTAGGATATTAGCCTGCTACCTCGCGAATCCAGCCATACCAAAAGACGAAAATTCGTCTTTCCTGTCTATGTCATATAGACAAAGGGCAATAACTCTTGCCCCTTACCTCCCATTGCCGCCCGGTAGGTGTCGCTTCTTTAGTTTTTTAGCTTCGCTTGTTGTGTGTAAACACGTACAATTAGACCTCCAATGAATCCAAGCCATCTTAGTGTAAATTCTGACCATCCGAAGTTAAATTTGGACTTCAAAAAAGTCTTTGAACGACCAATTTGCGACTTTAATGGCGGACTTCGTGTTGTAGTCACGAGTTCACGCAACACTTAATCATTTCGCTTCCTCCGTTAGTTACGGTTATGGAATAGCGACTTAATAGCGTACTGAATTGTTAATTTGTGCTTTGTTTATCTTCTTTTCCGTTTCAGTACACTTCGTCTCTGAACGACCAGTTGCGACTATTAATGGCGGAATTTCGTGTTGTAGTCACGAGTTCACGCGACACTAAATCATTTCGCTTCCTCCGTTAGTTACGGTTATGGCAGGGTTCGTACGGTCTTTGAAGGTCTTTGAGAGTTTGGGAAAAATGAGGTAGCATTTTCAAGGCCTTGAAAGTTTGGGAAAATCGAGCATATTACCCTGAGGTCTTTAAAAGTCTTTGAAAATTGAAATAAACCCCTCAAAAATTAATTTCTTTCCAAAATCACAAATAAAAATATCCGAGATTGTTAGATTCAGATGTAATCCAGTTATCCTGGTTTCTTTCTTTTGATGACCCGTTCAGTTTATTGCCGCCGCATTAACAAAAGAGGCTTTGTTTTGTTTGGCCATCCAAAGTATGCCTCGGCGGCGACTTCAATCACGCATGCACTCTTTATCAAAGCCATGCGGTGCCGCTACACACTTCATCAAAGGAAGTCGCCAATAAAATTGCCCATGGTCGTTAGCAGCTGGTTTTCCTGGCTTCTTTCGTTTGACGAATAGTTGAATTTGACTGGACGAGTCCATCAGTTTTAGCCAATCAAAATGTTAATTACACTAATTCTACGTAGAAAGTTCGCGAAAGTTACACGCTCGAGAATTCAAAATTTCTTCATTCGATTTACATCTTCTGCAAGTTCAGTGTTTAAAAATGCCAGGTCTTTGCTCTTTCAACGATATCTGGCTTGAACAAGAGAAGTACAAGGAATGGCTGCAAAAGGATAAGTTATGCAAACGAAAGGCGTTTTGTACATTGTGTAAAAAGACGATCAACTTGGCTTCAATGGGAGAAGGAGCCCTTACAAGTCATGCCAAAGGTAAGTTGCAAATTAGTAACTACATGTTCATTTGGTGGAACAAAGATGCAGAAGTATAAGCATTTGGTATTTTTGGGAAAATAATGGTAATTCATTACTCGTCGGGTATAAAATAAGATCGTTTAGTTTGATGATTTGGTAGATATAGCAAAAGAGGGCCTGTTTAAATGTACTTCTACGGTCGGTTTATTTAACACATTTGAGGAAAAAATTCATTTTCGAAAATTTTGTTCTACATAACATCATTACTTGATTTAATACAGAAACATGCATTGTACTAAATTAAATTCACGGATAAACAGTTTCAAAGTGCGCATGCGTACACTATATTAGAGTTAAACAAGAGTTATTGTTCTTGAATTGTTTATCACAAAAAATGGGGGAAAACCCGCCTAACCTAATTTTAAAGTCAGAGAATTAGGTGCCCACACATCACAGCCTTTTTTAATAAAAAAAAAAACAATATTTTATTTCACTTTTTCAGAAGCCATTTTTAAATGGTAATTTGTGTCTAAATAGCTTTTCTTACTAGCATGTAAAACCGATTTAAAAATTACTTTCATGCATCATGAAGTTGTATGTTTTCATTTAGATTCATTAAAATTCTTGCAGTGATAATTACTTTTGTTTCGTTTCTAGGATGTAAGCACCAACAAAATACAATATCTGCAAAACAAGTCGCACCAGTAAGTGCATACTTTTCACAGCCAGCAGCAGATGGTGTGACAAGTACAAAGCAGCCTACCAAAGCAGCTCTAGCAACTTCTACTTTAGCAATGAAATGATGACATATGCCTCCTCTGCAAGACATAAGTACCATGCCTATCTGGATAAGAAGAAAGCAGAGGAGAAGGATGAGAAGAAAAACCCAAAAGGAAAGAAACGGGAGTTGGCCTTGGATGAAGTGGAAGAACTTAAAGCCAAAAAGCTGCGTCTTGAAGCTGACATTGCCAGCCTACATGCTTCCTCTGTACAGAAAGCAGAAGAGGCAGAGTTAAAAGGACTCATTGTGCTTGTCACAGAGTCAAATGCTCTTAGGAGAAGAGCAGAGGAAAAGATGACAGTGGTGGCATCTCTTTCCAAAATGATTGAAGAGAAAAAAAAGCAAATAAAATAATGCATTTAAAGCAGTGCTGATGTCTTTAAGAGAACAATTTATGTTGTATTAAATCTGACACATATGTTACTTATTTCTGGAGAAAAAAACAATGAATGTTAACCTATCTTCTCGATCATTATAATGTAATTTTAGGAAATTAATTATAGTTTGACTTTAATCAGTAAACAATATTGTGGTATTTGGCATTCGTTGTTTTCTCATATGACCTGTATACACAATGTTAGCAAAAATAGGTCTTGGAAATCTCTGTTTGTGGTCTTTGAAAGTTTGGGAAAAGTCTTTGAATTTATCATTCATATTTGAGTACGAACCCTGTATGGTAATAGCGACTTAATAGCGTGTTGAATTGCTAAATGTGCTTTTTCGTTTCAGTAGACTTCGTCTTGAACGACCTATTGCAACACGCTCATGGCGATAACTAGTGTGGTCATTAAGAGTTAACATGGCACGGAATAATTTGACTACTCCGTTAATAACGGTTATAGTATTATCGAATTAATAATATGCTGAATTTTTTAATTTGTGCTTTGTTCTCTTCTTTTGTCGTTTCAGTAGCAAAGTCGACAATGAAGGCATGAATGGCAAAATGGGTGTTGGCAATGTGGAAATGGAGGAATTATGTTGACATGGTTTAGGCTGCTCAGTGGATGTAAATTTCACCGCAGGTCCGTGCATGGCTTTCGGGCCTGTAAGTCCCGGACGCATGGAGTCTAGGCTGGATCAATTGGATCCATTTTATTATGCACTTTCGCCGGCCGTCCAGCCGACACCGTCAGTTCAGCCGGCACTTCAGCAGGCAACAACCTGCACTAGCCGTCCATCCGGCACCGTCCGTTCAGCCCAAATGGCACCGGACGGCCAGCCGACCTTCCAGCTTGCATCAACAGGCACCGGCCGTTCAGCCCAAATGGCACCGGCCGGCCAGCCGACCTTCCAGCCTGCATCAACAGGCACCGGCCGTCCACCCGGCAACGACCGTTCAGCCCAAATGGCATCGGTAGTCCAGCCGACCTTCCAGCCGGCATCAACCGGCACTGGCCGTCCATCCGGCAACGACCATTCAGCCCAAATGGCACCGGTCGTCCAGCCGACCTTCCAGCCGGCATCAACCTGCACCGGCCGTCCATCCGGCAACGACCGTTCAGCCCAAATGGCACCGGTCGTCCAGCCGACCTTCCAGCCGGCATCAACCTGCACCGGCCGTCCATCCGGCAACGACCGTTCAGCCCAAATGGCACCGGTCGTGCAGCCGACTTTCCAGCCGGCATCAACCTGCACCGGCCGTCCATCCGGCAACGACCGTTCAGCACAAATGGCACCGGTCTTCCAGCCGGCATCAACCTGCACCGGCTGTACATCGGATTTACGGAGATTATAGTGATGTACCCGTCAGTCAATCTGTACTACTGGTTACATATCACTACCATGAGAGAGATGTTATAAATGTATCTCCGTCCAATCAGACCATTCGAGAGGCCGGTGCCGGTCATAGCCGGACCTTCGCCGACATTCCGGCCGACCATATACTAGACAAATCAGTCGGTATTGTCGGTGTACACCTCCCGTCACGTCAAATACGTGATGGTGTGATTTTAAAACAAGGGAGAATTAGTGACATTATCAGAGATGACGGAATTGAGTTATCTATGTCACTTGGTATGCGCTACCCAGATATGGTAGCTTTACCAGAACAGGACTTTCAGGCCGACCATTCGCCAGTTCAATCAGCCGTTAGTGCCGGCCGTCCATATGTTCATGGCTTCTCCACAAGGGAGATTTAGTGAAAGTGTCAATTATGACAGAATTGCGTCATCTAGGTCACCTGGTATGCTGTACAGATATGCAAGCTGTACCAGAACCAACATTCCCTCTGAGCGAATGGTAGATGGGCGCACAGTGCTGGCCGCACTACATAAGCATTATGTAATTATTATTACCTTCCAGCCGGCACCAACCGGCACCGGGCGTCCATCCGGCAATGACCGTTCAGCCCATATGGCACCGGTCATCCAGCTCACCTTCCAGCCGGCACTAACCAACACTGGGTGTCGATCCGGCAATGACCGTTCAACCCAAATGGCACCGGTCGTCCAGCCAAGCTTCCAGCCGACACTTGCCGGCACTGACAGTCCATCCGGCTCCGGCCGTCCAGCCCAACAGGCACCGGTCGTCCAACCGTATGGAGATTTTAGTCATATACCAGAAGTTATGCCGGTCATAGCCGGCCCGTCGCAGACATTCAGGCCAAACATATGCCAATCAATTCATTCGGCATTGCCGGCCGTCCATAGGCTAACAGCTCATCCACAAGGGAGAGTGAATGCCGTTATCAGAGATGACGGAATCGAGTCATCTATGCCACCTGGTATGCATTACCCCGATATGGATGCTTTACCAGAGCAAGATGAATCGCAGGCAAATCAGCTGTATGCAGATCCAACTATGGAACGGACTGAGTTCAGCTTCAAAGCCGCAGTGGAGGAAATTTATAGGGTGTTGGCCCCTTCAGAATGCCCTCCACCTCCTGCTGCCATTACCGACTATAAGGTTAGAGCGTCTGTCGATCTGGATGAAGGGGAAGAGACTCTATCCTTCCGCCTCCTTCCCCAGTCGACAAAAAATTAAGGAAATTAATGACCGTCTGTCGACACGTATAGGGGATCCAGGAAATGCTAAGGCGTTCTTTTCTGAAAGCCAAGTACCAGCATCGTTTTCAGGTCGATGGTAAAAAACTCACTCCGATGCGTTCAGTACTGAGGTCCTGGCTCGGGATAAAATATGGCAGCAGTCCATATGTCTGCGGCATTGTCTTATAAAGTGGACAAAAACTGTGTTCAATGCCACGTCCAAGCTGGTTCGAAATGTAGTCGCTACGTCTTCACTGTTAGACCTAGCCTCCCTAGCCATTTTCAGGATCGCTGAAAAATCTGGCAATGAACATGCTTGGGAATCGACGGCCCGGTTAGCTAGGGTTCTTAACAGGGCAGCTCACCATTCCATGGCCAATGCGCTGACTGCTTCTGCCAACCTAGACCTGATACGTCGTGACACATGTCAGAAGGGCACGTCGCTTAAACCCCATCATAAGCTGGCTAGATATGACCGACGCATATTTCACGTCCCTAGTGGTTAGAGCGTCTGCAGCGGAAGCGGCAGGTCGTGTGTTCGATCCCTGACCGAGTCATACCAAAAACTTACACAGTGATACTAACAGCTGCCTCGCTTGACGCTTAGATAATGTGACTGGGTGGGACATCATTCTACATGTCTGGGGCATGATGCCCCAGTGCTAGACATCACTATAAACTGCCTCACTGCAGACATCGTAGCGATATAACTGAAAGATGGTTAAAGCTACGTTAAAAGAAAAACGAGTAGCGGACATTTCTCCGTTGTGCTTGTCGGGACTTGGTTTATCAGTTCCATGTCATACCTTTTGGCCTAAATTTAAGCCCTTGGGCTAGTACCAAGGTTATGGATTACGTCGTCACCCTGTTCCGCTCGACTTCATCTATTGTGTCGGCAGTATATTTGGACGACATCCTCCGGAAACATCTGTCAAGCTCTACTCTGCTCAAAGGCAGAAACGATCTTATATAACTTTACGTCATATAGGCTTTCTCGTGAACTGGATAAAGTCTGATCTCTGTCCAATCCGGATTTTGGTCCATCTGGGTGTGGAGTTTCTCCTGATCTGAATCTGGTAAGGCTTCCTCGAGTTTGCGATCATCCAGATAATTGCACTCGTAGAGTCCGTTTCCGACAGGATGCGCATTTTAGTGAGAGAGTTGCAGATCCTCGGATTATTCAATGCGGCAACAGACTTGATCCCGCTCAGCCGTCCTTTTATGCGCCCTTTACAAAGGACGTTGCTAGAGTGATTGCGCCCTTTTCAAGTCCCTTCGATCCCAGAAAACAGTCATGCTCACGCCAGAGATACGATCATTCTTGAGTCAATGGCACAACCCCTGTAGACTGTCCACAGGGATTACTCTGGAGATACCCCAAGCGGGGATAACGGTATGTTCCGCCACTAATACCTACGGTTGGAGTGCCCACCTGTTGCTGGACTTCGATACTGTCAGCGGCACGTAGGTGCCAGTGGCGAGCCCCTTTCCACATCAACCTTTCAGAAATAACGGCTGTCATCAATGCCTTTCATTTCGGGCAGGATCAACTCTTATTACAAACTGCCCTCATTATGTCAGACAACATTTTGGTGGTGCCTTGCCTCAAAACAAGGGGACACCAATCACCAGACCTGTGCAATCTGAACTGGCAGTTTCTACATTGGTTCGACAATCTCCACCTCAATGTACAATTCAGACACATTCTTGGCAGACTCAATGTCTTGGCTGACATTCTATCTAGTCATTCACACAGAATGGTCACTCCATCAATCGGACTTTCTTCCAATTGACACACTTTGGGGACGTCCGATGATTGATCTTTTGCAACAAGGTGGAATCGCAAGTTCTCCACCTTTCATCTCACAGGTTCCAGACCCAGAAGCTTGGGTCGTGGATGCTCGATCAATCAGCTGGGAAGGGTTGTGGTCATTCTCCTACCCTCCCACGGTCTTGGTACTGAAATTAATCCAGAAGTTAAGGGGTCAGAACTGTCAGATGGTTCTGATTGCCCCTCTCAGATGGAACAACTGGGTCTTCGATCTACTCAATCTAGGCGATAGATCTACCCAGGAAGATTACAGTCAGCACAAGTATTCACAAGCAACTGCGGCCAGGGGTGTTCCACCCCTGTCCGGACCGTCTTTATCTTCAAGCTTGGCTCTTGTCCAGACAGCCTTGTAAGACAAACAATTTAAATCTTTGATTGCGGAGAGAATCTCAAGAGCAAGAAGGCCCTCTACTCTGAAGGTTTACGAGGGCAAGTGGCATGTTTTCAGAGACTGGTACCATATCATTCACATTGTTCCTCTGAGTGTCACAATCCCTCAACTGGCCAACTTTTCTCTGGCTTTTCGAGGAGAAACAGCTGGCTTCAGTTATTCTCAAATGCTACCGCTCCATGATGTCAGACACATTCCGCCATTCTGGTACATGTGCTATCAGCCATGACAAAGATTTGTCAGATCTTTTAGACATTTTAAAAATTCAATCGACTTATATCCCTCACCCTGTTTCCAAATGGAATCTGTCCTGGGTTTTAACATGACTCAATTCAGACAGTATTGAGTCTTTAACCCACGATTAGTTAAAGCTACTATCATACAAATTGGGTTTCTTGATAGTCTTAGCTTCAGCATGCAGGGTGAGCGAGTTACATGTCCTTTCTAGTGACCCGAACTCTCTTCCGTTCCAATCAGAGGGTTTGATGGTCCTCTTGACGCAGCCAGGCTTCGTAGTCCAAAATAGATTACCATACATTGGCGATCAACGAGTCGTCATTAGCTCGCTTTCTTTATAGATAAGTCAGGATCAACAGCCATGTAAGATCCTGTTTGTGCACTCTAGCACCATTTCAATGCATAGAGGTGAGTCAGGTCACATACAAGCACCTCTTTCTTCTGGTGATAGCTGGGACATGAGATATCACCATTCAAGCCCTTGCTTCATGGCTGTAGTGGGTTATACGCTCGGCGTACTCTGAGAATTCGCAAATCAGTCACCTTATAGAAGCTGTTGGCTGACATGCAGAGTCAACCTTCTACAGTTTTATCTTCAAGTTTGTACTCGCAGAGGCAAACATTGATTCTAGTAGGTCCGGTGTTGGGCAGCCCAGACGCCCACCAGACCCATGTGCAACAATCAGCACAGCCTATTAGCTTCGCTGGATTCGCCAGATAAATTTTCGTAGGTAAGAAGATTTCAATAACTATCTTCTTAACTGTATAAAGGGGTCACATATCACGTGACCCTGGGCTGTGTTGCTGATTGAAAATTAGGAGACCGGGTTATCATTAACATGAGGAATCCAACCATCATTCCCTAGAGGATACCCGGGGTGGAGGTCGGATGCTCCGCATTCCCTCCTCCTATTACTTATTCTCCTAAAGTAATGTGATCGGGGAACGTATTCAAAGGAGAAAGCAAATTTTGTAGTAAATTATGTTTCTCCGAGAATACTTACCCGATCACATTACTAAGAAACCCTCCCAACCACCCCGCCATGCGAGCATCCTCGTGTTTTATATACCGCTCAGCTTAAAAACTAAAGAAGCGACACCTAGCGGGCGGCAAGGGGAGGTAAGGGGCAAGAGTTATTGCCCTTTGTCTATATGACATAGACAGGAAAGACGAATTTTCGTCTTTTGGTATGGCTGGATTCGCGAGGTAGCAGGCTAATATCCTAAAGTAATGTGATCGGGTAAGTATTCTCGGAGAAACATAATTTACTACAAAATTTGCTTTTCGGCCTGCTTCTCTAATTCTATCTTTTCCCTCTCAAAGGCCCATTTCCTTTCATCAGCTTCCCCTTCTAATTCCCTTGCCCTTACCCTTTCTTCCCTATCCCGGGCTTGTTCTTCCTGAATAAATTTCCTTAAACTTTCACCTTCATACCCTAATTCTTTGCCTAAGGCAACCAAGTCCTTAAGGGATGACATGACAATTGTAATATAAATATATATAGAACAGGCTGACCTTATCTTCCTGATGAAGGTAACCAAACCAATGCTTTAAATATGTTTATACTGGACCCACGGACCTAGATAAACTAAACAAAAAAAAAAACCCTGCTTGAGGATTATCTTGTCAAGAAGGTCACGCTCAAATATAAACATTAAATGTATACTTTCACAAACAAAATGATTGACAGTTCACTTAATCCAGCGATCCCACTTCTGACACCATTGTAACAGAATTGTTTCCGAGTGGGTGGTGGATCAAATGAACAACTCAAACACATTATGTGAAAGATGACGTAAATTTTTATGAAATAAATTATTAATGAAAAATAATGTATCAACACAATAACTCATGCGTTCAACCCACAATCACACTTCACAACCATTCACAATTTGAAAATAAAATTAAATATTAATTCAAAATTAACACAGATCCAAGGAACCTCCTGGACTGCACAAATGTTTCAAATAAAAATGGAACCTATACAAAAATTATATTATTGCACGTATGAATTGCGATAAACCTCAAATCATATTATTGCACGTATGAATTGCGATAACAAGTACAAACATCTAATATGTATTAAGTCAAGTTTCTAACTGTTCTTGAGATTCATGTAATTCCTTGGAATACTACCGAGATTCAAAGTAACTCTGTGTAAATATATCAATGCATTCAATTGTAACCACAATTGAAACACACACATTCATCTCAACCCTGTACAACCGTACGATTCACCAACTGTTAATCGCCTCACAGCTTCTCCGAATACCTAGGGTTGACCCAATACTTTTATCAGCCACTTGCCCTTCACGGATCCACTACAGTTATACGTCACACTAACGTACAGACAGCATACAGCGCCTATTAGAACCACCGGTCCCAAACACTTAGATGTTACCCCGGACATTTACACCTCTAGACAGCTCTGGACACTCTGACATTTAGACTTCTAGATAGTTCCGGATATTTACACATCTCTACAGATATCCTCAGACATCATGACCTCCTGTTCACGCCAGATACAAACGTAGACGGACAGACAGACAGTCAGACACCTCAATTTAATCGCACAATCAAATGGCACAATCAAACAGCACAATCACGGCACAATCAACTACAATAAAGAAACCAAACTAATAATAGTTGTTTCTAAAACAATCAAAAATTTAAATTAAGCTATTGCATTTAAAGTCTAATAGTGACTAGTAATTCAAAATAATCAATGGTTTAAATCTGCACTGTAATAAAGGCATCATTACATGAAATGATAAACTGAATAAAATTCACTTTAAATAAAACGAAATATAAATTTAACACTCACCCCTTTGGCTGGAGAAAGAAAATGACAAGATATCTTTCCTTTGACAAGATACTTTTGACTTGTAATCTTTTTAGAAATTTTCTGCCTTATATGTCCCCAAATAGGTGAGCAGAATTCAGGGCAAAATTCCCGTGCACCCCATGATTATAATGTTCCTGACTTCAAGTGATTTCCAGCCAGGTACATGTAAGTCGCTACACGTCCCTTACCTTAAAAAACACTTATTCACTCCAGGTAACGCATGTACGACGAAACAAAAATGGTGAAATTGGTTTGTATCCAAGAATAAATAAATTCAATTTTTGCCTAATTCTATGACACTGCATTGATTTTGCTTGACCTGGGCTCATGGCAGTGGATTTTTATACCCATGGTTATGTAAGTATTGTAATGTATCAATAAAATAAAGTAATATTGTAAAAAAAGGTTGCCAGGTTTGTACCATTATATTTTGAAATTAGCATGCATCATTATAAAGCATCTGGTATGACATGCATTATTATTACACATACTAGTGACTTATAGCACATCTATTATACCCAGGTTTGGAACACCTAGTTACTACTAGGTAATTTTATATCTATATATAAATCATGTCATTAATTAATTTAAAGAATTTAGACAAATTAGAACACTAATAAATCCATCAAAACTTCATATATCTAATGATATCTGTCTACAATCATTTTTCGCAGTAGATCTCAAAACTGAAGAGTCAGTTGACCCTTGACCTCAAAATCTCGAGTCAAAATGAAAATCTAAAGAGTCAAAACTGAAATCTTGAGACTCAATGCTTTTAGACAGTCATGGGCCAATAGCTGTGATTCCTAGTTATGGGTGGGGGAAAAAATATGTTTAAGGTTTCTTATCTCATGTTGATGAATGAGAAACACTTTCACATTATTTTGTAAGATACATACAAATTTGATTTTTGTAAAAGTGCTTCTCATTCTAACTATGTGCATAATTTGTATAATTTATTATATTTTCAACTTTTCAACATATTCTCTGATCAACTGCTCAAATCAATTTATATGCAAAAGCATACCCATACAACTTTGAAGGTTGTATTTATTTAATTATCAGTGATGTACATCATAGAATTGTAAGTTCACTTTTCTATTCGTCCTTAAATTTTCTAACAATTTGAGAAATGGAATCAAAAACATTATCCCAAGCTGAAAATTGGCTTCATGAAAGGCCATATTTACCTGTTTAGTCTAATTGATTATTATTTAAAGTACAATCTAACAAATACGATATTTTATCAGTCATAAATGATTAAAATGTTTAAACATTAGGCCAAATGAAGCAAATTAATTGCCAATAAAACAATTCAAGTTGGTCCACTTACCATGTCAGTTAGTTTTCTGAGCTGCCTTATGCTCCAGTTCTGACTAATTATAATTTGATGTCCAGACTTACCAATGCTGATATCTGATCAAAAGGCAGTCCATTCATGTTATAATTGTTTCTTATTCCAATACCATAAACTTAATCTCAAAACAATCTAACCTAATTCATTTGATCCAAAGCATGGTATCAGTGAACTGTTAGCTTCACCCACTTCATATATATCTTTCATTTGGTGTGTTATTATTGGCATCAAGGCCTGCAATAAATTTGTTATGGACAGTGTACTCTTAGTAAGAAATTAAGTGAAAGACAAATCAAGGGTAATTAAAATTGATGCTTTAGCCCAAATCAGTGTACGTCTAAAGATGCACAGGTTTGAATTTCCGCATGTCTAAATGGGTGATATCAATATTCTGTGTCAGCACAAGCATATGTGTCTATTGAAAACCCTGACAATAACACTTTGTGAAAGAAAACAATGGAGCAAACTTATATTAATGTGATCGCTCTCCAGTTTTACTAGCCAAGTTTAAGATTGCTTACTCAGAGGTACAGATCTACCATCAGTCTTAAATTAATTGAAATTATAAAGTATTATTTTATGCTAAGCAGTGAATTACTTGATTTTCTAAATAAATTAATATTGATATTTCACTACTTTGTTTTGGGTCAGAACATACATTGATGAATTACTTGTGGTTGTTTTTTTTTAAAATTAGTAATCCCTGCCTGTTATCCTTTAAACTTGTTATTCTCGAAATATCAGTTAAATTTTATCAGTCTGATGTAGAACTAATTCTATGCATAGGTACACATTGCACAACATGTACGGTAAACAGCTGATATTACCATAGTAATCTGCTAATTCACTATGTCACACACTTTAGATAGCCAACATATGTGAGCATATAATAAAAAGAGTATTTGCTTGAAATGAGTATATAAAGGATAGATTTCATCTCGTGGGTGTAAAAAATAGTATTTTCATCCACTCTATGAAATATATTCATTATTCACTTGTATCAAGCAAATCTCTTCTATTTAATAGGCATTGATTATATATATACACTTTACCATTGAGCTGGTTCTATACACTGTAAGTCTTCTCAGGAACTTCATCATTATCACATGACTTAATGTATAAATATATAATGTGTAGGTGATTTATTTGGCTACAGAATGTAACTTTATGCATTTTGTATTTTCTCACTGGTAACCCCATTTGAATTTTTTCAGAATGAATAAACATCTTGTTTTGTGCTTTGTCCTTTTAGAGATAATGCTCATGATTTCCTTTTTTTCTTTTTTGTTACAGACCAGATTATGGCCCAAAGTCGTGATGAAGACTTGGCTTCCAGGCTGCATGACTGGGCCATTAATGAAATGCACTACCATTCTCAGGGACGGCATGTCAACACAAAGCTTCCTACAACAGAAGACTTTAAACAGTAAGGCAGATGTGTCATTCTATTTAATTCCAGTAGTCATGAAGTTAACACTTTTAGAAGTGCCATGGTTAATAAAGATCTAAATGGTGCAGTTGAAACATTATCATATAATGGGCAATGTCTCAGTAACCTTCAGTACGATATCTTGTTCGTTTTATGGGCTTTAATGACATTTATATATGTTGGTCATTACATTTATTTTTAAAAAGAAAACCCAGAGAAGATCCCAGGAAGAACTGCCAACTCATGGGAAACTATTTGTAAGCATTCCTAAAAACCTATATGAGCTGATACTCTAATTCACATATAAATGTGTGAGTGATTTGTAAAGACAAGTTCCTTGGACAACTCTTCCACTTGGGGACCCACAAACACTTCCGAGTCTGCCATCGAGGGCCCTACAAATTCTTCATAAGAGTCCCTGACAATATTTCAGTATGAAATCTGATGTGAATTTCCACTAATTGATATCCAGTTTTAAGTAAGAATAGATGGCATAAAGCATTTGAACATGAATTTCTATGTTTGTCACCATCACTTTCATTAGAGATGCAGTGGAAAATGTTATTAAATCATATCTAATATTTTAATTCAGCCCAGATAAATAAAACAAAAAAGTTTTAATCAGAGTAACACTAACACCATGAATAATGTGTTAAAGGCATGTAAAAATAGAATATCATGTTACAGTTAATTCTAAGATTACCTAATGTAGTTATATCCCTTGTTTCACAAAATACCTAATTGCATAAATGGCAAAAATGAAATATAAAATCTGGACATAAAAAATATGCATTCATTGGATAGAGTCTATATTTGTTACTTCCATTCTTATAAGTTTATGCCTTTAAAATAATTAACAGAAAAGAGTGAAAGATAAGAAGCTTTGTAAAATATAACAAATGAATAATTTCCCTCGAATAGAAAGTGAAAATGAGAAAAATAACAATATAATCCAAGAAATTACAGATATAAGTCCTAGTAATTTAAAGTCCTGAATAATACTCATTACAAGTTCCTAAGAAATCCAAAACTGACGGCGATGACAAGTAGCTTATAGAGTATTGACATGTCAACAGTCTTTTGTTGAATCAGTAATATAATCCAGGTTTGAATTCAGTAAAAATTCCAGACAATGTCTTTATCCAAGAATTTTATCAAAATATGTTTATATTTCCTTAGAAATAATCACTTGAATTTAATAATTTGAAGAAATAAAATTCATCACAACTGGTCACAACATAATACAGACCTGCCAACCCTCACAATTTTGGTGTGAATTTCATGAGTCTCGATATCAATTCACAGATTCACGCCGCATGCCAAAAAAATCATGAATTCCAAATTCTCAGTCAGCCTAAATCAGGAATAAATTAACTTTTATCCTGTTAAGTGGTAGTCACGATATCAGCAGTGGTTACTTTTGCCAAATAACGGTCCTGTATTGTTAGTTACAGTGTTAGTAGAACTATATCCAGTTGTCACAGTGTGCCCTGTAGCAAGCATTGTAAAGTATTTAATCTATATTTAGAATAGAAGTTTTACAAATACTCATAAGGATCATATCATGGCAGATAGTGTGAAGTTTGGGCCAGTAAATTTGGCTGCAAATAAATTTGTACATGTAATCAAGGTCAATAATATATATCAGTGGAAGATATACATGAACTGGGCAGAGCTAACTGGTCACTGAAGTCAGGCTCAGTTCATCTGATTTAGATTGGTTTTGTTTTGAGATTACATTTGAAGTTTATGATGGAGAAAAGTAAAACAATTATGACTTGAATGGACTGTCTTTTGATTAAATATTAGCATAGCTAAGTGTGGACATAAAATTATAATCAATTAGTCAGAACTAGAGCATATCATTATGTCAACTCATTAAGCCAGTTGTCAACAAAAGTGGACCAACTGAAATTGTTTTATTGGCAAGTTACTCCATTTAGTGGGAGGTTGAAAAGTTTCTGAATCAATTATGACTTCAACTGGATCTTTTTTCTTAATTAGTATCAACATTTGTTTCATTGAGCTTTAAATTATAATCAGACAAAATGAGAATATATGGTTTCTCGCTAAGCCAGTTTTCGGCATGGGGTTTTATGTTGTTGCCAATTAATTTGCTTAAATCAGAAACATTTAAAACCTCAAATGATTTAATTAATGGATCTTCAGTAATATACTGAATGGACATAACACTCATTGCAAATATCTGAACTTTAAAATCACAGTGGCGCAAAGAAATATATTTTCTTTTCTGTCTCTGTCTTGGAAATATATAGGTTGGAAAAGTGACCTGACAATTCTGTAATGTTCATCACTGATATTTGAATAATATATAACCTTCATAGTTGTATGGGTATACTTTTCCATATAATATGATCTAAACAGTTGATATTAGAATGTGCTGAAAAGTGTGTGTGTGTGTGTGTGTGTGTGTGTGTGTGTGTGTGTGTGTGTGTAATAGAGATAAAGAGAGAGTATGTATATATGAATTGAAGTATTGCCAATGTGAGTAAAATGTAGCCCACTACATTTCCAGTTACAAATTATTGGAAATTTGAACATCACATATTTACATGGTAATAAAAAACAAAGAATTCACATGCAAATTTATGGATGCAAGGAATAAATCCTGAACAGTATTTTTGGTATATACCCTTGTTAACAGATATATACAGATTATGCTCTATTGCATAATTTGTGCTAATTAATTTTAAATAATGCCAAATATTTGTCTAAATTTTAAAATGAATCTCTCATGTATAAATATTTGTTTCCATATGTATTCATTATAATAAAAAGAAACATACATAAATTGAATAAATGCCAAAACATATAAAAGATATGTAAAACATAGATTAGTATGGAAATTAATAAATCACAATCATAATCACTAGTGGCCATTTCTGGGTGTGGCATCATTGGAAGAGTAAAGAAGTTGATTCATTTCATCTCTTGAGCACATGGATGTTGTCAACATAGTGTAGCACTGTGTTTGTTAAATTTTATACATATCTTAATTGTCCAGTAATCAAAACCTTTCAGAATCATCTTATACTTAAATGAGGATGAAAATAATGATAAGTTTTAATGCAGAATTTTCATTTTAGGGTTCATTAAAGATAATGAATAATCAGATATCTTAATATGTGACACTTTTTCACCTAATTCTTAAGTTGATTTGTGTTGCAGGATCTGCAGGGGTCAAGCTGTTGATATCCTGAAATGGATCATCACCAATGTGCATTCAGCTCAGTAAGTACAAGACTAATAAAGTCAGCATTTTTGAGACAAATAATGATAATTGTTTTCTTTGAGATTTGTTAAATATGGCACAGGATATTTTTGTATGGAAATCATTAATGGGATAGAAATCATCATGAATGTTTTACATTGTTATTAGTCATTAATATAAGCAATCTGATCCCAGCCAAAATGGATAAAAAAAATCAAATAAAAATTGTTTTGAATGACAAATCACACTATTTTTAATGTATAAACTGATGTACAACAAGCTATGATGTAATGCCTTGTTTGTCAGCTACCTGTTGTGTGAAATTCATAGCATAGCATCAGTCATTATGGCTAGTATGTTGCGAAGTTTTCAAATTTAATTTAAAAAAAAAAAATATGCTAATAAATTTGAAAACTAGGATTAAGAACAAAGATTTACCATTTATGCTGAAATTTGTGCCATGGATAGATAGAAGTGACAAATATATATAATTTATCTAAGTAATAAAAAAATCAGTTTGAGTCTTAGAGTTTTAGTGAGGTATCAGTTTCAAAGGACTGACTAACCATATGTCAAAAATCCTTAGTTTGTAGTTACTTTTAGGATAAATATATATCTATACCATACATTATAGAATGGTCATGATACTGAGCATAATTCATCTCCATTGTGAGATGAAAAGTGCAAGAGAGAATTTACATTAAGGTCCACAAAACCATGTCAGTTCTCTTCATGTAATTTTGTTTTCTGTCCCGTCTGCTTGATGAAATCTCATCTCTATCTCCTGCTTGAAGTCCTTTGCAAATAGTACAGGCTGTGTAAATATTTCATTGATCTACAAGGTAAATCTATTTTCATAGGTCCTTCTACATGTTGGTGGTTTAACTTGTACATTGATTAAATGATAAAGTAGCATATGCAGAAATTTCAAGAACAAAATATATTTTTCCATCCAAATTATTCTCATTAGAAAATATATTTACATTATGCTTTTGTGTCAGCATCATATTATTGCCATGCGCTTTGTTTTTCTAATTACTGGTTTTTAACTTTTTTATTTGAATTTGTGTTAAATAAAGTTTTGTCCTTGTTAAAACACACCCTTTTCTAGAAAAGAGAGAGTTACATATGTATGGACTAGCATGCAAGAGATTTACAGATGATCATATATTTATGCATACATGTAGCAAATAGTACTGTTTGGTAATGAGAACTTTTATTTTGACAGACATTTTTTGTAAGAAAGTTATATACAACTAAACAGTTTTAAAAGAAAATAAAAACTATACTATCATGAAATTACTTTACAAGTTGAAATAACATTTTCACTGACATTTCCAAAAAACTTTACTTGCTTACATTAGCACATCATTTATATATTCATGATTTTCTCATATTCTGCCAACTAATTGTTTTACCACAACATGTCTAAAAGGAAACTGGTAAGATACAATTTTATTTGCTACTTTTAGCAACTATCTAGAGTAGATCTGAATATTGTTATATGTCTATAAATATTTTTAGTTTTGTGAATATTTGGTAGACATGGTTTTTGTAGTTAATGTGAGATTTCACAGAATGGGTGCTTTTTGTACTTTATTGTTAATTTAATGCATCTCCTTGTTTAAGAATATTTTTTACTAACATTTTGATATATAATTAAAACATAATGAGTTAGCAATATTTGGTAGAGCAAGTTATGAAATTTTTTAATTTCAAATACAAATAATTAATTTTGAGTCACTGATTAAGCATAGCTAGGTCATATTTCAGGCTTTTCTTGTTTGTTACAGGACTGTCAAGAAAGTGAAGGGAAATCTTGCTCTGTATCCTTTGGAATATTTTCTTTTCGGGCAGATCAGATAGATTGATGTTTATCAGGTTTATTTTGTCAACTATGGTCCTTAGTTTTGGGTGAAGAAAAATAATTTTTAGATCCCTCACATAACCAAAATGCTTTGTTATGTACTACCATGACAGTGGCAAGGCAAATAATGTTACTGTTATCCATCTGTCCATATGCACATCCATATAATTTTGACTTTTTCTTACTTTTGTGGTACTTTGTCAGGACATCATTGTTTTATGAACACCTTTATAGTTTTCTTAGAGGTTTTGCCACTAAATCATTTCTTTTTTTGAGCACATACCCCAGTCACATTAGCATTAGGGAAACAATTATGCTGTCTTCTGATTCCAAACTATTAAAAGACAAAATTTGTCTTTTCTGTCTATTGACAAAGGGCAATAACTTTAGTCCATTACCTCCCATAGGTGTCACCAGAAACTTTGCATCATAGGAGACACCCCTTGTCAGTGCAAGCCGAATCTGTGTTAAATTCTAACCATCCATACAGGATTTTGGAGATATTTAGATTAATATTATCATTTGGTATTTTGGTTATTTTAATTTTGCTAGATGTTTTGTGAATTTATTTTACTTTATCAGCCTTGGTCAATTTTAGACAACGTGATGCAACATGCTATCATTGATGAATATTATTCACTGTTTTGTGCACACTGTTTGTTACTAGCTCACCCATTTTAGCAAGTTATTAACAGATTGAGTCATTAATTTATACATAATCTTATGATTTAGTGAAACCTGTTGATGTTGTGTAATAAATGCAGCAGTTTAAGGCCATGGAAGACACACGTGAACTATGCCTTGTGTGTACAAAATATTCATTGTCAATACCATGCAGTGGGTGTAAAATATGATCCAAGATTATGCTGACTGTGGTTTGGTAAAAGTTGAACAAGGCAAAGTAAGAAAGTGAATAGGCAAATTTTAAATTGCTACATGTAATTATGATATAGCGGGCTAGTGTACCCCCATTTTTAGGTAGACGAGGTATCACAAGTCTCCTGCATGTCCTTCATGCCTGTTAATCCAGGTACTTGGAATTTTTAATGGTTCCAGTGGATTCATCCTGTACTTACCATATTGGCATTCAGAGCTGTCCATGATTGTCCAAACAATTGAGCCAGCCAGTCCAGTCAGTTAGAGAATCTTACTAAAAGATCTTTCCAGGCCAATGTCTTCTTCATTTCCCGATGTAATCTGGTTTACCGTGCTACAGCTATATTCTATTACAATTATGGGGATCACGTTTATAGCTTTGCACTATAGCTAGGTGTATAGCTTCATCTCTTTGCAATCAAGGCGTTCTTAATGAAAGCCATCTGTCCTAATTTGGCTTCATACACTTTCAGTTACAGCTACTAGGACCTTAAATGATAGATCCATTCATCTTGCTGGGCATAAGGCTGCACAAATATATTACGATGGGGATTTTAGTAATAGATCCAGTCAGACTGCCCACATTTATTTATCCAGTCTATGCATGGGCTGTGAATACTTTTATGGTAAGTGTTATGGCCAACCTAACCCATTCCCCATCCAAGTACCAAAACATATTCAAATAGAGAGGGGTCACAAATGCAAAAATATTCAGTCAACTGCCAGCAAGTGGAACAAAATGAATGATCTGCTTCATGCTGTCAGGAAAATTCCTCTGAGAACCAGCCTGCCTAAACAAGCATAGCTGCAGCTGTTTTATCCATGCCCAGACAGGCTATTCATTCATGCCAGGCTCTTGCCTTGTGAAGAAAAAAATTTTAACCCATATTTGGTGGAAAGACTATCACAAGCTAGCCACCACTTTGACACCCGAAACAATCACGTAATTGCTTACCAGATATCCTAGCAAACGGAAACAATGTTCAGTCGAGTCATACCTCCAGGAAATTGATATGAAAATTACTTATTTTCTCAGAAATTGGGAGTATTAAAATCATTGTCTTTAATCGACAAGATAAGACTTTGCCGTTGATGAAATTTGACCTTTGATGAAATTTGACCGTTGATGAAATTTGACCTGGTATTTGCATTATTAGTTGCATGAGTACACAAATTTCACAACCCACATTTTCAAATGTTGTTGAGACAAAAATAAATAAAAAATTAAATAAAAGTCTTATGCTGGTTGTAATAAAATCACAAAAATGAAAGAACACAAAATTCTCCATATTTATTCCGTGAACAACTAATGGAGTTTTACTGTATCATGTGATTGATGAATCAGACTGGCCAGATTGCTGCGACAGTGACAAACTTCTTTTTGTTGTTCTCAAAATAAATATTTTGAGAATTATATGTTCTTTCACGTGACTATTGAACTTCTGATGGCATTGTTTGAGATTTATTTAGTCATGTGACTAGTAAATGGCGAGTATTGGGTCAGGTTTCATATGTGCCGTAGTTTCGTACAGTCTGTCAATGGATTAAAGACATATGATTCTAGAACTTGCCATTTCTGAGAAATATATGAAGTATGAGTTGATGATAATGTAAGTTTAAATTTGCTAGGCCAGTTGGCAACCGACTATCATATGCCACTACCACGCAGAAGTGGCAAATTCAGTTTTTTTAATATGCACTTGTAATGACCCTACACCCTAACACAAGTGTCCAAATAAGAAAAATGGGGTGAGAATATTCGGAGGAAATCTGGATTAGAAAACAGACTACTATTCATTTTAAAGGAGACCAGAAACCAATGGAAATATAGAATAATAATAACAACACTAATGAAGAAAACCTTATTCTGAAGTATTATATGCGACCGCAATCCCAGTATTTAAATATTGGCATATGTTCAAAGAGCTGAATTTCCGTGACCTCGTATGCAAAATTTCCGCACCTATTCAGTTACTCTCATGATGTGACATCATAGTAGCGACTCCAGCATCACGACTGGCGATTTTGTATTGCTTACAGTTGTAAATAGCACATTAAGAAAAGGCTGTGGACAACATTTTTTTTCTCTCTTTACCATATGATAAAGGCATAAAGAAAGTATGGATACATTATTACAAGTGGGTCGATTTCAATGCAACACCATACAACACTCTGTGCTCATTACATTTCTCAAAGGAATGTTACCAGAGGGATCCTGAAAAATAGAACCTCTAGGATATGCGAATGCTAAGCGTAGATTAAAAGTTGAAACTGTTCCAGACATACCATTGTATATTTTAAATCCTGGTAAAGAGTGTCAAACATGCAAGTTATGAACATAGGCAGAAGGCCGAGTAAGTGCTAAGAAAAATATGACAGCCCGACACCTAATCGTGCTGATGAAATGAGTAAATGTTTTTTTTTCAAGATCACAATCTAAATAAAGTCACCATTGTCCTATGTGAAATTGAGATCTGACTTTAATCAAATGGAAGCTTTGCTAAAAAAAAATAATAAGATTCTTAACCCTTGACACGGTTGTGTTTCAAATTTTTTTTTTTAAGTAATCTTAAAATTTTTTTAAAAATAATTTTAAAAAACACAACCTTTCAGGCTATGTCTATTACACGTAAAATGTATAAACGTAAATCTGTAATGATTGGAACTGATCTAAAACTGTCCCTTGGGCAGTTAAATAGCAGCTATTAAAAGAAAAGAGATCCGATATAAAATCAAAGTTTCACATTAACTGGCTGACAATAGAAATTGGGGGAGTTGACTATTGACCCCGTCCATTTGCCCAAATATGCAAGCGTCCATGGGACACGCCATTTCTCCCTGTGATACGCCTTATTATACCCCAGGACAAGACCCTATTTTCATATTCTGGTCTGCATAATATTTAGAGGTTAGAATTAAGTACATAAACATAATGGCAGTTTAACAAATTAACAGTTATTCCTTATCATTGCACTTATCTTGTGAAAGGGACTGGCCCTCTGACATAATTCAAAGAAACCATGTGCTACAGAGTGTGTATGTAAGCACCAGAAATTCATTGGCAAATAAACGATGCCCAATTTTGTTGTATCTTCGATGCCAAAGACATCATTTGAACAATTCAAATCTGCAGTCAAACGTTACTGTACATGAATGTGGCCATTGTTTTCCCACATTTTATATCCCACCCTATTTCCTTTAGTTTAAGTGTTAAGATATGTAACACTGTTTACTGAATGAAATATTTATTTTGAATTAGTTTTTAGGGGCACATATACTGCGTCGTATATTTTATCTTATTCCTTCTTTTAATTTAATCATGGTAATGATAGTTTACATATATGGTAGAGGAATGTCAGGTGTTAACTGGCCGAATTTCTTTGGCGGAAATGGAGATTTTGTTTGCAGAGAAAATTATGCAGCCTTCATTGTGATCATTTATGGGTTTTAAACTAATTGGTGACAATTTTTTTTACAAGAAATACTTCTGTAGTAGTTAAACAATCTGAAATTTACGCGAATAATGTTTAATCTTAATCTATTTACTGAAGACAGAAACTGTCGTGTGATATTAATTATTTCTTCACTACAATATTCACAAGTGATAAAATAGAATATGGCATCCGTGGATTGCACACTTGATAAAAATTTATATATGGTTTTTCTTCTTCTGAGAAATGAAAATTGTCACACATATTGAAATAATCGGGAGTTCTTTGCGAAAAATCAAGAGATATTACAAGATAGGGAGGAAATACCTCCAAAATTGGGAATTTTTTTCTTTCTTTCTTCACCCGGCTTGAATGTTAACAGATATGAACTGTTCGGGTTTGTGGAATTTCAGTCAGGGCTTTTAAGTCATCAGCCCGGGGCCTGTGCTTCATACGTTTCTTTCAGCACTGACCAGTAGAGTACGTAATCTATTTTAACGAGGCATGTATATACTTACAGATTTGTCAATATGCTAACTGTAGCATGCATGTAAAATACACTGTAATTGAATCATAGAAAGGAAGCTTTTTAATGTTTAAATTAATTACATATGATTTCCGCCTTGCAGATTTATTTGTGGGGTGTTGTTTTGTGTGTGTGTGTGTGAAAAATTAATTCCGATGAAAATCGTTCTCGCTTGCCATGTTTCTGTTTGTATACAAGGACTGGCTAGTATGATGTCACGAGACCACGTGATCTGTCGTCTCATTAAAACTCGGAAATACTCTGCAATTTACGGAATCATGGTATCTTCTTCGCAATATAATCAATATC
Organism: Unio delphinus; assembly: GCA_029339505.1. Classification (NCBI taxonomy): domain Eukaryota; kingdom Metazoa; phylum Mollusca; class Bivalvia; order Unionida; family Unionidae; genus Unio; species Unio delphinus. The sequence continues at coordinate 17,871,295 of JAQISU010000055.1, read as the reverse complement.
TACACACGATTTTTTTTATAAACATTATATTCTAATTAGAATTTGTAAAGAATTACATTTATAAAATAAAAATTTTCATTTCTAGTCTCCTTAAGCCAAATCTTTTGGCCAGAATGTCAAATCCCAGAGCTGAAATGTGAAATCGTTGCTCCCAGTATTATATATTAAAAATTCGATATGAACACTTGTATCAGTATAGGTTTGGGAGACTGGTTTAATGAATTACAACAAGACAAGTTGATTTTACAGAAAATTCAGTCCTTTTTTTATCCAACAATATACAATTTTGAAGATCGTTTTCAAAATTTAAATCAGTTCTTTTGAAAGTATTTTTTAAATGATTTATGTTTAACTAGATCATTTAAATTAGATTATGTTATTTGAAGAAAAAAAATTGGGATTTTATTGGCAGAGATTCAGGGTTAAACTCTTTTCATGTTTTATAATCATATAATGTTAATGTGATTGGCAAACATTGTCAAAGGAGGAAGCACATTTTTAAAATAGTAAATTGCATTTCCTTGATAATACTTACCCAATCTTATTACTTTTGAACTCTCCCACACGTCACTGCAAATGTGATCATCTTACCCAATTTTAATACTTTTGAACTCTTCCACACCTCATTGCAAATGTGATCATCTTACCCCACACCTCACTTCAAATGTGATCATCTTACCCAATCTTGCTACTTTTGAACTCTCCCACACTTCACTGCAAATGTGATCATCTTACCCAATTTTAATACTTTTGAACTCTCCCACACCTCATTGCAAATGTGATCATCTTACCCCACACCTCACTGCAAATGTGATCATCTTACCCAATTTTAATACTTTTGAACTCTCTCACACCTCATTGCAAATGTGATCATCTTACCCCACACGTCACTGCAAATGTGATCATCCAACCCAATCTTTCAAATGTGACACAATCTTATTACTTTTGAATTCTCCCACACCTCACTGCAAATGTGATCATGTTGACTGAGGTGTCACTTTAAGCTAAAATTTGGTAAACAACTCTAGCCACCTATCAGTCGTAAGGTAAGTCATAGAAACAGTTGGAAGAGTTTCTTTCCTTTGTCTATATAGTAGATAGAGAGAAGAGAAATATTTTTCATTTTTCTGCAGTCACTGAGAGGTATCAGAACATCATACCTAAATGTTATTGTGATTAGATTTGGAGAAACAGTAAATCTTGGGGGTTTTTTTGTGCGGGACCTGAAAATATGAATCCACATGCAAATTTAACAGTTTTGTACAGGCTGATGAATACATAATGAAGCTGAAAAAAATGCTTCATTTGGTCACCAAGTAAAATCACAGAAACTAAGTTTTGCTTTTGCATGGCAGAGTTTATATGATGCAGTTAAATGTAAGTTTTCTGGACTAGAGGTAATGATGATCAAAAAATATTGTCGTGAATACAACTGAAGACTTTAAAGTGGTTGTATCTTAATTTTTAGGTCTCATTGACCCATTGAAGTGTATCATGCAAAACTTTGACAACCATGCACTTTAAGAATTTATTGGCAGTAAAACTGAGAATGTTAGAGATGTATCCTATACATCAATGAATATTCAGATGTAGATAAAGATGCATAAGTAAATATAAAACACTAGATTCACTCATATGTTGATACCATGGAGGTGATTGAGATGCAAGTCACTGTACAAATTAGCAATATTTTTGTCTTAAGAAAAGATAAAAACAAAAGTTTGAATATGAACTGTTTAGTGTACCTCTGGTTATCTGCATTAAAGTTTGACCTTTACTCCTTTCAAAAACTTTCCTATTAAAGTATCAATTATGATTTTGAAGATGTTGTAAATTCTTAACTTAACATCAGGAAAGGTGAGAGAATACAACCATCATACAAGGTCAAATATGGACATGAGGAAAAATATAACAGGGAGAAGTCTGAACTACTGGAGAACAGGTCAGAATTGTCACAGGAGGTGAACTATGTACTGAGAGATATCAGTCACCTTGACCATGACATGGAAAGATTACAGAAGGATATTGCTGAGACAGGTTAGTATCTGATTGAATTTTTGCTTCTATTGTTACACCTTGAGGGAAGTCTATGGGACATTCTCCCACCCCAGACTGCCAATGTTCCATTAAACTATAAACAGATAAATATCTTCTTCATTATAGGACATATAGATACATAATGTGCGCCCCAACAACTCAACCAAGGTGCAGCATTCACTTCATATGATGTACTTTCATGCAAATAGTTCTTTTTAAAAAAAAACACATGCTTAAGATATTGTTTCTGAAATATCTTCTAAAATGATCTGTACATAAATGGACCCAGGTTTTGAACGTTTAACACATTAATCCCTGGAGGTTTTTGCTGTTTTTGCATGAAATGCGAGTAGGAAACACATTTTGGGGACTATTTCTGAATACATCATAATACATCGATTTCCAAACAATAATCCGTTGGACAAATGGTTACTAACGTTACTAATGATACAGAAAATGTTTTTCATTGGTTAGTTTGCTGGCGCATGAGCAGAATGGCAAAAATCGGACTTTTTTATTTTTTTATTTTTTATTTTTTTTTTTTTAAGCTTAACAGACTCATAATTTTCATATGTAGAAGACTCTTTATTCAAAATGTCCATCTTATCCTACTTTTTGCACAGGTTCACCTGTCTGTGTGCGTCTCAGACTGGTCTGCCGTAGATCTGAGGTCATAAAGTCTAAAATCTGGACACAAATTCGGAATCCGACCATGGGCGATTTTTGGGTGAAAAAAAAACGGGTCCAAAAACTTCGGTTTTTCCCTCTGTATTTTGTAATGCAATTAAAATATCCAGATTACTTGCTATCATTGTAGAGCTACATCTGTCTACTTTTCAAAGATACCGCCCACTTTAGTGTATCATGTATGACCTTGACGCTACAGACCATGGAAGTAGGCTACTACCTCATACATCGTAAAGTCGTCGCTAGGGGTTAATGTGTTAACAAGAATTTTCAAAAAAAAATAGGAAATTGTCTCGGAATGGCAAAATTTGTAATTCATGTTCAGTGTTGACACACAAGTGATTAAATACGCGAGGAATATTCAAATTTTGTGGTATCATGAAAAGTGACTGTTTAACACATTAACCCCTGGAGGTTTTTGCTGTTTTTGTATGAAATGCAAGTAGGAAACACATTTTGGGGACTATTTCTGAATACATCATAATACATCGATTTCCAAACAATAATCCGTTAGACAAATGGTTACTAATGATACAGAAAATGTTTTTCATTGGTTAGTTTGCTGGCGCATGAGCAGAATGGCAAAAATGGGACTTTTTTTTTTTTTTTTCTGTTGCTTAACGGACCCATAATTTTCGTATGTAGAAGACTCTTTATTCAAAATGTTCACCTTATCCTACTTTTTGCACAGGTTCACCTGTCTGTGTGCGTCTCAGACCGGTCTGCCGTAGATCTGAGGTCATAAAGTCTAAAATCTGGACACAAATTCGGAATCCGACCATGGGCGATTTTTGGGTGAAAAAAAAAACGGGTCCAAAAACTTCAGTTTTTCTTTCTGTATTTTGTATTGCAATTAAAATGTCCAGATTACTTGCTATCATTGTAGAGCTACATCTGTCTACTTTTCAAAGATACCACCCACTTTAGTGTATCATGTATGACCTTGACGCTACAGACCATGGAAGTAGGCTACTACCTCATACCTCGTAAAGTCGTCGCTACGGGTTAATGTGTTAAGGATCTTTTAACTTTATTCAAATAGATTTGATAAGCCCACTTTGGCTGAGAGTTATCATAGCTTGTACTTTGGCAGAGACTCATCAAAGCTTGTACTTTGGCAGAGACTCATCAAAGCTTGTACTTTGGCAGAGACTCATTAAAGCTTGTACTTTGGCAGAGACTCATCAAAGCTTGTACTTTGGCAGAGTCTCATCATAGCTCATACTTTGGCAGAGACTCATCATAGCTCATACTTTGGCAGAGACTCATCAAAGCTTGTACTTTGGCAGAGACTCATCAAAGCTTGTACTTTGGCAGAGACTCATCATAGCTTGTACTTTGGCAGAGACTCATCAAAGCTTGTACTTTGGCAGAGACTCATCAAAGCTTGTACTTTGGCAGAGACTCATCAAAGCTTGTACTTTGGCAGAGACTCATCAAAGCTTGTACTTTGGCAGAGACTCATCAAAGCTTGTACTTTGGCAGAGACTCATCAAAACTTGTACTTTGGCAGAGACTCATCATAGCTCGTACTTTGGCAGAGACTCATCAAAGCTTGTACTTTGACAGAGACCCATCAAAGCTTGTACTTTGGCAGAGACTCATCATAGCTTATACTTTGGCAGAGACTCATCAAAGCTTATACTTTGACAGAGACTCATCATAAGTTTATACTTTGGCAGAGATTCATTGTAGTGCACACTTTGACAGAGACTCATCATAGTTTATACTTTGGCAGAGACTCATCATAGTTTATACTTTGGCAGAGACTCATCATATCTTGTACTTTTGCAGAGATTCATCATGGCTTGAACTTTGACAAGAGACTCGCCATATCTTGTTGTTTGGCATTGAAGTGCATGTCTATTCATCCATTCACAATCAGTGACTCATCTGGGCATCAGACTTCTTGCCTCAATGGTGCTGGTTTGATTCTCATCATTGGATTAATATAGCTAAAATGGTGTTTCCTTTGGCAGTGCACTTTAATAGCTACAGTACAACATAACCTTTAAAGTGATGTTGAGCTGTAAAATACCAAACAAACCAAACCATTTACATTGAAATTAACCCCTATTAAAATATGACTCATTAATGTTTGTCTTTGTCAACACAGTAATTTCTGTTATCTTTATCTTGATACAAAAGGTTAAGGTCACTAACTGAAAAAAATTGTTTCAACACAATAACTCAAGTTCTCTACCATTTGCCATTTCACAACTTTGTGGGTGGCTTGTAATTCTAAGGAAGAAGTCTATCAATTCTGGAATGAAATGGTTAGAATTCAGGGTCTGAAAGAATAAAAATATTTCTGCACAACAACATTAGTTCTGCATCACAGACCTGGAAAAATTATTATATATGGCTTGTGTTTGGGCTACAGAAGATTTTATTTTGAGATGAGGTCAAGGTCACAGAAATATGAAATTGTTTTCCACACAACATTAATTTTACATCACAGACCAAACATTGTGGATAGCTTGCACTTACTCAAACTCGCAGATCTCCACCAAATGTTGTGGATAGCTTGCACTTACTGTAACTCACAGAACACCACCAAACTATGTGGATAGCTTGCACTTGCTTTAACTCGCAGACATCCACCAAACTTTGTGGATAGCTTGCACTTGCTGTAACTCACAGAACACCAGCAAACTTTGTGAATAGCTTGCACTTGCTGTAACTCACAGAACACCACCAAACTTTGTGAATAGCTTGCACTTGCTGTAACTCACAGACCTCCACCAAACCTTGTGGATAGCTTGCACTTGCTGTAATGGAAGAAGCTTGTTGAGTTTGAAGTAAAATGTTCAAGGGTCAAATATGGTTTCTACAAAAAAATATTTATGTTATCTACATAGAGCACTATTATTCACAAGGTGGGCATTCAATATGCCATTTACAGTACTTTTGCCGGCCAAAATATAATTGTTTCATTTCTAGTTTTAATATTACCACTTTTCCTCAGACAACAGATCATAGGATCATTAATCAGCGATAAGCTATGATGTTATTTTTCTCTAAATGATAGAACATGAATACCAAGAACAGAGATCAAGAATCAGGGATATACAGAGGAAGTCGGCTTTGATTGAAACACATTCGTTGAAGTGTCAGGAAACTGTCCAGGAATATGAAGAATATGCCAAGAGAATTAATGCCAAAGTGGAAGCAATTACAAGTTGTGTAAAGTAAGAATCTATAGACATGTATATAATAATTATTGAGTAAGTATAATAAATACTTGGTTTAATCAGGAGTAATTTTGTTAGAACTACTTTCTTTGAAGTGCAGTTTACCTTTTAATCTGTGAATGGTTAGAGTATTAATTCAAACACATTAAACAATTTACTTTTTTTCCATGTAAAAATTTATAAGTAATGTTTATGGTGACCTGATTGAATAATAATGCACCAAGTATGCTATGGTATTTAGCTTCAGATCTTACAGTGATGAAGTATTACTTGTTTGGAGTTGTTTTATAATAAATTCAATGGAAAATAGAGACCTATCTCTGTCTTTGCTTGACTTGCTCATTGTTAGGCACTGAAGTCATGTAGTATTAATCCCTTTACAGTCACCATACCACCCAGTTAATCCTGCCAATTCATTCATTCATCATTCCTGTCTTCCATCAATTTGTGACTGATAAATATTGTATTTTAGCATATTACATTTATATACACTCTCTTGACCATATTGTGTGCTAGACATACAATCTTTTGTGTGCACTGGTTAACTTTGCCACTCATGAGAGACAGAAGTTTGTTAGATGAATGCAATGAACTTTATGATATGTCCCACAAATGCGCATCTTGGACACATTGAGGGAATGCATTTTACATCTAAATACATAGTGATTTTGTATTCAAGGATTTTATACCTTTTACCTTTCTCTTTTATTTTGAATATTTTTTGCAGAATTGTGACGTACTTACCTTGTATATTTCACCATGCAGTATTTAATGTTTATGCTCTTTATATTTACAACTTTTTATAACTAAAAGAACTATTGATTTCCATAGTATTATCAGGTATATTGCTGATACAAGACTCAAATGACTGAATGGAAGAAGTCTGCTATCGGCATAGAGGGGTTGTTTACACTTGAAGGAATATGTGTTTTTAAAATATTACCTTTGTTGCAGGAAAGGTTCAGAGGCAGAGATGTTTTACAGTCGAAAGAAGTCTTCTGAGGATGGTAGTGATGGAATCACCTCAGCTCTGGAGTCTGCATGTGGTGTTAGTAAATTTTAGTCGCAGAATTATGGTCTAAATGTTCAAATTTTAATCCTAGAATTATGGTCTAATATTCAATCAAATTTTAGTTCTTGAATTATGGATTATTCATTGTAAAATCTTGTTCCTAGAATTTTGGTCTAATGATTGGTCAGAGCTTTAGACCTAAAATTATTGTGTAATTATCATTCAGATCTCTAGACCTAGAATAATTGTGTAATTATCATTCAGATCTCTAATCCTAGAATTATTGTGTAATTATCATTCAGTTCTCTAATCCTAGAATTTTTGTACAATTTTCAGTCAGTCAGTCTAGTCCTAGAACTTTTGTAAAGTTTTCAGTCATATCTCATGCCCTAGAACTTATGTATAATTTTCAGTCTGATCACTATCCATATAGTTATGGTCGAATGCTCACTTAGATCTTTAGTTGTTTATTTTAAAAAGTTTTATCTCATTTATAAATCTTACATTGAGCTAGATGTACAGCACTTCCTATGATGTCATGATAGAGAAGCCATTTCACAAGCTATATAAAATCTACTTATATTCACAGTTGTATTGGTTAGACATAAGTATTACATTTTTATAGTCAACATCATTGGTTGGGCATTAAATTAAGCATTTTTATAAAGCTTTTGCATGTTGTTGTTTTACGGTTTAACGCCATTTTTCAGCACATGATAGGCTATACATGGTGGCCAGTATTAATGGTGGAGGAAGAACCTGGGAAAACCCCCAGAAGGAACCACTTACCCATGAGAAGCAACTGGAAAGCTTTCTCATATACCCACAATTGCCAAATCTGAGACTTGAACCCACTCAGACATAGGTGAGATGGCAGTGATTCGTAACAGAGAGCGCTTGAGACTACTTAGCCACTTGGGGCCCCTCTTTTGCTTGTCAGATTGGACTAAGGAAATAGTGTTGGTATTTGAGTACATCAGACTCTCACACATTGATTCTCTTGTCGTGAACTTTAAGGCTGTTTTAAGTTAAGGAATGAAACTTTGTATCCTTATACTTAATCATTAAAAAGTGTCACTTTCTATTTTTGGGGTGTGGTGATCTAATTTCAGGATCAAGGTCACAGCTCACTATTTACATTTTCCCTCACAGTTTCCATTGTATAATTTTGAAGCCATTTAGGGTTCCAGGATGAAACTTGGTTATTTATCTGTACATCTTCATTAGCATGTATGCCAGACACCACATTGGATGTCCTATTATCAAAGTCATGTGTCAGTTTTTTAAGTTTTCCTTCATATTTTTCTTTTATTGCTGAACATTATAGCCATTTGAGATCAGCTGTATTTGATATGGTGCAGTGGTCAGTTTGTGGGCTTAACACCATTTTCAGCATATGATAGCTATGTCAGCCAACATATCTGGTGGAGGAAGAACCCATAAAATCCCAAGTAGAACCATCAACCCACTGGTAGCTACTGGAAGTCTTTCTTGTATACTCATTTGCTGAGCCTGAAACTGAAACTCATGTCAACAGGTGAAATGGTAGTGATCAGTAAAGGTGGTCACATTAGACCATGCAGCCACCTGGGGCCCCTATGTATTTTTGTCATTTACCACATTGGGGTCACATCATTAGGTTTAGGGTCACTTGGGGCCCCTCTGTATTTATCATGTACCATATTGGGGTCATATCTTTAGATTTAAGGTCACTTGGGGCCCCTCTGTATTTGTCATATACCATATTGGAATTCTATCTTCAGGTTAAGGGTCACCTGGGGCTCCTTTGTATTTGTTGTGTACAACATTGGAGTCCTGTCTTTAGGTTTAGAGTCACAGGCCAATGTTGCATTCTGTGTTTGGATCCTATCAAGGTCGCATCTATTCTTTATTGCTTTTTTTTTCTGCTGTATCTCAGGGATGAACTGTGGTGCACATAAATTTCTTCATTTGACAGCATCTTAGGTATCATAATCAAGATCAAGATCAGTGTTTTCTCTTTTTTCATACACATTATCTTTTGAGATAAAGACATCAAACTTGGTTCCTTTCAGTGTCTATAGTAAAAGTCATACAGGTCATGTATGTAATCCTTTGATTATTGCTGAAATGGGTTTTTGAATTTGATTCTAAATACCATTAAATGGCAATTATTAATTTTGTATCCTCATACATCTATATTTATTTCATGCTCTGAGAAGTACATATTGCAAAATCAATGTTAACGTATTTGACAGTTTTGGATAAGATCACCCAAAAGGTGTTACCCAGTACAATCCAGATTGAATGTTGAGCTCTGTGATGTCACATCGAAAGCTATGCATGTTGATAAAATAATTCAAACTACTCAGTATTGTGACAGTTTGAACTCAGCTCTTTTCATAACCCTGTTTAAAAGTAGGCTACCATTGTAGAAGTCAGTAAGGATCAATTATTTTCATCATGATGTTTCTTGATGACAGTTAAGGTGCAGAGCATTCAATATCAGAACTTAATAGACTTTGGTTAAACAAATTCAACTTCAAAAGTTTCAACTTTTAACATTGCTGTATGTATATGTATTGTGCTATATAATGGTCAGAATTGTTCTTCTATTATTTAGTTCTCCATTTCTCTGGAGAACCATTTGAAAGATCATCATTATGACTTGGGTAAGCCCCATTAGGATTTGGGATGATTTTTTCCAGTTGTTCCTTATACTGACCATATTGTTACTGATACAAGGTCCAATATAAAATCCTTTTCTAATGATATGTCATTATCAGCCATTGTGGAGATATCACCTTTGCAAATGATATGTCATTATCAACCATTGTGGAGATATCTCCTTTGCTAATGATATGTCATTATCAGCTATTGTGGAGATATCACCTTTGCAAATGATATGTCATTATCAACCATTGTGGAGATATCACCTTTGCTAATGATATGTCATTATCAGCCATTGTGGAGATATCACCTTTGCAAATGATGTGTCATTATCAGCTTTTGTGGAGATACAGTCCTATCCGTTTATATCGACAAGCTGCCTATGTCGACAAAAAAGCAAAGTCCCAGTCCCTTGGTCTACTATTACTATCAAATTGTTATGCTTATGTTGACGTCGAGATAAAAGATCAACGTACATGGCAACAGAAGCCCTTGGTCCCAGCTTCAACAAATCCATTGTTTTCTAATCATTTATGTCGACAGACTGCCAGTTCCAGCCCATACTTTGTTCAACAATTAGTTGATCTTGCCGCCAGGCTTTTGATGTCGCGGTCAGAAAAAAAACAACATAGCAGCACATTTTCTCACCACTCTGCAGCTAGTTAAGTCTTTGATCTTGCCGCCTAGCTTGTGGGTAATGTTCTTCAGATGTACTCTTACAATGACAACATGTACATCTGTGGGTCTTTCAGCCACTGAATTTTCTGATTGTAAATATATGCACAGGTAAAAGGATCAATTGATGAACACAATTTCCCAATCAACAGGTGGTCGAAGCAGGACTAGCAAGCCCTTAAATTTGCTGTCCAGCAAATTTATGCGTACTGAGGACTCCTGTATACGTGATTTTCTGAATCCCATATATAAAAATTACGTGAAAATACGGATTACGCGTTTCCAAGACCTTTGAGTGATCAGGGATTAAAACAAGTTTTTTTTTGCAGTGAAAGTTTCATTTTTAACTTTATTTACATTTATGATGGCTACCAACAGCAGGGTAAAACGCAAATTAAATTTACAGTCTATGGAAACTAAATATCTGGCTGTTAAGGAAGTTAAGGGATGAATATTTCGCAAAGAGGTCTGTGAAATTTTTCCACTTAAAAAAAAACACCCATTCAGGAAGGATGAAAGCTGCTGAGTCTATAAAGAAAGACTAAGTTGAAGGTAACTGCGCTTCCCAAAGATAGAAGCAAGACTGCTATATTTGAAGACGTGGAGGAAGCATCAAAATGGTTCAATGAAGCATTATAAAAAAAACTTAAGTGTGGAGAACTTCGCTGCTACAAGTGGTTTGTTCAGTCGCTTTAATGTTCATCATAACATCGGATACAAAAGTATTTGTGGAGAATACATGTACTGTTGACAGTTTTTCACTTTCCTGTGAATAGCCCCATCCTCTTGGTAGCCTCAATAAGATGGGAATAGACTGACCAAAATCGAGGCCAATTTAAGTACATGTACATGAAGCATATAAATGACAACTATCCAACCATGTGCTAATGCCGATTTTGAATATCGTAATGTTTTTCATATCAGGATGTGATCAGTGCAATATTTTAATTTGGATTTTACCACACAAAGGTAACCAAAATGTAATTTGTCAATATGCAGATGTATTTCACACTGATTCTGTCTTCATGTACTCAAAAATTTCCATTGTTTTCTCAGAGTGTAAATGCTATTCACTGATCACGGGTCACCCTTTGCTGACGAATTTTAACTTTTATATTTTTTTATCCTCCCCCCCCCCCCCAACACTTATCTCGACATCCGCCTATGTCGACAATATTTCCTCGGGCCCAAGGATCTTGACAAAATGGGTAGGACTGTATCACTTTTGCCAATGATATGTCATTCTCAATCGTTGTGGAGATATCACCTTTGCTAATAATATGTCATTATTAGCCATTGTGGAGATATCACCTTTGCCAATGATATGTCATTATCATTCATTGTAGAGATATGACCTTTGTTAATGATATGTCATTATTAATCATTGTGGAGAGATCACTTTTGCTAATAGTATATCATTATCAGTCATTGTGGAGATAAAACATGTATTCAGAACTAAAACTAGTAAAAAATTCAGTTGTGGGCCAATCACTATCTTGTAGATTTCAGTTGTAAAAATAAAATGATCTACAGCTATAGCCAGACAATATTTTAAAATCTACTTGGGAACATGTTTTTATTTTTGTTCTATAGCTCATTCTGCCTCGATCCCGTCAATACGGGTGATCCGGTTTTTGCATTCAATGGCCAATCCCATCTTTGAATGTGTGTTAGAAACAACATCTCTGATTGGTTACAAATGTAGTTTTTCCAAGAATCAGATCAGTACATGTATTAACCAATCAGAAATGATTTTACTTTTCTTTGTGCAAATTGGAATTGTTTTCTACCAAAAAGGTTTAAAACCTTTTGAACTTAGTTTATGAAACCCTTGTGGCATGATTTTGCAAACAGCAATAGAGATAGATAAAACATTGGTGTAGATCTTGTATTTTGATGCCAATATTAATTATTTTTGAAACTTTTTGGACTTTTTTCTTTTGGTTGGGAGTGGAGTTGTACATATTTTTCAAACACATTTCTAGTTCTCTATACGTTTGGTTCATTTCTGGTTATGGTATGCCTTGGAAAAATAGTATTTCATCCTCTCCAAGTGGATTTAAATGGAATATTCCTTAATTAAGTGATTGAATCTTTCATACAGTGGAACTAATCGGCTGTTTGTTGAACAGTTGATATGTGCAATAATGTATTTATAAATGGAATAGTATGTACTTTGGGAAATAAAGATGAACAATGACAGTTAGTGATTTTGCATTTATTACAACACATCAGAAAGAGTCATTACAGTCTGACCTGAGTTTTCATTTTCATGAACTTTGCATTCAATTTAAATCATCAGTTTCAGTGATTTGATTTACTTATCCTGATGTATATTTCATATTCTCAGTATTATAGATATCTGTAGTATTAAAACAAGGGAACAGGTAATATGCCGTTCTAATGCATATGATGGCAGGGAGGTGAATGTCAGCTTGATTGATATTACATTGTGACTTAACATTCATTATATTGCTCACCCATGAAAACCTTGAAAATGGGAACCCCATGAATTAAAAGTGTTTCATAGGAGATCGATAGTTCTGGTTGCAAGTCTTCTTTGAGCAAGTGCACTTGAAACTCCAGTTTTACTTGTATGTTTTTTCCATTCATTGATGTCTTCCTAGTTTAAAGTAAGCAGATGAATGATCTAAGTGCGGTTGCTAATCATAAGTTATGAGGTATTACAAATGATATACTTGTAGAGTTACTTGAATATTTTTACCCAGGTAGCAGCGTTTGTGTTCTGTCAAATGCAGGAGAGCTATTAGCTCTCCTGGTAGTGTTGAAGGGGTTATTCACTCTACACAAATATTTTTGACATCGTCATTTATTGCACATGACATCATTTATCAAAATGGCAGAATCTGAAAACATATCAGCATTTGTGATAGGGAACTGCCATGAAATCTGGGACAGAAACTTAAAAATTTGCTCTGGAAATCGTTTTGAACAAAAAGATTAGGGATGGCAATGAATCACTCACCTGGAAGCAATTTAAGGTGCACATCAGTGCATGTGAGTGATCATGCTAATCAAAACACAGCCCTGAGGTTCGGATGCTGCCTGTTCCATTGAATCTGAGCTGCTTAAGTTAGACCTTCAATTTGACAAGATCTTCAAAGCATGATTTTGACATTCTTTTCTTTAGGTTTTTTTTGTTTTGTTTCACCAAAATTCACTGCCTGATCTATTTTTGTTTCATTTTTATTACTCTTGTGCCACTGTACAATCTCAGGAAGTTTGAACAATTCATACTTTTGCCATATTTGTGAACAAGATTTATTGAGAAATTGTAATTTAATAATGCAGTCTAATACATGATAATGTACTGTAAACAAATTCTGTTACTTAATTTCCTTAGTAGGATTATGTTAAATTTTATAATTTGTTTTTTATTCTGTATGTTGCTTTTTTTAACAGAAAAATGTTAGAGAATGCTGTGAGGCAGTAGGTTCCTTTCTCAATCAAGTTCTTCAGGGATCATTTGGTGGCAATAAAGCAGAGATGTATGTATTGCCTTTTCATGTACTAAGGACCCACACATATCATTTCCCTGAAGAAAACAATTGCCAGTCTAAATCATGTACTTTTAAGCCTCCTTAAACCTCGTGCATTTGTAAGAAATAGGCCTATTACATAAACAAAAAGTTCTATAAGTTCTTAATATTTATTATATACTAGAGGTAATTAATTCTTATTATTATTCTTAAGCTTGTGTCATCAGTTTAGCATTTAAGTAGAGATGTTCAATCTATACCTCCATATTATAAACCCATGCTGAAACCGTGAAGACATTTATGTTAGAATGTGGATTTTCTATGTTATCAGTCTTATAATGCCCAGGTTGCTTTGAATTCTACTCAGTTTGCTAAACTAAATGCAGATAGTGTTAAAAAGGGGTATTAATATATAAAAAAAAACGTGTCTTGTACTGAGTTATCGTCAAAGATCGTAGAACAAGCTTTATGGTTGTGCATTTGTTCCTTCAGGTATTTATGCTGTTTGGATCATTATTAATTTCATTTTATATTACTTAATTGGTATTAAACATGATTTTATTTAATTAGCATGTAGGTTATTTTATTTTATTGTAATGCTTAGTCATCTTATATTGCAAAGAAAATTTATACCATTGTTATGTGTTTCATATATTTGCATTGACTTTGCTAAATAATTCAAAACAGTGGAACCATAAACTCTTCAACTTTTGTTTTAAAGCTACATCTCTATGCAAAAAAAAAAAAACCTGAAATGGAGATCATAGCATGATATAATTTTGTGGCTGTCCCAAAAATGTTTGGTGAAAAATATTTGATTAAAATAATTTAATCTGGGTGGGGACCTTATTTTTTTAAAATCATACTTTATCTCTTTGTCATCAGTTTCGAACTTCATGATGAATGAATGCAAATTTATTTTTTGGGTTGTAAAATAATGCTATGTTTGTATTTTTTGTTTTAGACAATAAGGTTGCAAAGAAAGGTTTTTCATTTATTGTGTGTATTTACTGTTTGTGATTGTTTGCACCATGAAATATTAAAAGAAAGAAGACTTGGATTCTCATTGTCAGGTGATAAGATTAAGCAAGACTATGATAAAGCATATATTTCTTTAGATCCCAAGCTAAGAACCTGTTATGGAGTCAAGTCGAAGCGACATCAAGGGAATTTTCCCCTCAGCAGATAGTCTTGGCGCTAACATCCAACACACAGGAGGCATCATTTGTACTGCGCGAGAAAACTTCCCGGATTGATATCAGGACTGATGCCCAGAAGCTTCGGTAAGAGAAAGTTTGAAGGATTATTCGGCTATATGTAAATTATGGCCAGTTGTATGTCTTACGTTATAGCAACAGGCCACATATGCATTTGACTTGGAATGTTCTTTTTGTCTGACATTGTAACATGCATTGACATTAAACCTGGTTGTAACTGCTATCTTGTAACATGCATTGACATTAAACCTGGTTGTAACTGCTATATTAAAATGTCTTTTGACATAACATCTGACTGCAATATTAAACATGTATTTAATCCAACCTGACTAATATGATAGATAATGACATAAAATCTGTAACTGCTATATTATAACATGTATGGACATCAAACCAGGCTCTGACTGCCATATTATAACATATATTGACGTCAAAACTATCTATTATATCATAACATCTATTGTCTTCAAAACTAGCTGTTAAATCGTAACATCCATTGACATCA
The DNA here is from genome assembly GCA_029339505.1 of Unio delphinus. Lineage (NCBI taxonomy): Eukaryota > Metazoa > Mollusca > Bivalvia > Unionida > Unionidae > Unio > Unio delphinus. The sequence continues at coordinate 17,855,819 of JAQISU010000055.1, read as the reverse complement.
AATCTGGCTGTAACTGCCATATTATAACACATATAGATATCAAACCTCTTCTTAAAGGTTTTGTTCCTTTTTATATCAAACCTGACTGTAACTGCTACATTATAACAGTTATTGACGTTTAACCTGACTGTAACATATATCACCTATTGATACAAAACTTGACTGTAACTTGTATATTATAACACCTGTTGATACCATACTTAATTGTAACTTCAGTACACCTGATATTAGGACTAAAATGTTAATGCTTCAGGGGATTGACACATATCACACACCAAAATTGTGATGATCTGACTTAATTGTCCAAGCTTTCTCAAATATTGCTAATAAAGCATGTCCTATCCTGTCCTTTTCACCTGTTGTAACTTACAGTGAGCAGCAGCAGAGAGGGTGAATCCTACAACGTTTTTAGACAAAATTTGATTGAAATCCTAAAACGAGCCGTCTTATAATCTTATTTTAACCAAAAAAAGGCGAACCCTACAACGTTTTCAGACAAAAAAATTGATTGAAATCTACATACGAAATCATTTTAACTAAAAAAATGAAAACGATTTTTTAATTAATTTTGGTCGCAACTTGTTGTCATCCACCCTCTCTGCTGCTATGGGTTAATAAAAATAATAAAATGATTTTAACCGAATATTTGATCGAGTCCGATACGATATCGTGTCCGTGGATCATGTAAATTTATTGTTGCGAATCCGTGTGGTTTTGACTGAGCATGACTAAAGAAATCTCGAAATTGATTGAAGTCCATATCAGAACACCATGTCTGCCAAATATTTCTAAGAGTATGAGTATCAACTCCGTTGAATACAGAAAGAATATTGCAGTTATCTCTGATGACTTTTGGAACCTGAGTGTAGCGTTGAGTGACATATATCACGTCAGTGTTTTTGTGACGCCCACGGGAAAATATTCTAGCAGGATTTTTTTGTTTATCCAACATTATATCGTCGTATACGACTAAATTGTTAATATCTCCATCAATATCATCAATGCTCGGTGCTTCATCGATATCGGTTATAAAATCAATGGCGTTCTCACCCTTAATTTCTGATGCATTCTCGTTAAAATCTTTTAGCACTTCATAACATCGTTGATCATCTACGCTAGGGGCAATTAAATACAACTTATCCCACTTCATCCATCTCATTATTAAATTGAGCAACAATTGCGTTTTACCGGATCCAGATGGCCCGATTATAATCATCCGGATAGAGTTTGGTAGCGCTGCATGATGCTTAATTGGTTCTCTTGTTTTAGTCGCTGAAAAATCAATTATATCCATATTTCTATACATAAATTATGGATCTATATTGTGTGAAGTGTAAAACGCGTACTGGCACAGATGATGTGACGACGATTACAACTAAAAATAACCGATCAGCGCTTTCTGGTAAATGCGTGCAATGTGGTACAAAGAAATTTAGATTTGTGTCTATGAAATCTGATTTAAAAAAAAACGAGGAGGTGATATCGCAGCCAAATTAGCAAAACTCCCTGGAACCCCATGGGCAAAATACCCCGGAGAAAAGCACCTTCCAGGATATAGCTACTGTGGACCGGGAACCAGACTTGATATCAGACTCAATAATCAAAATCAACCCAACCCCGGTGAAGAACCAATAAACGCCATTGATAAGGCCTGTCACCTTCATGATGTTGCTTATAAAAGCAGCAATCTGCAACACAGGCATCTAGCCGATGTGAAATTAATTCATGCGTTAAATGCTATTCCTGATAAATCCTTCAAAGAAAAATTGGCTTCATTTTTAATAAAATCGGCTATGAAAAGTAAATTGATGTTAGGTGCTGGTAATTAATAATATGGAATCAATTTATTATTCTCCGAGGGGATACTGGAGGGGTAACGCTGCAATCAATAAACTCGCTAGAGCTGCAAAAGTGAAAAAAACCACTGCGGCTAATTGGTTATCCAAACAGGCACTATGGCAAATTTATCTACCACCGCCTAAACAAATTCAATTCTCGCATTTTGATGTGACCGCTCCTAATGAAGTTCATCAGGCTGATATATTATTTCTGCCACATGATCGTGGTTACAAATATGCGTTAACCGTAGTTGATGTTGCGAGTCGATACAAAGAAGCAGAACCGCTGAAAACAAAATCAGCCACTGAAGTAGCTTCTGCATTTGAAAGGATTTATCGACGAGGTCCTCTGCGTTGGCCAAATCTGTTACAAGTTGATCCTGGCAAGGAATTTCAGGGTGCAGTGTTATCTACAATGAAACATCATAATGTCACCATACGACGAGGGCATACTGCGCTACATCGCGATCAGGCCATTGTAGAACGATTTAATCGGACGATTGCTGAGCGGTTATTTGGATATCAATACGCAAAAGAATTCATTCAAGAAAAGCGATCCAGTGAATGGGTTAAAAGATTACCATCTGTGATTACTGCACTGAATAACGAGATTACTAGAACAATCAACATGAAACCTATCAACGCGATTAAAAAGAAGTCAATACCCGTACAACCACAAAAAGATTTCCCTAGAAACGCTAGCGTTTCCCAACCAATTCTTGGTAGTAATGTCATTGTGAGGTACTTATACGAACCAGGAGAGCTTGAAGGGGGTAGAAAAAGGGCTACTGATCCTATTTGGAGCGTCACTACGCATAAGATATCTAGTATAACACGATCAACTGGTAGACCTCCAGTCTATAAACTGGATTCAACTGCCCCTCAGCGGGGTTTTACTCGACAACAACTACAAGTGATTCCCGAGGATACTCAATTGCCACCGCATGGTCTTAACTAGCACCGTTGCGTCTATTGCACTCAAGACAAGTCAACATCACATTATTTCTGACATGACCGAGATTGTTATTTTTTCTGTCTACGGTGAATTGGCGAGGATCCTTATCCGAATACTGCCAACGCATTATACAATTGCAACTCGCGCAGTGATTATTCTGTTGTTTCTTCAAAGTGATTATTAATTTAGCATCAATATCAAATTCTCGTTGTTTTTTTTTGTCCTGTTGTTTGTAACCGGAGAGTTTTTTATTAATGATGCTAACATCAATATCACTTATTGTTGTGTCATTATCATCACCAATGATTTCATCATCGAGGACAATTCTTCGAAGTTGATTTATGTTTCGTACTCTGGATACTGCGAGATAGACTAAATTTGACCATTCGATGTGATTATCTACCATCCAAACAATTGTATCCGATATAGTCAATCCCTGTGAAGAGTGTATTGTTGCTGCGTATCCTAGCGTCCACGGGGATTTATTAGCACGCAATGCATCTTCAACGACATTGATATCAACCAGCACAATATCATTTAATACCAGAATTTGTTTTTCACTCTGTCCTGGAATATCAACTTCAATATTCTGTTTTCGTGTATCCGATGGCCTATAACAAAGGGGTACTGGAAGCGTTGCAAATTTTTCTTTATGCAATTCAAATAACTTCATCTGAAGTGTGTCCCTGACTATTTTTCTACTTGCAATGATCAAATCGTTTGGTCTCCACGCTTCCCAGAAATCATTCATTGGGGTTTCTGAAATCACTTCACGCGCTATTTCGCATTGGATTCTATCCGGTTGTAATCTAATTAGCGCTTTGAACTCGCGTAATCGTTCATCAAGTGATCTATAATCAGTTGTGATTTCTTCATAGTAGTCTACAAAACCCTTTAGCCATTCATGTGGAGATGCACCGACAAATGGTGGTGGTTGGCCTTGATCCCCGCACATGACGACTTTTGTGTTTTTGGTTAACAACCACTCAAGAAATGTTTTTAATACATCTAATGACACTGTGCATATTTCATCCCAGATTATGATTTCAGGAATGAATTTATCACCCATACGCTCAGGAGTCCATTTGTCACCCTTCCATCGAAAGAAACTGTGGTAAGTGCAAGCATTTACCCCTCGTTGTATCATCTCTCTGGCGAGTCTGTGAGTCGGTGTTAGCACAATCATGTTAGAAACGCTAGCGTTTCCACGACGAAATAATTCAATTGCACGAGTTGTCTTTCCTGACCCACCACAACCGTTTAAATAAACTGTCTTATATCTACATACTGGATCAGATACCGGTGGTGCATTAGAAAATTCTGATTGAATTTCAATACGGTTACAACAAAGATATTTATCATCCATGGCAACGTCTGCGGATTCACAATACTCATGTAGCATCTCCTTTTTAAATCGCCAACGCCCCCAATTTTCTTCGGGATCTGTGAATTTAGCTACAGCTGATTTGTACTTATTGTGTATATACATCGAATCAGTGGCCACTCTAACCGCGGTATTAGGAAATCTATTTATCATCGAAAATAGATTAATAGAAGCATAGGCTAGCATTGAACTTCTTAAGTGTGTGTACTGGGAATTATATCCATCACAGTAGGTAACAACCGTACCTAATTTCTCACCATTGGATAGAAAAGCATCCTTACGGGATACAAGTTTTCCCTGTTTCATTAAATCCGCTACAATAAAATCGTATTCAGCGACATCTATGATCAACCGCGAAGAGTATTTCGCGTTATCGTATCGTCCACCCTGGGTAAATTTACCGATTATTCTTCTTCCGAGATCTTTTGCTTGTTCTTTTTTAATTTCAAATAACTTCTTAGACCAATTTATGATTTCTTCTTCACTGAAATCTGGAAACTGTTTTCGTAGTTCGTTGATTATTCTATCTAGATTTGGTTGTGGTAGCCAAACTTCTTTCTGAGCTCGATAGCATATAATAGCCTCGGAAACAATCAACGATATTAGCATACCACAATCAATCATATATCTCAATAGCACTATTGGCATCCAGGCCTTTTCAGATAGGTGTCTACCGAGCCAAACATAACTACACGGATGTAACCCTGTAGCTAATTCGAATGATATCACACGAGCGAATCCGGTTAAATCAAAATCAGGCAATGGTCCATTAATCGCAACACGAGTCATTTCATGCGTGGGGTGTCCAAATCGTTTGAAGTACTCAGCGCATTCCCCATACCCGAGAAAACTTCCGGGATAACACGCGGATATATCAATTGAAATCATACCATCACGTGAGTATTTCGTATTCCACAGTCCTCCATGACCGAATTCGACGCAACTCAATTTAACATCCTCGAGAAAATCATTTCGTGTTGGACGCCATGAGTTTTTTTCTCTTGCGAAGTGAGCTACCACTGATGGAATAGTAAAACTATCCGTGAGTAGTTTTTCATGGGAATTCTGCGGTGAAAAATCACTAGCGATTTTTCTCATTCTGTTATCTAATTCTTCAATGCGATATAATTCACCATTTGGTTTTACAAATTGATCGAATTCTTCATCACTTCTAAGTAGCCACACTGACACAGGATCATCCTTACACAACGCATGAATAGCATCAAATAATCTCTCTTCATAGAAAACATCCCCGACGAACTCCTTGGGGATATATCTCACGGTTCGTTCTTGTGGAAATATTGTTACCGCAGGTGTCCACGCGTGTTTGTTATGATCAATAATCTGTATTGGTGCTCCATTTTTGTTATATTTCGGTTCGTATAAAACCTCTCCCGTTATCGTCATAACTGTTATTGGAAATCTTAATGATGTTTCTAATTTAGCTATATCAGAAATCTTTGCACCATGCTGTTTCACTGTCAGTTCCCACTCGGTTATTTTCCTACGTCGCAGATCAGTTAGTTTATTTCCTCGGGATGCATTTGTGAAGTGTTCTATTATTCGTTCTGCTACACAATTAAGCCCTGACGAATATTTCATAGGAGCTAGTTTTGCGATATCGGGTTTATCATTTAACGGATATATCCCATAAACCATTGCTGTTACGGGATAAGATCTTTCGTAGTATGGTTTATCAATGCCGGTTAGAATCCCTGGTTTGGAATCTCTACTCACAATGACAGCTTTTTTATTCTTGAGGATTGGTTCAAATTTATCCTTAATAATCCATTTGCCATCGACTTCGATAATGAATTTGATTCGGAAAAAATGCCGTTTTTCCCCAACACGTGAAATTATCACTGCTGCTTTTTCATCAGTCATGGTAGCATCAACAACACCATCAATTCGAAATGTTGACCAACAATAAGATGCTCCATCACGCTTGAATTCATTAAAACAGTCTCTGATTTTACTAATCATGGCTTTATCAAGAATTGTATTCTTTGGTGTATTAGAAACTATATCGAGATTGAATTGAGCATCTTTCCAGGGGTAATCTCTCTTGGACGTTTTTTTTGGTTTATCGAGATTAAATTTAGGATTGATTTTTAATAATCTCTTAAACTCTTTCATGTTTCCGTCTATTGGACGTTTGTTACGTCTTTTTGGTTTATCGAGATTAAATCTAGGATTGATTTTGTTACGTTTTTTTGGTCTATCGAGATTAAATCTAGGATTGATTTTCAATAATCTCTTAAACTCTTTCATGTTTCCGTCTCTTGGACGTTTGTTACGTTTTTTTGGTCTATCGAGATTAAATCTAGGATTGATTTTCAATAATCTCTTAAACTCTTTCATGTTTCCGTCTCTTGGACGTTTGTTACGTTTTTTTGGTCTATCGAGATTAAATCTAGGATTGATTTTCAATAATCTCTTAAACTCTTTCATGTTTCCGTCTCTTGGACGTTTGTTACGTTTTTTGGGTTTATCGAGATTAAATCTAGGATTGATTTTTAATAATCTCTTAAACTCCTTATCAGCATTGAATTCAGCATTTTTCGAAGGCGTTCTCTTGAACTCTTTCATGCTATACTAAAAACAAGTGTCTAAATGAAAGATTTATGTATAATGAATCCCTGCAAATGGATCAGTCATTGAATTAGACAAATAGTATAGTATACAAATGACCCAAGAATTCAGACAGCACCCTGTGAGTACAAATTATGAAGCATCCAGTGATGGTGTTGTAAGAAACCGTAGACTGAAGAACCCAGTTGGGTGGGATAATGGTATGGGATATTTGTTCTTTACTGTTGGAAAGAAGAAATATTACAATCATCGTTTCGTGTATGAATGTTTCCATGGATTGATCAAAGATGGTTTTGTTATTGATCATATTGATTCTAATCCGAAGAACAATTCCTTATCAAATCTTCAAGCAATCACACATAGTGAGAATACCAAACGAGGGGGGACTGGGAAATACTCGAAAAAAGCGAGACCTGTGAAATCTTTGAATACAATAACTAACGAAGAAAAAGTATTTAAATCAATATATGAAGCCGGCAAGTATTTTAATATTTGTAGACCCTCAGTACGATATGTTGCAGAGGGGGTTTGTCGATCTGCGATTTCAAAAAGGACGGGACAAAAAGTTCAATTTAGTTATGTCTAATGCGTCATATTTTTCATTTAGAAATATATCATTATTATAGAATAATGAATTCTGAAAACATGAATAGCATTTTATCCGAGATTTCAAAATTGAAAGGTTGGGATATTGAACTATCAGATGGGTTAAATCCTGATCAAATCATGTCTGATTTTCAGGACATAGAATACGGAGTTAACAACAATAAATACATGCTACCAAAGAAGTATGCGCTCATCAAAAGAATTCAGAATTCTATTAAGGACTCTCTCGCATTTTCCAGTGACGTAAGTGTGTTCGCTCCGTTGTATACCATCGTAGAACGAATACGAAAAGAATTGGGGTACGAATACGAATTGAAAAAGGAGGTTAATTCTAAAGTTAGAAACCTACGGGCGTTAATTCAAGAAAATGAACAATTTTGATTGACCAACCATTTATCATTATTTGATTGTGACCGTCCCTCATAGAGATTTTAATTTTTTTTTAGCATTTTTTGATCAAAACTGTTGAAATCAGTGAATAAAAAATTGATGGCTGGTTCGGATTGATCACTTCCACGATGGTGTTAGGTCGGATTAAAAAATTGTTTTGCAATTGAAAAATTGTTTCTGATTTTAAATAATGGTCAATGAAGCATTAACAACCCGATTGGCTCGTGAACGACTGGATGCAATCAGGAGATTTGTACCAATTCGTGACTCTGTCCGGAATAAACTGCAACAACGACAGAGTCTTCAGACTGATTTTGCTGCGGGATCTGAAGAATTGTTTAAACCAGTAACCACAGCAACGAAACAGATAGTGTCAACAATCTCTGAAGAAGGAAAAAAACAAGAAGAGTCTTTTCTTCCTGTGTTAGAAAAAATAGCAAAAAGAACTAAACAAACAAAAAAATCATTGAAAACACTTCCTCAGGATATATCAACCGCTTCAGAACAACAAGGAGAACTTCAAGAAGATATCCCCCCACCCGAATTTCAAGAAGAAGGGGAGGATACTACTACTAGTGGACGAGTTGCATTCAATGAAAAACTTCTTCCCGGTAAATTAGATGAATTGAGAAATAAAAAATTTGATTCTATGGAAGAATTAGCCCAATTTGTCACTAGGAGTTTTCATCAGAGAAGAAAATATATTTACGATGATTATAATCTTCCCCCTAAAAAAGATTGGTATAGGGGGTTATATCGTATATTATCAGGTTCCTCTCAAGCAAAAGGAGATGATAAAACATTTCAGGAATATATGGCAGCAATAAAAAAAGCTGAATCATCTATAAGGGAGCAATCGGATACCGGATTTCTTAGACTACCAGAACAATCAAAATTTATTGATATAACACAATCCCCCCAACAGATGAAAATAACGAGAGAAGCTGATCATGAAAAAGGTGCAACCGGTATCACTGATAAAACCAAAGGATTTTCAGGCAGTGGTTTAGTTGGAAACTCTTCGAGGGAAAATCCAAGGATTTCATGTCCTGGTAGTGTTATCAATGATATATCACGATTAGAGGTTCTTGTAGGAGGGTTCCGAGCTGGAAATAACTCACCGGAAATAATTAATGAAGCAGCTGATATCTGTAGACGATTATTTCAGGGTGGTATCATGGATATCAAAACATATCGAGATTTCATTGACGAGTTAGTGGAGGATTATCACAGTGATTAATCACCGGGACTGAATAAAAACGCTAGCGTTTCCAATTGAAAAATGGTTTCTGATTTCAAATAATGATCATACACTACAATCATGATAAACCAACCCCCGTCTACGTAGTTAATTCACGGTTTCCAGTTTATAGAGCATACTACGGAGATGGTTTAGGCAATACCATTGCAGGGTTATTTGCGAGAATGGCTCCAAAAGTGATGCCGTTAGCTAAACAACTAGGAATGAAAGCAATTGAAGTTATTCGTGATAAGGGTATTGGTGCTGTTGGAGATCTTGCTGGAAAAGCGTTTTCAACTGCGAAGAATAAAATAACATCATTAGTGAAATCACGAAGTGATTTACGAGAAAAATCCAAAGGATTTTCAAAGAAACCGTTACCATCTACAGCGGAAATGCCTGCAAGTGTTAGTAGAATTATAAATAACGCAGTAGACGAAAAATTAGCGTCGATGGCTTTAACCCCCTTGATAAATCAAGGGGACCAAAGCAATATTGCAAATATGATAGCAGGAAGCGGCTTTAAAAAACTACGTCGATGAAAATCGTTTATGATTTCACGATTTAGACTCTGATAAATAGAATAAAATGTTCAAAAAATCACATGATCCGGCGTTTGATATAGACGCCCCAGTTGGCAAGGATGATTCTGTACGCGATTATCAATATTACGCTTATCATGCGATAGACGCAAATAGTCGATCGCGAATTGAACTTCAAGTCCATGATACCAGTAAATACTTTCTACCCGCTGAAGCGTTTATTGAAGTAGAAGGAGAACTTGTAACAGCTGATGATACTCCTGCTGTACCAGCACCGTATCCAGATGGTACTCAAGTCGGTTTTGTCAATAATGGTATTATGGCGTTATTTGAGAGTGCTAGATATCTCATTGATGGTAAAGAAATTGAGTCCATAGATCGCGATGTTGATATGGCTACAACAATAATCGGGTTAGCGAGATATTCTGATGATTATACAAGATCAGCAGGACCCTCTATGATGTTTGCAAAAGATGGTAAGAATACCGCTGGAGGAAATCCATTTGTTGTAAGACGACCAAAAAAACGTGATAATAGTGATGCTGATGTCGAGAATATGATTATAAACAACGACGTTAATTTCAATCTAGGAGCTGCAACACGAAACTCAATGTTGGGAGTAGGGCGTAAATCATTTTCATGTGCGATTCCACTGCATCATATTTTTGGATTCTGTAGAAACGTCAGAAAAGTTATCTACGGGGCGAAGCATACAGTATCGCTTGTACGAAAGAGTGATGATAATGATGCAATCTGGAGGATTCCAGCAGATGCTGCAAATCCCAATGCTGATGCCGGTAAAGTCAATTTAACAAAAATATCATTGTGGATGCCAGTGTTGACTCCAGCAATCACCGCAGAAGAACGATTACTATCATTTATGGACCAAGGAGGAAAGTCGTTGTTGAGTTGGTTAACCGTGAGTACAGATGTTAAACAATCAAATATCAACGGTTTATTCACTTGGAACCTAGCATCAAAACAAGGTGTTGCTGCGCCACGTCATATATTTATTGCGTTACAAGATAACGCACGAGTTGGCGATCAACGTTTCAGTCATATGATATTTGATCAATTAGGTGTGAAAGACGTCTCACTGAGAATAAACGGCCAGCAGGAACCATCTGAGGATATACAACTTAATTACACAGAAAATCATATTGCACGAGTTTATCATCGTCTGTTGTCATTTATGGCACGTGATCAAAATGTCGATACTGGTTTGCAAATATCACAATATGATTTTAAAAATCTGTATCCGATCTATTACTTCTCACTGGAACATCTCGATTTAACAAGACAGTCCGTCGTTGATATACACTTTAGAGCTAATGTGACTCGTGGTGCTATTGCTAATTATAGAGCGGTTGCTGTCATTCTCAGCGACAAATCAATGCTACTCGAAGGTGTTGGAGGAAGAATGAGAGTGGTAGATGCACCAGTAGAAAACATGTAATTGAAATTGTAAACGATTTAGAATCAATCTATTATGTATAATGTCATATAGTGTTATTAGTGTTACGTTAACTCCCGGTCAATTAAAAAAATTGCAATCGGAATCAGCTAAAAAATGTGGAACCACAATCACGTTGAAACCTAATCAAATGACTGGTGGTGCAAATAAATTATCGCTGACAACTCGTCAGGTGAAACATTTCAATGATGCACTTGCAGCCAAAAAAGGTGTTCAGATTACTCTTTCTGCGGCTGCTATCAAAAATATGATTAAAACAGGCGGTATATTTCCGTTGTTAGCTGCGATTCCAGCATTGATTGCAGCAGCAGCCCCAGCGGTGGCTAAAGCGGCAGCGTTAGGAGCCGTTGGTACTGCAGCAGGAATGGCACTAAAGAAGGCAACTGGGAAAGGATATAAAAAAAAGGGACGATCCGTTCACGGATTGGGTCTAAGACTACCAGGAACCCCGTATTCGTGGTACAGCGGAAAGGGTCTAAGACTACCAGGAACGATTTATTAATTCAGAAATCTTCGATTTCCGAACCTATGGTTCCCATGTCCAATTTTGATTTAATGGATGCGGCTAAAAAACTCGCGATTAAAAACTTCAGAGGTGTCTTTATGAAAGATCAATTACCACATCAACCAAACAGCGTTGAAACCGGAATCATTAATTTAGATAACAGCACCGGACCTGGAACTCACTGGGTTGCATACGCTATTGATCCACGTGGGATTGTTTATTTCGATTCATATGGATTAGCCCCACCAAAAGAGTTTATGCGGTATATAAAAACCCTTCCAATGAAGACTTGGTATTCTACGCTACCAACACAAACGATGATTGACCCACCAATATGTGGCAGCGAAGTATTAAATGTCCTTGACGCTATTTCTAACTCCTTGAGTAACCCAAGCGGAAAACCACCTCATATTGTCGTAAATGACTACACCAGCAATCGCTGGAAATCGAAACGATTTTAGAGAGAGAAAGAGTTTTACAATAACATGATTGATATTTGGGGGAGATCTTTGAAACCCAAACCCGATGGCACTGCACCACCTGATTCTATCAAGGATGTAAAAAAAATAATCAAAGATGAAATAGCTGAGACGTTAAATTTAACAAGTGTTGATCCTAATGAAATAGTTGTATTTCAAGACAAACAGGGTAAATTGAAATCCAGTGATGTGTCATTGAATGACATTTTGATACGGCAGCGCGACGCCGCTGAAAACTCTATTGCGCTGTATTCCAACGACGGACGACTTAAACCAGGCGCACTTGTGTTTACGATCACAGACGCGATTGCCACCCACAACAAGATGATTACCGACAACGACAACAGGATTACCACCCAAGACAACAAGATTACCACCCACGGCCGTGAGCTGGATGATCATATACGAGGTTATAATTCTTTTCGCAAAAATGTTATATATAAATTCTTTGGAACCCCTCTTGTGGTTGGCATGACTCTCACTGAAATTAAAGACTTGTTGAATTCATTCTTCGCTAACAAGGAAGCTGGAAGGATGATGACTGCTTCAGAATTCAAGGCAAATTATCTCGAGATTTCTAAACTAATAGAAGATCAAAAACCCACTAACGACATTGTTGGTAGATTCTTTGGAACCCCTCTTGTGGTTGGCATGACTCTCACTGAAATTAAAGACTTGTTGAATTCATTCTTCGCTAACAAGGAAGCTGGAAGGATAATGACTGCTTCAGAATTCAAGGCAAATTATCTCGAGATTTCTAAACTAATAGAAGATCAAAAACCCACTAACGACATTGTTGGTAGATTCTTTGGAACCCCGCTTGTGGCAGGAATGACTCTCGCTGAAGTTAAAAAAGCTATTGATGAACAAAAACGCATCAGCGAAATGGCTAAAAATTTCTTTGAGGGCTCTGAACGTTACAATATCACGACGACATATTCTGAACTCAACAAGAATTATCTAACCCGAAAAGGTTTGGAACTTGACATCCTTCTGGCTTCATTTTTTAAACTCCGCGATGGAAAGTTGATGAAATATACTGAAATCAAAAAAACCTATCTCGACGTTTATGTCGATATTGCTAAACTAAAAGAAACCTCTGAAAGGGTAAAGCATGGGACCTTTGATTGGATAAAAGAATCTAATGCTAAATTGAAAGTCAATATCGAGAAGTGGCCTCATGGTATCTACAGGATGACGTTAATCTCTGACAAGCAATTTGATATCATCGTAAGCGGTAAAACCTATTTTGGTGGCACCGCAACAGTAATTATCCGGGGTGAAGAAGAATTTGAGATTGTCGCGGTTGATAATACGATTAGATCAAAAATATCCTGGTGCTTAGAATTCATATGCGAAGTAAATAACTAAATTGAAAGGATTTCACAATTGAAAACGCTAGTATTTTTAAAATAAACAACAATGACTTTGTCATCGACGCAATGTCGCTATGATCAGGTCAGAGAATTTCAGAATAGACTCAAAACCCTCACTGAGGAGTATCAAATAAAAATAAAAAAATACCGACGAAGAATCACCGCAATTGATGTTATTATGTACTCGGTGTCAAGCGTTCTCACTGGTGCCGGAATAATACTTGCATCGGTTACAATGATTGCCCCGGTCGTAGTTCCAATTTGCATTTCTGCGGTGGCTACAATCGGGGGTATATTAACCGGGATAGCAAAAAAGATATCATCATGCAGCCAGAGTAAACTGCAGAATTACTTACTTCAATTTCATATTGCATCAACCGCATATTCGCAGTTATCATTGATGATATCGTCGTCACTCGATAATACGATTATATCAGATAGTGAATTCTCAGCGATGGTCAGTATTTTTGATTCCGCGATATCGAAATTAGAGCGACAACATGAATATAATAACAATGACAACACCGATGGAATCAGAAAACACGAACCCAAAAAACAAAATGATCTCAATAATATCAACATTACCAGATTGTGAGTTCTCAGTGATGGTCAGTATTTATGATTCCTCGATACCAAAATTAGAAATAAATCATGAGTATAATGACAACACCGCAGGAATTACTTCAACGAATAGTGGAGAACACGAACCCAGTACAAACGAGTATGATATCAATAACATCAACGAATTCAGAATTCAGTGTGAATTTCCCCTCTCCGGTCCCGGTGAAGGAGATAGCGCTTGCAAAACTACGAGTGTATCACAGTTGGCCTAATATCAGATCAAAATCATTTGGTGGTCAACAACCGAATAATTCACTGGTATTTGCGAATAAGAATAAAGACGACGGTACCCCAGACTGGAACGTCGTTTCGATACCAACAGGGTCATACCAAATCGAACAAATCAATAATGAATTCGCGCGTAGAATAAAATCGATTACTGGAGTAGAGTCAAAAATCGCTATAACAGTTCATGAACCGACGCTATCATCCGCAATTGAGATAAGCACAGAAGGATACGTCGTAGATATCTATAACAGCTCGATAAGAACCGTACTAGGATGGCCTGAAAAACCACCGGAAAAATCCACCACCGACTTAACCACGGATGTACAATCATATCATGAAATCAATCCCAGTTATCGAGATAATTTATCTGATATAAGAAAAGGAAGAATCGCCGATAGATTTATATTCACCAACAAAGACACATTGCAATGGGATTTTATCATTAAAAGAACAACCGACTCATCTGTTACTATTTCATTTACGCTAACTGACGTCCGTGGTTATTTTAATGAGATTAAACAATTATATGACACACAACTAGAACAACTATGGAAAACAAGATCGCAAACACACGTTGAAATAATAAATCAGCTTATATCGGACATGAAATATATCTATGAACTAATTATTCAAACAATAATTAATGACAACAGCGACAACAAACAACGATTCTTAACCGATTACAATATCACAGAGAACAATCTGCGTAATTTCAGGTTTCCGAAATACAACGCTGATGAATTAGTAAGAATTGTTAAAACCGATATCATCAAAGCGCTACAAAAATCAGATTCAACTGTCCTCCTCAAACATAATAATGATCCAGATGGTGGTGGTAGGCATATCGCTCCGTTCAATGTGAATATATCCTCAGTGATTGCGCTCAATTTAGTGTGTGATGTTATCGAAGGAAGCTATCAGATTAATCTAGAGCAATCAAATCAAGCTCAGCAGGGATATATTCTTTATTCATTTGCACCAACAGCTCCTCCAGGATTCCTAATTATTGAAAACCCAATTAATCCTGTCTACATGCGATGCCATAATAATTCATTAACCAGAATTAATTTCAAACTCACCGACCAGTCAAATAATCTGATTGATTTACAAGAAGAGGTGTTAGCGATTAGTCTGTTTGTGAAATCATAAATGATTTTCGTCCTAAAGACTTTCATCATAAAGACTAGATCAAATCATTTTATTATTTTTATTAACCCATAGCAGCAGAGAGGGTGGATGACAACAAGTTGCGACCAAAATTAATTAAAAAATCGTTTTCATTTTTTTAGTTAAAATGATTTCGTATGTAGATTTCAATCAATTTTTTTGTCTGAAAACGTTGTAGGGTTCGCCTTTTTTTGGTTAAAATAAGATTATAAGACGGCTCGTTTTAGGATTTCAATCAAATTTTGTCTAAAAACGTTGTAGGATTCACCCTCTCTGCTGCTTGAGCATTCATTTTGCGATGAAGATGTATCAAAAACTGGTCACAGGGGCCTACTTCTCTGTTTAATGAGCATCCTGAGAACTTCAATACCATTCCATATATTTCCCACATACATGCACTGTAGATGCAGGTGTCCAGCAACAAAATTATTTGTTTATGTATTATTTTAAATTTATGCCAATTCTCTTGTTCTTTGCATGTTGACTGCAGACATTCACTAGCCTAGCCGACTCATACCAAAGACTTATAAAATTGGTGCTAACAGCTGCCTTGCTAGGCACCCAGCATTAAGAGATTAGTGTTAAGACTGGTCAGCCAGGTGTCATGATAAATGTGACTGGGTAGGACATCATGCTAAGTATCTGTGGCATGATGCCTAAGTGTATGATATCACTTTAAAACTGGCACACTGCAGACATCGTAGCAATATGACTGAACAATTGTTACAGCAAGATTAAAAATCCAAAGAACAAATACGCACACATAATTAGTAATGTTGAATCTGTTGTTTTTTATACATCAGTTAACAGTCTAATTATGCTTAACTTTGTTAAACAATGTTTAAAACAGACTATCGTCACCAAAATCAACTATTTAATCTAAAATAACAGAGAAAAGCTTGGACACAGTAATACAGTTTGGAATGGTGCAAATATGCTAAATTCAGAGTCTTTTTCTTTTTCAGATTTAAATATGAAAAGTCAGGAGAGCTGCATGATCTTTCTTCGTCTCCCTCTGTGATACAAAGTGTCCACGAGTTATTGTCTGTAAGTTTCATTGCAATTTTTGTTGATCACTTGTTAGTGGGAAGAATCTAGAATAAAATACATAATCCCAGTCCAAGTCTGATAACTCAGTCAACTTATTTGGACTTTATGCCCATGTATATTTGTCTCATGCACTGAACATTTCCTTACTTAAGTCATTAAATCATCGCTTGACATTTCTGCTGTTCTCTTTTGTAGCCTTGTGTTGTATTTGTAATTTTCTCCCCATTCCTTGCATTATTTATGTGTATATGTGTCCCATTTCTTTGTAAATTGCAACCAAAACATTATTTCTAATTTTGTAACCCCTCTTTTTCTAGCCATGTACATTAAGTATTTCCTGCTAAATTGGAAACTTGTAGTGCCAGGTAGAAGACACCTGCTTCTTCTTCTTTATCAATTGAGTTTATGACACTACCAACTTAAGTAAGTTTCCATAAGGGATCTTTCTAGTGTAATGAAGTTTCCCACTTCCACTGCAGTTAGATCACTCACAAGTAAGATGTCTGCACCCACAGGAGGGATCTTTGGCATTTCCCAGTGTTTGTAAGACATCATCACTCAGTAGCTTTGTTGTCGTCTCACTTGAGTACACCTTGATTTAAATCAAGAAGTTTTCCATGAACCGAGACTCCTCAATAAAGCATGCATCATCTGACCAGTCATTGACCGGGCACTGGGCTATGTAGCAAGTGTCAGTCATTTGAGGGTCTGCCATCAATCACTGGTTACTGGGCATTGGGAAATATGTCACATGATAGTCATTGAAGGTTTGTCAGTGGTCAGCAGAACTGAGCACTGAGTCACCAGCTGCTGGAACTTGCCACCACTCACTTAGTAATGTCAATGACAGTGAGTGTTGGGGCGATTCTTTTAATTTCTGTTTCGGATTACTGAGCACAGAGTAACTGACACCAGATGCTGTTCCTTTGACTGGTTACAGGTTTTGACCACCACTCATGAGAAAGGGATCAGTTTGATAACCCCGCTTTATTTATAATTCTACTCAGTCCCTGTTGGGAATGTGCTCCATACCAGAAGTGATTATGTTATTACCCCTTCTCAGCCTTTCTTTCAACTGCTACAGGGTTTGGGGACTCCAATCACCAGGTAGTGAGTCCAGTCATGTCTCCTTGTCCTAATATGACAAAAGCAGAGAAGATCTTTTCCCCACCCCATGCAAAAACAGATCAAAGAACTTCTCAAAATTTTATTCTATGTGGAAGGTTGAACAAAATATTCCTGCTTCGTCCAGATCATCTGAACAGGACGGCTGACTGTCATTTATTTTTCCACAAAGATGAGTTCCCAGAAAAATCTGTTAAGTTGGGAACATCTGATCCAATGGGATTTTCTTTTTTGTCTAACATTGCAGGTCAGATGACTATTGTAGGCTTTTATAAAGAGGTAGGTTTATTGCCTAGTTTAAAAACCTTTGGGCACATCTCAAATCAGATCAACCATCTGAATTTTAGACCTACTATGTTTTTTTTTTAAAGCAGAAGTAATCTCCTTGGACTTGACAAGAAAAGATACAGCTGTGCAATAATACTTAGTAGATATTTCATGATAAAATGTAGTTTTTTCCTCCCAAAACCTGCATTTCTTCACTTAAATTTTCTAAGACCCATTGTGAATTTTCTTGTATATATTTTTAACTTGTAGTTAAGATCATATTTAAAAGTGATGCTTTGATTATGAGATCGTTATACAGGTTTTGAATTTCTTGTCTTTTTAGGTTCTGATTTTAGTTTTCTGTTAAATATATTGTCAGGTTTGGTGAACTTGATTTTAACTCCAAAAGCCTTTAATTTAACAAATTATATTGGAATTACTTATTGTTTTATGTCTTTGTCATGGTTGTCTGACAGGATACCATTTTTCCTTTTCTTTCTGTAGCAGCAGTGGCATCAGCAATGTTCATTTCCTTCATTTAGGCTTTCCGAGTCAAATGTTGTATCAATATTGACAGAATATTACTATAAATATAAAGTTTTTACCCCCATATTTCTGAGTTTCTGTCTCAGTTGTATAAAGATAAAATTTGTCATAATAGCACCATTAAAAGACATGACACCATATTCTGCAGAGTGCAAAATATTCATCAATCTGGCAGTCAGTTTAATTTAATATTTTAATTGGAATGGTTTGTGCGTGGAGTATACAGACAGATCATTACAATTTCCTGGTCATGCATGTTTTTCTCATTATAATCTTGTATAAAATGTGTGCAATGGTCATATTTAGACTTTGTTGCTCTGTTCATTACCTGCTTCCTGTAAGTTTGGTGAGGTAGAATAGGCCCAATGTACCCTCATGTAAGTCTTATGAGGGGGTCTCATGGAGGCAATCTTTTTGCATCCTGTATTAAAGCCCAAATTGTGAGGCTTAAATCTAAATGAGTGGTTATGTAAGAAAAAAATGTACTTTGTATTTTCAGAATTTTACCCAATATGGTTTTAACTTTGTTTTCTATCTTGTGTGAATACCTAATCTTACTTGGCACTATAACCTTGACTGTACTATGTGCAATTACATGTGCTGTTCATTATTCAGTTGTGCAATGTTACAAGGAAGTAACACATTTGCTAATTTAACTTGTCTGAATGAACCAAAATGCATATTCTTGTCAATATAGCAAAACACTTATTAGTTATTTTTTAAATATTTTTTTTACAGTAACAAAACAGTATACATGACAAATATTGATAAACAAAAACAAAAAAAGAATAAAAACAATTATTGTCTTCTAACAAATGGGAAGGAAGACCATTATTGCATGACATATAGATAAACCTGATGTTTTAATGAATGATTTTTTAAAAATTTTAACAAGGAAAGAGAAGCAGCGCACTTCTACCGGTTTATTGAAACAGAAAAATACAATAATGAGGCCTGGAAACAGGAGCAGAAAATACAGGACGTGAGTGGACAGATTGACAAACTCCTCAAGAAAAAGTTCACACAAAAAGCAGCTGACTTGAAGCTTGCAAGGTAATGTAATTTTTCTTCAGCCTCAGTGCAGTTACAAATCTATGCTGATAAATGAAATGTAATGTGTTAGTTTTCTTTTACACTATAGTAAGTATTCTAAATTTTCTCCATGTAGTGAGATAAACACTTTACCAATTGTGACAAAAGTGGTTACTTGGTTGAATTAAACATACTAGAACAGTGTTCTTTGTTGAACATCTATCATGTTGTTCAATTTTATAAAACTAACATGCATAATGGACAGTTGTTAGATATTTTGTTGCATATGCTGGTATGATTTCAAGATTTGTCATGATGGGAAGAGGGACATGCATGGATACAAGTTTCATAAGGATAATGTACATTGCATAGAAAACAATTAAAAATAAAATAGATTTAAGGTTTAGAGCACACAATGACAGCATTCTTAATGTGGATTGCTTGTTTTCATCATTCCTTATTGAATCCAATAAGCAGAGTAAATACTACATTTACATTATACACTAAATTTGCACAAATTATAGGCTAGTATTCTCATGTTTATTGTGTGCTAATAAAATTTATTGTTATTAATTTGTTCACAAAGAGTGTTTGATAAAGATTACATTGTAAAACAATGCAGTTAATGTCTAAGGTCATGAGAGAAAAAAATCAACGGATTTTGTGTTTGAATGTGTTTGAAATCTGATTTCTTATTTTGGAAAGTTGACATCTGTGAAATAGTGTTTGATCTTCTATTGGAAGTCAAATTTAGGTATGACTGTCTAAGCTTGGAGCCAGAAAGTCTAGGGCACAGTAAGGTTTGTAAATCTTATCAGAAATCCATATTCTTGGATAAAAAAAATCTTATCAGTATGATATGTTAATTGTGATATAAGTGGGATTGCATTAACACATTTTTAAAAAATCTTTCTTGTAGGAAATGTGTTGAAAGTTCAATGTCATCAGTTTTAACTAACCTCTTGTTTTGTTCAATGGGTCTCATCAGATATTAAGTATACTTCAGTTTTTAATTGTAAACATGCCAATATGGCATAAAACAGTGCATGGTGAAGTTAAGGCAACAATAAATACAGTGCTGGGAAAAAGTCTGCTAGGGATGCAGATAATCTGATTTTCCAAGAGCATGAATTTAGGATGTTCAAAAGAGAGGTCACCTTAAACTAAAAAATGGGAGCCATGCTGCCATCATGTTATAATATGCCAACCATTACGCTTTTGGCTTGGATAATCATTACGTTTTTGCAACTAAATTACGTCTTACACATAAACGTATATGGATTACACTTTTTTGGTATATCCACATTACCAAAAAAATCAAATATTTGTGTTGTCATTTTTATTTACATTCCATTAATCCCAATACTGTATTTTAGAAAAGACTTCTAATACGTAACTACAGTGTAAGATTACACTTGTCAGTGGACTTGCATGCACTTTACTAATAGTATCATGTCTATTTATAGCAGCTATTCTATTTCCATGAAACGTGCTGGTTCTACTTTCAAACTTTCGACCTCATATTCTATTTATAGCAGCTGTATGGCTTAGTGAGGAGACAACAGGCTGGTTTTCTAATTTTAATCTTTACATGCAGATTCTTTGTTCTAATTCGTATTTAGTGCAGAACCAGTCTTAAAGTTATTTGGCACTTAAAAGTATGATTTATTTATATATGAGAGCAAAATTATCTCCTTTAAAATAATTTCACATATCGATTAGAAAAAAGCAAAGAATAAATGAGACCAAAAAATAACAGAATTCTCCAAATATTAAGACACGAGGGCAGCATCACGTGACTTCTACTACAGGCTGTGTGGAAAGAATGTTAATATTTGGCACTAAAAGTCTTCAGATGGATTCTAGTCAATGTGTATGTGTAAAGCTAAAAGCGCTACATATGAAAACTTGAAGCAGTAAAGGATGTAAAAGACGAGAGAGGAAAATAAATCATTGTTCATTGAAATTTTAACATGTTATATGTGGATTACTCTTTTTCTGCTTAGATTTCGCTTTTTGACCACTTGGATTACACTTTTTTCCTCATCAGGGGTTGACATGCATGTTTTAAGCAGAATCGTGTTATGACAGGTTTTACCTGTACTTATGGTAAGAAAGGGGATGGCACAGAAGTACACCTCAGGGACCAATAAGTCATTAGTTTACACGCTACATCTGATCAGGAGATGACTGGGTTTTCTATAGGTATCGCACTCCATATAGTTCATCAACCATGAAGCAATCCAAGCTACCATCACTCCACCTCCTCCTTACTGTTGCATCATGATGAACCTTTCTTGGCAGGACCAGTAGGCTTAATGTCCCTTTTGTTTTTATCACTTGCCATTTGGTATGATCAAGATCAAAACAAACCACCTTGGTTACTTTATTGCACTTCAGATGCATGGACCAGCTATGTGGGTCATATATCATATACGTCATCCCAGCTTAGTTCTAACTACAGTGGCCCTGATCCCCCATGACTGGACTCTGCAATATGGCTCTGATTACAAGGGTGGAGTACCACAATCAATCAGCCATTGTCAGTTACCAGACAAATAATCTATGTCCAGTTTGCAACCCATGTAATACTGGCGGTCTTGTAGATAGCATAACCCACATAGTGCCACAAGACGCTCAATTCAAATGATGTATAGCTTAGTGCCATAGTACACACGGTATGTCACCTCACTTAGTTTACAAGTCTTTGCCACTCAAAAAGAACGATTACTTATCAACCGTTTGTGTGGTTACCATATCTCACTACCACAGTCGATCATATATTGTAAGCCAAAGATGATATGCCTTTACTTACTTTATTGGAGTGAGATCAGGATTAAATCAAGCCTACTCAGATATTATCTCACACATGAAAAGATGTTATGGATTAAATATGACCTAACCCATCTCAGCACAAATAATTGCATAATGTTATGCAAGATTAAATGGAACTGTTGATCTTTCCATTTAGTAAAATGACAAAAGGTTTAAGCTGCATGGACTGGCTCTGTGGATCAAGTATCCACTGACCTGTCTCAGCACAACAGCAAAGTGTCAAGAAAGATAACAATAGCACCGTTCCATCATACTGGACTCTGTCATACGTATCAGATCACATCAAGTCACTGCCAAAGTTGATTTCACCATTTAAGCTCAAAGATGGGAAGTGCAGTTTGGTTATTTTATACCACATGGCGCTTTCATGGATCAGTCACAGGCCATTCAGTGCACCTTGTGCCCATTTTAGTACTCCAGTACACAGGATATGGAGTTAATGAATTCTCATTCCATTGTTACATTCATATGGAGACTGTCCCCCCTTAGTTAGTAACTGAAGTATTCACAGGATCTTGTGGGAGTCTTTTCATTCATATTTAATTGGTAGGGCCATGTTGGATACTGAGGTAGGCCATGTATATTATTTTTATTGGTAGGTCCATGTTGAATAATGAGATGGGCCATGTATACTGTTTTTATTGGTTGAGCAATGTTGGATAATGCGGTGGGCCATATATATTATTTCTTTTGGTAGGGCCATGTTTGATAATGAGGTGGGCATGTATATTATTTTTATTGGTAGGTCCATGTTCTGTAATCAGGTGGGCCATGTATACTGTTTTTATTGGTAGTGCCATGTTGGATAATGAGGTGGGACATAAATACTGCTTTTATTGGTAGGGCCATGTTGGATAATGAAGTGGGCCATGTATATTATTTTTATTGGTAGGACCATGTTGGATAATGAGGTGGGCCATGTATATTATTTTTATTGGTAGGGCCATGTTGGATTCTGAGGTGGGCCATGTATATTACTTTTTATTGGTGGGGCCATGTTGGATAATGAGTTGGGCATGTATATTATTTTATTGGTAAGGCCATATTGGATAATGAGGTGGGCCATGTATATTACTTTTTATTGGTAGGGCCATGTTGGCTAATAAGTTGGGCCATATATATTATTTCTTTTGGTAGGGCCATGTTAGATAATGAGGTGGGCCATGTATATTACTTTACTTTGTTGGGCAATGTTGGATAATGAGGTGGGCCATAAATTCTGTTTTTATTGTGAGTGTCATGTTGGGTAATCAGGTGGACCATGTATATTATTTTATTGGTATGGCCATTTTGGATCCTGAGTTTGGCCATGTATACTGTTTTTATTGGTAGTGCCATGTTAGATACTGAGGATGGCCATGTATACTGTTTTTATTGTTAGGGCCATTTTTGGATACTGAGGATGGCCATGTATACTGTTTTTATTGTTAGGGCCATTTTGGATACTGAGGATGGCCATGAATACTGTTTTTATTGGTAGGGCCATGTTAGATACTGAGTTGGCCATGTATACTGTTTTTATTGTTAGGGCCATTTTGGATACTGAGGATGGCCATGTATACTGTTTTTATTGTTAGGGCCATTTTGGATACTGAGGATGGCCATGTATACTGTTTTTATTGGTAGGGCCATGTTGGATACTGAGGCAGACCTTGCTGGCAAGCGTACCATACTCCACTATCTAACAGAGGAGGGAGACAGGCTGCGGGAACTGATGGCAAAAAATGCCCATGAACAGGAAATTCTGTACACAAAGTACCAGAGGATTCAGGACTTCAAAGATCTTGCAGTTAGTATTTAATATTATCTTACTTCGTTGCTTTTTGACAATCATAGCTTAGTAATTTCATTGTTTGCTGTTGAATAGTTTTTTTACAACAGTAAAATACACTGATAAGAATAGTTTTTTTTCTTCTTTTTTTTTAAATTCTTGGAAACAAGTTTTTTTGTATAGCAAGAGGTTTAGATACCGGGTCCATGGTCATTTTCATTTTGTTTGATTTGAAGCTTGTCAACAAAATCTGTTTGTTTTAGGTTTTATACCTGGTTCCATAGTCTCTAATTGCTAAAGTCAATTTGTTTTAAGTTTTTGGTTTCCAGTGCCTCTAAAGTCTAAAGCCACAGTTCTTAACCTTTTGGATGGCAATCCAGATTAGGCTTTTGGTATTAGCCTTGCCTTCCATCAGATGCTTAAAAAAAAACACAACATGGGTAGGAAACTTAAAATTATTAAGTTTGAGCTCCACAACCCACTCAGACAGCATGATGATGTAATAGAATTGTTACCGAGAGGATGGTGGATTAAATGAACAACACAAACACAATATGTGAAAGAAAATATAAATTTATGAAATAAATTATTAATGAAAAATAATGATGTATCAGCACAATAACTCATGCGCTCAACCCACAATTACACTCACAACCATTCACAATACATGAATAAATGAAATATCAATACAAAATAAAACACAGATATAAAGGGATCTCTTGGACTATACACAGATCCAAGGAACCTTTACGAAAATTATATTACCGCAAGTATAAATTACGATAACAAACACAAAACATCAAACTATACTATCGCACGTATGGATTGCGACAACTAGCACAAACATATACATGTATTCAATCAAGTTGCTAGCTTTTATTGAGATTCATGCAATCCCTTGAAATATTATTGTGATCTGAAATAACCATGTAAATACAACAATGTATTCAATTGTACTACAATTGCAACACACACATGTGTCTCGACCCTGTATAACCGTACGATTCACCACCTGTTGAATCGCCGCCCAGTTTCCCCGAAGACCTAGGGTTGACCAATACTTTTATCGGCCGTTTGCCCTTCACGGATCCACCACAGTTATACATACAGACAGCATACAACATCTACTAGAACCAACGTTCCTCAATACCCTAGATGTCGCCCTGGATGTTTACAACTCTAGACAACTCCGACACTCGGACTTCTAGATTTCCGGATATTTACACGTCACGACAGATGTAGACGAACAGACAGTTCAACAGACAGACAGTCAGATACTTCAATTCGATTGCACAATAAATCAGCAACAATTTCAGCTACGATCTCAAAGACGTTATCAACGATGTTATCAGATGTTATCAGATGCGTTATCAGAGATGCTATCAGAGATTATCAGATGTTATCAGATGCGCTATCAGAGATTATCAGATGTTATCAGATGCGCTATCAGAGATGCTATCAGATGCACTATCAGAAATGCTATCAGATTCGTTATCAAATATGTTATCAGAGATGCTATCAGAGATTATCAGATGTTATCAGATGCGCTATCAGCTACAATAAAGAAACCAGACTAATAATAGTTATCTCAAAAAATAATCTAAACCTTAGATCACGCTATTGCATTTAAAGTCTAATAGTGACTAGTAATTCCAAATATTCCACGTTAAAAATCTGCATTGCAATAAAGGCATCATTATATGAAATGATAAACTGAATAAAATTCACAATAAAACGAAATATAAATTTAACACTCACCCCTTTGGCTGGAGATTGAAAGACGAGTTATCTATCCTGTGATTAGATACTTTAGGTCCCGTAATATTGATCATAAATATTCTGCCTTATATACCCTCAAATAGGTGAGCAGAAATCACGGCAAGATTACCGTGCACCCTGTGAATCTAAATGTTCCGGATTTCATGTAATTCAAAGTCAGGCACATGCAAATCGTTACACGCCGCTTACCTTGGAGAAAACCACTTATTCACCCCAGGTAATGCATGTACGACGAAACAAAGAAAATGGTGAGATTAGTTTGTAAATCAATTAGAAAATAAATTAAATTTTCGCCTAATTTTGTGACAATACCTCCTCCCTAAGAATAAAAATGTACACATTTTTAAAACTAACACAGAATAGAAGAAAAATAACTACTGATGATATCTTACAACATTTACACTGGTTATACTACAATCTGGATTTTATTACTGGGCAAATTCATACAAATTTCCCATCATGCCCTACTCAAGTAGTCTGCGCCTATATTTTCAACTCCCCTTATTGCTTCTACACGGAAACGATAAGGTTGTAGTGTTAGCGCCCAACGCATCAACCGAGCGTTAGCGACCTTGGCCTTGTTTAAATACAGTAGGGGTTGGTGATCAGTCTCGAGAACAAAATCTCTCCCAAATAGATATGCGTGATACTTCCCAATTCCCCATACTACGGCCAAACATTCCTTTTCTATAACGGAATAATTCTTCTCCCTGGGTAGCAATTTCCTACTCGAGTAAGCTACGGGTAACTTACTGTCGTCTTGCTCTTGCAGTAAAACTGCCCCCAACCCAGTTTCAGAAGCATCTGTTCTTAGAATAAAAGGTTTGCTGACATACGTCGCACGACCTACAGAACCGCGTGACCTCGCCATTAACACCTGGCCAGTAGAATTCAGCGACTACCCTGCTAGTGGTCTTAGCCTTACCTAGGTGTCCTGCCATGCTTGACTCATGCGCCACCCTAAGTACTTGAGATCTATATCTCTGGGGTACGACCACTTGCCAATACTTCTTACCCTCCCGAGCGCTAAACTCCCTATGAATTAATCCGTTCTTGCGTACGAATCTCGAGCTACCCCCACACTTGCAGTGATTAATCGCGCCGGACGTGATTTTCTCAACAATTGTTCTGATGGATTCATCACGTTCTTGCTCTTGTTGGAAATCATCACGCGAAATTCCGGAGATCGATTCAGGGACTATTAATTTATGAAACGCGGTTTTCTCTCGCCGTGTTTGTGCTCGCGTTTCGACTGCCTGAGCCAAAGGTATTTTAAAATCGGCCATGGTTGGAAGACGGGAACCTTCAACATTACCAATCGTCAGATCGTAAATAGGATTTTCCATACAAAAGGCATCAACAGTTCCCATTAGGAAAGGTGTTTTTACCGTGATCCTTGCTACGGGAATGCGACCGATCGTCTGATCAAGTAGCATACATGGGGACTCCCACCCAAGCATTTGGTTATCCTGCACGAGACTCTGTTTTATCACTACGCCCGTGCAACCAGTGTCACGTAATATTACGACTTCTCGACCGTTGACAAACCCTCTCACGGTTGGTACACGCGCTTCGGGAAATAGACACATGCCAAGCGAATGAATACAAGGTTCTACCTGTACGATGTTATCAGATATACCTTTACTTTGTATAGCCACTGCTACCTTATGTACAAGTCCCTTTCTTTTAGGACAGTCTTTTTGAACATGACCCCATGCTTTACACAAGAAACATTGCACACGCTGAATAACTGGATTCCTAACTGACCTATTTACCTCAGCTGATTTTACAAGCTCCCTAGGCATAGGTCTCACAGACTGGTTTCCAGACTTAAAATCTTTTAAAACCACGTTCTGGGTTCCCCCATGAGCTTCGGCAAAGAAATCGGCTTGCTTAGCCATATCTTTTACGTTTGTGAAGACTTTCTCCTTCAGAAATTGATCTAATTCTCGCCCAACTGTATTAAATAATTGATCTCTGAGCAAGAAATCAGTCAACCCTTCAAACGTTTTCACCGCTTTGCCGCATTCAATCCACCGCTCAAAATAGTTCGCAATTCTAATGGTGAACTGACCAAAGGTTTCTCCCTTATCAGGCTTGCTATACCTGAACTTTTTACGAAAACCCTGTTCAGTAAGCTCGTACCTTTTGAGAAGTGCTTCCTTTAGGATGTGGTACTTAAACACATCGTCCCTAGGAAGTCGCGAGTATACATCCAGCGCTTTACCTTTTAATAGCGCACTGAGATGCAGTGCCCAGTCATTTTGACTCCACTTCTGGTTTTCAGCATACCGCTCAAAACGATGAAGATAACTGTCCATGTTATCTTTTTCATCGTCAAAGGGAGGTAATTTGGGGCCCCTTAATTTGCTAAAGGCAGAATCGTGTTCTCGTCCAGATGTCGCTAATTCTACCTTACGCTCATGATCCCGTTGCTTTGCTTTTTCTTCTAACTCTATTCGCTTTTGCTCCGCTTCCATTTCCCATCCTATCCTATCCTTTTCGGCCTGCTTCTCTAATTCTATCTTTTCCCTTTCGGCCTGCTTCTCTAATTCTATCTTTTCCCTTTCGGCCTGCTTCTCTAATTCTATCTTTTCCTTCTCAATGGCCCATTTCCTATCTTCGGATTCCCTTTCTAATTCCCGTTTACTTTCATCGGATTCCCGTTCTAATTCCCTTGACTTAACCCTTTATTCCTTTTCTAATTCCCTTGCCCTTGCCCTTTCTTCCCTTTCCCGGGCTTGTTCTTCCTGAATAAATTTCCTTAGCCTTTCACCTTCATACCCAAATTCTTTGCCTAAGGCAACCAAGTCCTTAAGGGATGACATGACGATGACAATTGAAATATGAATATAGATAGGTAACCAAACCAATGTTTTAAACACGTTTATACTGGACACACGGACCTAGATAAACTAAACAAAAATAAACCTCAACTTGAGTATTATCTTGTCAAGAAGGTCACGCTCAAATATAAACATTAAATGTTTACTTTCACAAAAATGATTGACAGTTCACTTAATCCAGCGATCCCACTTCTGACACCATTATAACAGAATTGTTACCGAGAGGATGGTGGATTAAATGAACAACACAAACACAATATGTGAAAGAAAATATAAATTTATGAAATAAATTATTAATGAAAAATAATGATGTATCAACACAATAACTCATGCGCTCAACCCACAATTACACTCACAACCATTCACAATACATGAATAAATGAAATATCAATACAAAATAAAACACAGATATAAAGGGATCTCTTGGACTATACACAGATCCAAGGAACCTTTACGAAAATTATATTACCGCAAATATAAATTACGATAACAAACACAAAACATCAAACTATACTATCGCACGTATGGATTGCGACAACTAGCACGAACATATACATGTATTCAATCAAGTTGCTAGCTTTTATTGAGATTCATGCATTCCTTTGAAATATTATTGTGATCTGAAATAACCATGTAAATACAACAATGTATTCAATTGTACTACAATTGCAACACACACATGTGTCTCGACCCTGTATAACCGTACGATTCACCACCTGTTGAATCGCCGCCCAGTTTCCCCGAAGACCTAGGGTTGACCAATACTTTTATCGGCCGTTTGCCCTTCACGGATCCACCACAATTATACGTACAGACAGCATACAACATCTACTAGAACCAACGTTCCTCAATACCCTAGATGTCGCCCCTGATGTTTACAACTCTAGACAGCTCCGACACTCGGACTTCTAGATTTCCGGATATTTACACGTCACGACAGATGTAGACGAACAGACAGTTCGACAGACAGACAGTCAGATACTTCAATTCGATTGCACAATAAATCAGCAACAATTTCAGCTACGATCTCAAAGACGTTATCAACGATGTTATCAGATGTGCTATCAGATGCGTTATCAGAGATGCTATCAGATGTTATCAGATGCGCTATCAGATGTTATTAGTTGCGCTATCAGAGATGCTATCAGATGCGTTATCAGATATGTTATCAGAGATGCTATCAGCTACAATAACGAAACCAGACCAATAATAGTTATCTCAAAAAATAATCTGAACCTTAGATCACGCTATTGCATTTAAAGTCTTATAGTGATTAGTAATTCCAAATATTCCACGTTAAAAATCTGCATTGCAATAAAGGCATCATTATATGAAATGATAAACTGAATAAAATTCACAATAAAACGAAATATAAATTTAACACTCACCCCTTTGGCTGGAGATTGAAAGACGAGCTATCTATCCTGTGATTAGATACTTTAGGTCCCATAATATTGATCATAAATATTCTGCCTTATATACCCTCAAATAGGTGAGCAGAAATCACGGCAAGATTACCGTGCACCCTGTGAATCTAAATGTTCCGGATTTCATGTAATTCAAAGTCAGGCACATGCAAATCGTTACACGCCGCTTACCTTGGAGAAAACCACTTATTCACCCCAGGTAATGCATGTACGACGAAACAAAGAAAATGGTGAGATTAGTTTGTAAATCAATTAGAAAATAAATTAAATTTTCGCCTAATTCTGTGACAGACGAGTCAGTTTTGGGTCATGGCCCGTGGGTTAAGAACCTCTGCTCATAAATCAATTTGTTATAGGTTTTGTTCCTGGTCACTTAGTCATAAAACTCAAAAATGTATTTGTTTTGAGGCATTATATCTAATTCCATTATCTTTGAATGGATTTATCAAAAAGTCAAAGTTAAGATTGATCAAGAAGTCATAGTTCACTGAAATTTGACATGACTGTAAGCAAAGTAAACAGTAAAACTCATAAGTTAACCTCGGCTAGAAACACAATTACAAGTAAAGCTTGTAGTGCTGTATTTACCGTTCAGATGTATCCATTACACTTTTTTCACCAAATTACATTTTTTATTTTTGTATGTACATGGTTTACTCTTTATTGATACAAAAAAAATAAAATTAAAATAAAGCAGTAAAAGTTGTTTTTATCTTTTTTTTTATCACCTAATCAATTCCACTAATATAAATTTGAGAATATTCTTAAAAAGAACAGCTCTGGTGGCCCGGTGGTTAGAGAGTCTACCTCAGATGCAGGAAGTCGTGTGTTTGATTCCAAGCCAAGTCATACCAAAGACTTATAAAATTGGTACTAACTGCTGCTTCGCCTGGCACTTAGCATTAAGAGGTTAGTGGTTGGACTGGTGTCAGGATAATGTGATTGGGTGGGATATCATGCTACATGTCTGTGGCATAATGCCTCATTGTTAGACATCACTATAAACTTCCACACTGCAGATATCATAGTGATATGATGGAAACATTGTTAAAGCTATATTAAAAATTCAAGTCACATATCACTTAAAAGGATAACTGCTTCATAATAGCATCAGAGTACTTACCATGTCTGTTTTTATAGCAACTGTATATGACCCATTTCCAAGAAAATGGAGGAGTTTCTTCAATTTTGTACTTTGCCTCACATATTCTTATTATAAGCTAGCTGTTGGGCAGACCAGTCTATACTTGAAGAAAATGGCTACAAATGTTAAGCAGTTTGCTTTATGGTGCAAGATGTGGAGGTTATATAATATAAAATGTTAATGCAGATGGATATTTTCAAACCTTAAAACAGGTCAGATTAGAAAAAAAGACAAGTCAACACCACTTTACAAACTTTAAAAGAAGAATGTGAGAGTAATGTAATACAGCATGCTGATTACGTGATTTTATTTATACATTGTAAAATTCCTGTTCATGATCATTCAATGAAAGTTACACATGCAGACTAGTTAAAGTGAGTGCTGAATATAAACAATTTTTCTGTATACATGTATTTTGTTTGTTATCTGGTTCTATTCCTTATGGATTGTGCTCTTTGTGACATGAATTTGATTTGCTGCAGAACCAACTTAATAGTAAAAAAAAAAGTATTTTTTTATTCTTGCTGTAATTCTGGCATGTAATAAATAGATTACGCTTTTTATGTTACTTATCATAGCAATAATTATATTTATACCTCTTGGAGTTGGCATGCATGCTTTCAGGTAAAAACGATTTTTTAGTTAGAAGTACAGTTACTTTCAGTTAAACTGGTAGTGTTGTGAGAAGTACTTGTCTGGTTTAACTGACACATACATTTACAAAATGTACAGATCTTTTGTTTTCATAAGGTTAGGAGAAGAAACATCTATTTCTGTCATTTATTGCTAAGTTAATCTATTCTATTTTGTTCTTATTTTAATTCATCTTGTAGGACAAAAAACAAGATCTGATCAGAGTACTTGTGAAACAGAATACTAATGCCCAGTCTCGTCTTGATACACAGAAACAGGAGGTAACATTTTAACCTTGAAAATTCATGTATTGGTTACATCTTGTTAGAAAACAGATTTTTAAAAATGGTAGTCCTCGTTCGATCTATATTCCATTGTCAAGCAACATGTGTAAGTAAATATTTCATTACAATATTCATTGTTGCCAGTACGATGTGGTAGTTTTTTTTTACATGCTAAATAAACTGCGTAAATTTTGGCCTGACAGAGGCTGATGTAGTTATATTACTGATGCTACCAAGGGGATGAAGCTATTCAAAAGGAAATTAAAAGTTGTCAAATAGCAGTAAGAAATGTTAATGACAAATAATTTCAAAATATTTAATTTTTTTTATAAAAACCAAATACTGAATTAAACACAAGTAAAAAAAATCATAATTAAAATTATTTCTATACCATAATCTATTGCTTTTATTTATGTTTGGTGATTACTTCTTCTGATAAAGGGTGTATTGTTTTTATTCAAGTTTGTAGCTGGTTTGCTTTGATGAAAGGTGCATGCAATATTGAAGTCACTGCAAACGGCCAAAATTGGAGGACCAAACAAATTACTGTTAGTTAATGTGATAGCAACATTAAAGCTTGGCAGAAATATCAGATTATTATAGAAGACAGTGTAGTTCAGAATTGGCAGCTTGTCAGCGTAAATGATTGGAGAACAAAGTATTTGTTTAAGTTAGGACATAGGTCTTCTGTCAACTGAATCTTTATATTTTATCTTAACTTTGATAGAAACTTGGCACATTTGGTAGAATCAAAAATCCATTTACCCAGGACATAACCTAAGTCATTTATAAATGGTTAGAACTTTATTATAAAATGGTTGCATACTTACAACTGCATTATTACACAGTTAGACTGTTAAGAAATTTATAGAATTCTGCTTAAGTTTAAGTAATGGCAATTTTGTTGATATCAAATCAGAAATTTACTTACCCCACATCCAGTTTTACTTATTTTTCAAGGAGTAGCATAAAAATAATTTGTAATGATATTTTTGTTAATTGTTTGTCTTTCCGTGCCCTCTTAATATGTATTTAATGTTTCAGTTCTGATTTTAATATAATTCCTTGTTCACAGATTGTGAGCTACATAGACCGGTGTTTAAGCAGCCATCACAGTCAGACACACAGACTGACAACTGGTCTGAAAGGCAGGATTAACACAGAAATTGAAATGTTTGCCAGTTTAAATCTGCCATACTTAATGTTCTCCTCAGTAGATAGGTATGTTTTAATATTATTTCTGTATTTAATACAAAATGATAAAATTCTTCATATTTTACACAAAATGACTTTTTTTTTTGTGTAAATGACTTTTGCCAGTATTCTTATTCTTTTTAGAAATTTACCACATGGATCATAACTTAAAATGAATTTTATCTGGGATTGTGTAAATCATTCGAGACCTGCCAACTCTTTTGATTTTGCCATAAGTCTTACGAAAATTACCCTTAAAATATGAACTTAGGGCATGGTAGCAAAAACTATATAAAAAAAAATTATTGTTGCTGAAAAATCTGGATAATGGATTTTATTTGGATATGTGTTTCATCTTAGAACTAGTTAAATTAGGGAACCAGACTACAACAGCACCACAGATGTATTAAATTGCACCTATTTGCTTATACAAAGTGTCTGCATGATCAAACTGTTGATTATAGTATTTTCTAAAATGGCATCCAGAAAGCTATGCATGTTTAAGAAGAAAGGAAAAATAAGCTTTTAAAAAAGTGTTAATAATCAACACAGAAGAATAAAAAGAAGTATTCAGATTCTTGTGAATAAAAGCTGAAAAGGACAGAATTATGTTTATTGGGCATCACATGCCAATTTGAGTATATCTCATGGCGGAAGATATGATTGCCATTGTCATGTTTGGTGGGAAAGAATTTCCAAGAATTATGTAAAGTTGAGAGATAGCAACAAGCCTTT
Organism: Unio delphinus; assembly: GCA_029339505.1. Taxonomy (NCBI): domain Eukaryota; kingdom Metazoa; phylum Mollusca; class Bivalvia; order Unionida; family Unionidae; genus Unio; species Unio delphinus. The sequence continues at coordinate 17,821,754 of JAQISU010000055.1, read as the reverse complement.
GAATTGCATAGGGTTAGGAACTAGAGTTTGTGCAACTGTACAAGTGTAAATAGTCTACATGTACTTTTCAGTTGAACATAATGTTTATCATCAATGTGTTGAACTTTTAACCCTTTAGCTACTAGAGCTGTTGTGTAGTTTCACTACTGCTCTGTGCTATCATATCAGTTACTCAGACTACTGAGGCTGTTTGCTAGGCTGAATACTAGAGCATCATCAAGGCTGACTACAGAAATTGACAATAAAAACATGGTTACATTTATATTCATTATTTCAATAGTTTTTACTAGATTTAAGTGAAATAAAAAACAGCTTATCTTGTATAGTGTCTGTTATTCATATATTTCTACTTTATATATACTCCTATATCCCATCATATAAGAAATCCCAGTCACATAAACTGTTTTGAATTCCATAAAATAAATCCAATATTTTCATATGTACATATAAAAACATGAATGAAATCCACTCTAATTAAAATGTTGCAATTGGTACCTTTCAAAACAGTAATTATCCACACATAAATGACGATGTTATCAAGTATATTACAATATATGTATAGCAAAATTACCATGTTCTATGTCTTACATGTAGGACTAATGCCCACATATGTGATGCTGATTTCATACCATTTCATGTCTTGCTTTTGGTCCCCTATTTTCTTAACATTGTTTCTTTCTTTCACAAGATTTTCTACCAGATATTCAGGAATTAATCTGAGTAAAAAATCTTTCATTCACTGGTCCAAGCTTGATTGTTGTCTGTTGAACCAACGTAAGAATCAAAAACATTGATTTCGAATACGGCGAGGTCGTCACTCCATTGTACAATTGAAACTACGTCCGCCTTGTCATCCGATTAAAAATCGTTTGTATCTGATGTTGAAATCAATATCTGATCCATTTTCTAATTATGATCCATTAAACTTTTCGATATCACTTGCACTGGACCCGTTAAAGTTGCTCATATCTGAATCGGAATCCATCTTTGTTCATCTCGAAAACACGTGTTTCGTAAACCGCGGAAAATTCATTTTAGTGTGTCTAAATTTAACCTCTCAGCATTCAAACTTGTATCAAAATGTCGAGTAAACAATCCTCTCATTGGTTATGATAATCAAAAATGTGTAAACGTTCGTACTTTCAACCAATCAACGTTTAGTTAACACGTAGGTATTCTGCGCACATGAGCGTCATTGGTTCTTCGAGTACTGCTGAACTTTACGCATCTGTGCGACATTGGGGTTGTAAGCTAGGTTTTTCGGCACTGCAGATATGCGTCACTGGTATTCGAGAGCTATTTACAGTAGACGCTTAGATGCGGCAGTCGTAGCGAAAGGGTTAATTACATTTTCCAGTTTTACAATAGCAGTTATTGATATTTTCATACACCTTACTGAAAATTGCTCAATCTTATGGAAAAAAATCAACTGCTTTACTTAAACGGGCTTGTCATGGTTGGCAGGTCTGTTATGCAGTAGAAGTATTCTGGCCCCAGTACATGCACCTAAATTAATATCAGGTATGAATATAGTGTTGAAGGATTAATTATATCAGTAATGTTCTTCCTCCATAACTACCAGCTGCATTTTGAACCAAACCAGCAGAATAATGATAATAACATGAATGGAATTACAGTGTAGCAGCATCATCACACTTAGATATAGCAGGAACAATTTAATTTTGTCAAATGTTTTTGTCATTAACTGACATGCCACATTTTTGTGTCATGTGATTGTATGCTACTTTTGAGCTCAATGCCATTAGCTTCATTCATTTATGATACACTGCTCTGATGTCCTTAGTGGTTAGAACATCCACCTTGGATGTGGGAGGTCGTGAGTTTGAACCCCAGCCAAAGACTTGTAAGAATGGTACATGCAGCCGCCTCACTTGGCCTGGTGTCTGGATAATGTGACTGGGTTGTACATGATTCTACATATCTACAGCATTATGTCCCTGTGTTAGACATCACTATATACAGTACTGCCAACATTATAGTGATATGACTTAAATTGTTAAAGCTACTGTAAACAAAAACAAAGTGGGTGGTGTTTAAGGAAAGTTGTCAGATGTAGTTCTACCATGATGCTTATTAATATAGACGTTCTACTTGCATTACCTTTTAGGCCAAAAATTATGTTTCAAAACCAGATGTTTGTTTCTGAATTTAGACTTTTTGGCTTAAGATCTAAACCAAACTATTCCAAGCTACACACTGACAGACAAACCTTTACTAAAAGTTTGAGATTGAAAGTAAATAGTGTCCAGGACATGAAAAACTTGGATCCATAAAAAGAAGTCTAATTTTTACCTAGGACATGAAAAACTTGGGTCATAAAGAAGAAGTACAATTTGTACCTAGGACATGAAAAACTTGGGTCCATCAACAAGAAGTCCAATTTGTACCCATCTGCACATGTATTAGCAAAATAGCCAATGAGAAACATCATTTATGAAACTTAGGATGAAGTTAGATGAAAATTTTTCATGTTTCTGAATGCATTCAGAAATAAGTGCTAAAATGCATTTCCTTTCCCGATTTTAGGTGAAAATATGAAGACTAGTTAATGAGTTAAAAGAAAATAAAGATATGATATGAAGCATTTTTCTATTGCACATAGTAAATTAATGTAAATTCAGTTGTTTAATTTTTGTTATTATATCCAGAATAGTATTACAGTTAAAGACATTGTAACAAGGGAGAATGTGTGTGTGTGTGTGTGTGTGTATATATATATATATATATATATATATATATATATATATATATATATACTACTCATCTGCAAGATTAATTTATCATAAGAAAAATAATTTATTCATAAATAATAATTTAAAACAGTAATGAGAAGAAATCTAAAGTAATTTTATCTTTACATTCTTCTCATCGACAGTTTGTAAATTTTGCCTGAATGTTACAAAATAACATATGTACATAATTTTACAGATTGCATCTATGCTTATAATATGATATTTGTCTTGCCCCAGTTCTTTAAAGAATGCAGTGATAGATCTGTCTATTAACCATACAAGAGCTCCCACAGTGAGACCAGTATTCAAGAAGGTCCTCCAATGCTTAAACTTCCCAGAATTCCAGGTACAGTGACTTGTATTTAAACAATAGAATCATTTCCCATTATCAGTTTTGATCATAATGCATTATGGGATGGCCAGTGCCATGTAAATCCAGTTATCCCAAGTCTGAAAAGATGTTACAACCATCTTGGCTTTGTTTAGCAACTTTTGTACTAAATGTTTGTCTGTTGACATTAAAAGGTAGTCTGATGAGAGTAGTGTTCCCTTGGATATGAAGGATTGGTGCCATACTGTTTTCAGTTATTACTTCTGGTCATGCTGCACATATACTGCACATGAAGGCCTTGCATATTCCACTCCTTGTAGTGTCTATCCACTATTGCAGTTAATTTAAGGAGTTAACTTGCTATAGGAAGGTATATTCCACTATTCCTTCTCTTGCTCAACTTCAAACCACCCCCTATATATATATATATATATATATATATATATATATATATATATATAACATTTGTTGTACCACTTTTTTTAAGACAAGGGGTTCACATGATTGTTGTTGTAGTGTTTAACGCCATTTTTCAGCACATGATAGGCTATACATGGCAGCCAATATTAATGGTGGAGGGAGAACTCTGTGGAAACCCCCGGAAAGAACCACAGACCAACGAGAAGGTACTGGCAAACTTTCGCACATACCCACATTAGCCGAATCTGAGACTTGAGAGGTGAGATGGCAGTGATCCATAACGGAGAGCGCTTTAGACCACTTGTCCAATCGGGACCCCGGTTAACATGGTACCGGTGCTTCCACCTATCCATTCTTATGTCTGCTCATGCATTGCACTTTTATATCCAACACATCAAGAGACCCATCATCAGGGTGAAGGTCAATGCTGTATATTTTATTTTCCATCATACTTCCCCTTCCACTTTATAACTTCAAAACTGTTTCAGATTATGGGATAAAAACTTATGCATCATCACTAGAAGGTTTTTCACATACTAATTTGGATCAGATTCAAAGTCACAGCTCAATAATTTATAATTTAGCAGCAGTAGTAAAATATCTGACACTATGACCATGCTATCTTTTTGAAACACTAGGTTCCCAGTCCCTCCTCCAATTTGTAACTGAATGCCCATAATTGTAATGAACATAATCCCAGTTTGACTTCTTAGTCATAGCCAGTATTTGGAATATCTTTCTTTTTTTCCCTTGTATTGATCATATGAGTTCACATTTCAGGAACTCAAATTTTATTCTCTTTCAGTGACATGATATGTCTCTAACATTTGCAGGAAAAGTGTTAGGCTTGAACACAGTGAATGCATTCAAATTCATATGGCCCAGAAATCTGTCATGTGTGTTTCCAAGAATATTCCATATATACTAGACTACTTTAGCTGGAAAGTCACTGGTCATATAACGAGTACTTTAGTTATATCCATTAGAAATAAATGACTGCTTGCATATGGCTATAAGAAATGCATTGCAGAGGTACACAGGTTATAGTACACAGGTTCAAGTAATGTAATAAATGCATGGATAGATTGATTCATATTATGCTTGAGTTTTTTCATGTGAGTAGTATTCTATTAATCAATAAATCTAGGATTGATACTTATCATTGTCTCATCAAGACTACCAGTAAAAAAGAATTTTAAAAGAAAAAAAACACACATCTTTACAGACAAACCAGTCTTTGAATTTTACTGATTTAAGTTACCCATTTCTATCCCCATTAAAAATGAGCAATACAGCTTTAAGGCAGTAAACGCCGTACTAAAAACTGTAAACTAGACTGTGTCTTCTTTGAATTAAGCTTTGTCTGCAACAGGATTGGCAGACAAAGAAACAATATGTAAACTATACCTATACAAATCATATACAATTTTATATAATGATATTTAGGTTATCAGTTACACAGAATATGTGCTGGTCAAAACCAAAGTCAGCGTTTCATTTTGATGGTCCAGCTCACAGATAGATCACTTTACAACATTTTGTCTCTAATGCCATTTAAGATAAGGCATTGAAACTTGGTTACTTACCACGTCTTCCTAAAACTTGGTTACTTACCATGTCTTCCTAAAACTTGGTTACTTATCATGTCTTCCTAAAACTTGGTTACTTACCATGTCTTCCTAAAACCTTTATAGCTCAGTGCCAAATGTCAGTCAGATTTCATTATTATAATCTTTTGGGTCATTACCATTATAGGTGAGAGATTTTTTTCATCAGATTTGCTTGTTAACTTGTCATTTATTGTCTCATTATTATAATCATCATAATTTATTGCATGTTGGTGATTAGAACCTTTAAACCAGTTCAGTATTTGACCTGATTTTGTTATTATTGACAGTAACAAGTCCTTTAGTTATACTTGGTTGCTCCACAGTTTGGGAGGTCTTGCAATTTTATTAACATTTCTGAACTGTTACATTGGTATTAGTATCCCACTTACATGTAGTTTATGAAAACACTTGACTGAGTCTACATGTATTTGCCTTTGCTTTGCTCTCAGTAATTACAGATAACATAGAATTAAATGTAATGATAACTAGTGTTTTTGGATGGCAGAGGATATTCACCCCACTTGCATTTATTATATGGCATGCAATTCAGGACATATGTATGACATTTATATGCAAAGATGGAAAGGGATGTATATGCCACCATGTAAGATGGTGAAGATTGAAATAAAAATGCACATGCCGTTTGTATCACTTCCTTTCCCAATTCTGTAGATAGCTTGCCTCACTGGGTCATATAAAGAAGATGTTCTCTGATCTCATGTTACAGTGTAAATGAAATATGGAATATTTCACACTGTTCACAATATATACCCTGTAAATGACTGAAATATTTTACCAAGCCACAACTTCTAGATTAATATAGTACATAAGCATCTGCCAGTATAAAAACACCAACCCTGGCTTTCCCCAGAGTCATAGCCTCCCAAGAAATTATTCCCATGCCCATTTGCACCAGATCCATTATGCCTTCACTCAGTGACAATGCATGGGTTCATCACCAAAAGTAGCTCAGTTACACCAGTGCTGTTATGTGATGGAACTGCTTTTGGTGATGAACCCAATCAGTCCCATGTTCCATCACAATGCAGTGCAACACCATATGGCAGTGGCCAGTCCCAGATTTTTAGTGGTACTAGACGAAAATAATGGAGGATATGGAAATGAAAGCATAGAGATAACTGAATCCTAATAAGGGTGGACTCTCAGTTTTCTTCAGCTTCTCAATATGGACACATTGGTCGCACTCATAGTGGGAGGCAGATGATAAGACTGATCCCAAAAAGTATAGTGGACAAACATTATATAGTTCCATTATTGGTCAGTGATCTTTCACAAGCCAGTATCAGCTATGGCAGTACTCCAGTCCTGGATGCCAGGTACTCATCTTAGACCATATGCATTACGAATCTGGAGATAACTATGTCCCAATAAAGACATAGTTTGAGGACCTGTTCTCAGTTCCATGCAACTGTTTTCACTTGCTTAGACATTACACCCATCACTCATGGGAGAGGCCTCCTATTGCCTCCTTGTGAAGAGCAATATCCTTGAGTGCCAGCATCAATTCCAACAATGTGTATAGAATTCTTGGCTATCCAAAATTGATCAATGAGGTTATCTGGCTTCTTTCTATTTTTGCCTTCAGAGCCATCTATGATCCTTTTCTTTCCACATATGTTGACCTCTTAGTCAAGAAAGGCAAGCTGTTATTCAGGCAACCACCAGTCTGCTTCTGGCCTAAACATTATTCATTCCTTTGAAAGGCCCATAAAGATGCAATTGTCAGCAATCCTTTCTTTTTGCACCAGGTACTCCTGTCTCTTTTCAGTGGGCATGTTCCTGCTGGGAAGATAGACATTACAGGCGTAGAATGACCAAACATTTCTCAATGCTCAGAGACAGATAATGATACAGAACAACAATTTTAAAAAATTGGGGCAGTAGGATCCATGCTTACTTTGGTTTACTTGGTTATTTTGGGTCTGAAAGAATGTATTTAAGGATCAGAAAATTATTTGCAAAGAATTAACACTCAAAACTTCATCATAACTGTAATTCTTGAAAATTTGGAACTAAGTTTAATTTTTTTTTAACCCTTTACCTCATAGAGAGGATGACATTTTAGCTCTTTGATATACATGTTGCAGAGTTTCCTAGTGCAGTGCACTGTAAATAGAACACATGTTACCTATTCAACTCCATACACATAGGTCTGCCTGTTAACTGTTAAGCAGTTAAGTGCATGTTTCATTTAACATCAGTTTTAAACATTTTACATTATTGTTACACATAATATTATGTATGGAAAGATTTAAGAGTAAAATCTGCACGTTATAGCTGTATAATTACTTTTCACTGAAGAGTTTTTGATGTGTTTTAAAATCTTGATAAATCTTGTTCACCTTCAAGTCCATGACCAACCATAGGTGCCATTTCTCATACTCGAAATTTACAAGTTCCTTGCATCTACATCACTGAATCATCTGAATTTGATAATTTATAAAAACTAATTGCTGTCTACATCAATATCAGACCCTGCACTCTAGTTATTGAAGCTTTCATAGTTGTGTTTCTAATCGTGAAAACTCAAGAACTGAACAAAATCTGTAGGCTCCATTTTTGAGAGTGGAGATTACAACCCAGTTACTTTAAATAGCAGTATTCAATATTATCTTAAACATCGACCTTGGGATATGACGTAATGGTTATTCACACCAATGAATGTAGTATCTAATAAGGTGTTTTCCCCGAATGTGGCGCATCAAAAACATGCTCAAAATAGCCAATGTAATCGTAGGCATCAAAAGGTTCTTCCATGAGAATGGTGTAGCGGTATCAAAAGATGCTTCCATGCAAATTGGTTGAAGCATCAATGGGTGCTTCATGAGAATGGGAAAGAGGTGTCCAAAGGTGCTTGCATGAGGTAGAGGGTTAAATACAGTTTGACAGTTGTTATAGTTGCTATATTAAAGTGAATGAAACATCTGTTTTATATGTGTATTGTGCATTATTTAAAGAAATTTCATATTTTCATTGCCATATATTCACAAATCATTTTACATGCATATTTTGAATTGTTTTGGCCTTTATTGAGAAACTATATAATAATGCGATGTTTTTTTTTCAGAAACACTTTACAATTTAATGAGTGAGAATAGAGAAACCCATGACCTATGTTGGTTAATTCAGACTGATCAGGTGGTGGGACTTTAACTTTTGACTGTCAGGACATGCACAATGCCTTAAGCACTGTACCATTCCAACTCTCTTGGGTGAGGAACTCAGAGTTGAGACTTAGGTGCATGACGTCATGGAGCTAAGGAGAGATTTAGGAATCCCTGAAGTCTGCACAGATTAAATTGACATATCATGCCAAATAAGTGTATATACTCGAACAGTAAGGCTGTGAACAGTTTTTTAACTTTTGTATTAGGTGCCAAGTCCCCAGGGGCTGTTAGAGACCCATGGGATAATGCAGGTTATGTAAATGACATGTTCTTTTATACCAAGAAAGTTATCTTATATAGATTCCTTGGAAAGTAGATAAATTTATAGTCAGTGTAGGAACTGTGTGTTCCAAGACTTTCCTTTCGCCACTACAGTTTCAATAAATGTGTTAATTTGCATTCACAAGCTGGCATATATCAGCTTCCTAGGTGAACATTATGAGGTCCACTTGGGCCTCGTGTTTAGATGTTTTTATACTGTTAGTTCCAGTTTTATGTTACCCTCTTCAAGAGAGAGTTGTTACAGTTGAATTGTGAAGGAATGTGGACTCCTCCCATGTTTGTCCTGTCCAGATAGATATATTCAATGACTGCTATTTCATGACACTTGGGCATTTTAAAGAATATTTTAAATGAACCCATGCGATTGAATAGCTTGCCCATTGATGCACAAGACAAAAGTTGGTTCAAATGGGTCTAGATGTGATTCAGACTTGCATCCCACTGATTGTAAGTAAAGTTCTCAAACCACTGGGTCAGCATACTTAAAGATGTGCAATAACCCATATTTTGACTTGTGTCTGAATTATTTTTAGGCAGCAGAACAGTTATTACCCTGGATACTGAGGAACCGATCCAACAGTGACATTATCCTGTATAGGCTGGATCTGGAGAAAAGTGCGGTGCAGAGATTCCATCCATCAGATAAGGAGAAAGACATTGCTAGCACTATTGCAGGTGAGAGGTTATCAACATGGACCAGAAAATACCACCTTTTAATCACGCCATTTGTGAGATAGGCATTGCCTCCCTTGTCAAGAGTTTAAAACTTTTTTTTAAATTGTTGTGTTTTACTTAGTTGTTGGCAGATATAAAAATGTGTCTTTATCTGCTAAGAACAATATTGAATGTTGTAGGCAAGGACATACTTGCATTATTCATAACATGGGTAAACTGACATTCCAAGTTAACTTTAGCAAATTATAAAGACCCACATTTTTTCCTACAATATTTATTTATTTCTTGCTTGGGTGGAAAGACACGTCACCAATTAACTTTAAGATCTGTAACACTAAAGTACTGCAATAGTGGAAGCAGTTTTTGTATTTAATTCTTTTTTATGATTCAGAAGTGTGTGGGTCAGGAAGCTTTCTCCAGCTAAAGTCTCCAACAGTTTTCTTATGTTAGCAAATTCAAAAAGCCAACAGCATATTAACTTTACATTTTGGCTAAATGTTTGATTGCTTAGGTGGAGGTTAATTTCTACCATAGTTTAATTTATGGAACATAAAAGCTCACTGTTTAAGACAGGTGATTGCTTATTGGATGTAGTCTTTAAGTTCTCTTTATTTGGACTTTTTAAAATATTTTAGAGCTGTGTGAGGTGGTAGCTGAGCAAGACAGGAAGCAGATGAATGAGCTACTTCCTGTATTACAACATAAGATCAACAAGACAGGAAAAGCTTTGACAGACTGTATCAAGGTCAAGGATGATGTGTTGGCATGGTAATGTATTTTGAATATTTTTACAGAATCCTACCCATAAGAGATAGTTTCCTCAAATTGTGCCTGCTATAACACGTCTACATATTTATAATGCCACAGATAGAACATTTTGTAGTACTGTTTTGTTTTTTATGGTTTAACTCCATTTTTCAGCACAATATAGACTATACATGGTGGCCAGTATTAATGGTGGAGGAAGAACACGGAAAACCCCGGAAAAAAACACCGACCCACGAGAAGCTACTTTCAAGCTTTCTCACATACCCACATTGGCCGAATCCGAGACTCAAACCCATGCAGACAGAGGCGATATGTCATTGATCCGTAACAGACAGCGCTTTAGACTACTTGGCCACTCGGGTTCCCCATTTTGTAGTAACTTAAATAGCAATATGACAACAGTAAATCCAAAAGAGTCACAACTGTCATAGTAATTTTCAAAAATTGTGCAAAATATTTACACTCTGGCTTTCTAGGCAGAATATTCCCTTGCAAGAATTAAATTCTATATGAGCACAAAGAATATTTTGTGCTTGCACTATTTTATATCTTCTCACAAATTCAACATTTACATGTGTCAAAGTGGAATTATGGAAGAAATATACAGTTATAGGTCTGACAATGTAAGAAATTGTAAGTTCAAATGAATTAGTATAAAAAATAGACAATAAAAAGAAGTTTAAAAGGTTTACCTTCATTTTTTTATGTATATTTTCTTATTTCTTCAGGTGGGAGCAGCCTGCACAGAGTTGTGCCCCTTGGATAACAGTGGATGGACACACTTTGCAGCATTGGATTGATAAATGGACAGTTTTGGTCACTAAACTTAGACAGATGTTGGTAAAATAGGTGAATTCCCACCTCGACTTGCTTATTCAAAGGAACATTGGGTTATAAACCTTTCAGACCAGTGGCTGAATTTGAATCAAATGTCCATGACCACTGCAAAGTTTTCTAACAAGACTTTACTGCTTTGGTACCATAAATAGACCAAGAACACTTCAAGATAGAAAGACTGGATATTAGATGGTTGAAAAGTGCTATAAGACTTCTATTGCAGTTTTCAAATCTTGTGTTTTATTTAGTTGTATATTAATTTACATTTATTATGCATAGATCAGAAACTCCAATGGTGACATCAAATATTTTACAAAGCTTTGCTTTTAATTAAAACAGCATTTTATTTGAATACTGTATGCAGCTGATATCCACTTCACTCATGAGTAGTCAATATCAATAATGCTTATTGTACAGGTGCTTCTCCAAACTTAATGGTTTGATTCATTTTTTTATATTCATATGTCTGGTCATCACTTTCTGATCCAGAACTACATATTTACATAGCAATTTCTTACTATACATCAGTTAAAACTATTTCTTCTTTTTGTTCAAAATAGCAATTCTGCAAAGGATCTGATATTAATGCAATTAAAAAAATGTTTTTATGATTGTGAGTGATTTTTATTGATTGCCAGGATCATACAACAGTTTGTTATCTTGTTTGCTCTGTCACTGATCACAGAAATTTTAAGTGTAGAAGGATTTGAAATCCAGTTGAAACACAGCCCTTGAAGAAGACCCATAAGATGTTATTAACATATTTAATAAGAAGAAGAAGATCTAATGAATTCATTACAACAACAATAAAACTTAGATACTTGATTAGATACTCAAACAAATGAACTTTTTCCATCATCAAGAATACATTGTAACAAGTCAGCTAATTTGATCCTGGTGTAGAAAATTAGTAGTGCAGAAGGGGAGACTAACCTACAAAGAAGAATTCATCAAAACATGAATCAGTAGTCACAGACTCTACTGCCAGTTGCTGAATGTTATTCTCAAATGGGGAAATGAAACCAAAGTTTTCCTTACCTTATGTCAAATTAAATTGCAAGTAAGCAACTACAGGAAACAATGAAGTACAGGTATGTGAAGATGAAAATGTGAATCCCAGGGAGGTCACTCTGACCCTCCCTAATAGTCAGAAATTTTTTATCTGTCAAGTTGGAGAATAACTTGAAATCAAGAGCACTGTTTTGAGCACTGATTGGATTGAATCGTCAGAAAATGGAAATTATCTTCAGTTTGGAGGTAAATTGTTCTGAAAAAGGATCAGAATTTTGGTTTAGTTTAGTTTAGTTTGGTTGTGTGATTGTTCCACACTGATAAGTAAACATCAGCATGGCAGGCGATGCCTTACAGTGCCAAACATACATAAACTCATCTTTGACACTTCCATCACACAAACACAAAACTTAACCACCATATATTATTATATATTCAATGCTGCCCTTGGTGAGGACAAACTGGTCATTTCTGAATACAGAGATACTGGTTATGAGAAGTACTACCATATATTCCGGTCTTTAAATCTTTTTTTACTTGAAAGTCAGATCTTTGTCTTATTCTCCAAATTGACTTGTATATGGAGTACCGGTATGTCACTGAAATTGCATAGACTTGTATATGAATTATGGAACCTGGTATGTCATAAACATTGTTCTGTAATCAGCATACCTTATATACTTTGTATATAAACCCGTTTGCCAAAGAGAATAGGTATATACACCAAAAACTGCATGACCCACATATAAGTTTATCCACAACTTTGAGACATCACATGATGCATGCAGTTCTAAATGCATTTATTTATGCAAAATTATATTAACAAAAATTACATGTAAACTTCTCAGGGATGGAATGTATGATTATTAAAAGAAAAGGTTTAAACTTGTTTGAAAAGTAATTTATTTAATTTTCTGTTTTCTCATTGTTTCTGCCTAATTTAGATTTGTGTATAATTTACTGAATCGAATGATGACAAGAACTGAGCATTCGTGGGTTGCTGTAACACTACCCCTCTCGTTTGTTTATGCATTATTTCCTTGAATTTGTAAATATCTAACTCATTAAAATGTGATCCCAGGATGACATTACAGTGAACAGCTATACAGTTTGATTGAACACTTGCAATTAGGCTACTGAGCGTATTTGGCACCACCACATGTACATTGTGGGTTTGAACACGTGATGAATGAAGTACATCCCTTGGAGTTGAATCATGGGCATTACTGCACTAAACTTTAAGGATATCTCCAAAATGCAACAATGAGGTTGTTGTTTGTTTTGATGTAAACGATCTTACACCATACATGTCAACTCTCACACCAGGAGGAAAAAGAGAACCTCTCGAATTTTGGAGTTGTTCCATGTCTACCTCTCAGTTTTATAATATCTCCCAAGTTTTGCAGAAAACTGTTGACCATTACATTATTTCTTCAATTTTCATTTCTTCTTTTATAAAAAGTCCTTCATCATATGCAATCATGGAAGCCATGTTCTTTTGTATCACCTGTGAATATTGCTGTGACAAAATAATTACTTTACTAGAAAGAATTCTCTTAATTACTAAATAGAATGTTCAGTGTTAACGTTATTCATTTGCATTTATGAGTTTTTAAAACCTCAACAACATTACAAAAATCAGAAAATAAACCACACCAAAAAAACAACACTAAAATTGTTGACAATTAATTTCAGTCACAAGAATGATCACTATGAATGTTGTAGCACCATCCCCACCAAAGAAACTTACATGCGTGAACACCTGGCATTTTTATACTGTATATACGAATGTTCATTACCATTGTTAATTTAAATGAAGGAATGAAAATACATACCATGCAAATAGTTCCCACATGTACAATACTATGATGCTGTCAATTTAGGCACCTTTAGTTCAGCAGAATTATGCATCCTTTATTTGCCAATCATTTGCTGGTGCTTGCATAACATACAGTAGTGTAGAACGTGGTTTTATTGAATTATGACGTAGGACCAGTCATTTTCACAAAATAGATGCATCAGTAAGGATTAACTTTTAATGAGTGATGCTGGCACTCGTGCTTGATTATCCTTTAGTTATTCTGCAGTTTGGCCACAGCTGACCAGAACATGAAAATAGGGCACATCCTGGGGGAAAATAAGGTGCTCACAGGGAGAAACTGCATGTCCTTTGTGAATTTCATGTATATTGGACCCATTTGATCAGTCAATATTTAGTGATAACAAAGTTTAAAAATGCCATGAAAAACCTTCCCATTTTAGGTTCCATTCTACCTTTTTTTATTCAGTCTCCCATACTTGGATTTGGAAAAGTTGACAGGTATGCCTTACACCCCGTTTTACAAAACTGCAATAAATGTGCTAATATTATGGAATAAAAGGCAATTACACATCAATGTACTGGTATAGTTGCCGGTCAAAATATCCTCTTAACACAAAGCAGTTTTAAGGTTTCCATTGTGTGGAATGTTAAGATGTTCAGCCAAAACACAAAACTAAAATAGATTGATGATTGATCAGAATATTAGTCTTTATTATTACCACTCTTCTTTAACATGTAACAGTTTTGCTGGTTATATGCCTTGTACAGTTAAACATGTATACCTTTTCATAAATATTACTTCAATTTGTAGGATCACTTATATCATTGAAAAAGGTATCTCGTGATTCAATGTACACTGCTGGACTACAAGGTTCAAAGCGTTTACTAAAAAATGGTACAAACTCTTTGAGGTAATATTTATAGAACACATGTTTAATACTTCTGTTCTCAATCTTACATAAAGTGCATTTGTTGTCAAATAGGTTAATTCTTTTCAAAAAGTATTGCTAATGATTATTCCTTGAATTAATATAAATTAAAACAGATCAATTTTGTATCCTTAATAAAAAAAAATTGCCAGGCAATCAATCTTAGATCACTCCTGAGTTCTTGTATTGTTTTATTTAATACTTGTATCCACATTTCTTGCCCTGCATTTTGTTGCCTCTGTCTTTTTTTAAATTATGCCAAGGAGAGGACCAGAGAAGGTCGATATCGGAACATATTCTTTCTTTGGAAAATTTATTGTTTCCAATCCAAATAGCCTTTGTTTTGCCATGTTGCATTGAAGTCAAGATAATAGAAAACAAAGTCTTGCAACTTGCAAAATATTCAGAATTGCTTTAAGAGAATGTTGAGATCCATTGAGAAGAATAAACGTGTCATCAGCACACTGACCCAATTGAAACTCACTGACGTCAGATATTAATACCTGTATATCCACATTTTGCTCTAAACTTATAGCTAAAATCTCAGCACTGATGTCAAACAAATAAGATACAAGGGAATCCTTATGACGACATATTCTTTCAAGTCTAAGCAACGATGACATATTTCCATTTTATTACACATTTTTAGAATTATTACAAAACATCCTAAACCACTTACAGAATCACCAAAGTTAGAGGATTGTAAGGCTTTTTCCACAAAGCTCTAGTTAATTGGGTCGAAGACCTTTTCAACGTCTATTATTAATAATGAACCATGTCTATTTTATACTCTGGCTGACCCATGATATATAATAGCCTGTTTATATTCTCCAGTGAATCTTCCTTTCATCAATCCTTTTGAATATTACTTAGTATTGATGGAATAGCTTTTTGAAAACTAGCTGCAATAGTTCTTCCCCCCACCAGCAATCTTCTAGTCAGTATTTAGGAGTGGTAAAAGTCTCCAATTTTTAAAATATCTTTTGTCTTTGTCTTCCTTTTGTAGACATGTTATGACTTCTTGAGTCTTAAAATCTGATCATTTTCCTGTAGTATTGTTATGAAAAAGGTTTCATAACAAGAGAGAGAGAGAGAGAGAGAGAGAGAGAGATAGTTCAGGCTCTCTTAAAAGAGTGTCGCCACGATGATGAGACGCAGCTACATCTGTAATGAAAAAACGAACATCCTGCTAGCTTCTAAGTATAAGAGACTTTATTTAAATAATCAGCACACATATATATTACTACATTCTAGAAACACTACTAAAAACTTTATGATAAAAATTCATGAAATGCATATTATATTTTCCTTATTAAGCTTTCCAACTTCATTCGTTTGTATAACTTCTGCATTTTAGAATATTATACAAATAGTTAATTCTTGATCAACTTTAAGATAGCCAAAAGTATAAAATGTAATAACTGTAATTAATGCAACAATTAATTTAAAGAAATGCATTTTACTTATTTTTAAAATAGAATATTGATTTAGAATATGTTGCTAGATATTATTCTTTCTTGCTTAAAGAATACTTTATTTCAACATTAAATCTAAACAACAAGTTGGTAGCGAATTCAACTTTTACCATAAAAATTACATAAATATAATTAAATATGAATTCTTTAAAACATAAAACATTCTATTACAATATATTGTAAATAAAAGAATTCAGTAGCAATGTTGCAAACATCAATTTTACCATTAAAATCTCAAAGATTAAAAATAACTATTTCTAAAAGAAGTTAGGACATATACAGTTCTTACCTGTAATGAAAAAACGAACATCCTGCTAGCTTATATTTATTTATCCCATCATCTAAAATAATTTCATTTATTGTCTTATTGACCTAATTTCATAATTTTCCAGATTTTAAAAGTATTTCATGCTCTTTTTCCCTCCGAACTGCTACTATCTAACTTTGGATCATAATATAAAACATCCGTATTTTTTTTTCTAGATTCCTCAAGTTCAGCTTTTCTTTTTACTAAATGCTTCAAAGTTTCCCCATCTATGTAATCCGACAATCCCGTATGAAATTTAATATTTCCTATTCCATTGTCTTGATTATTTCCCCGTTTCTCTCTTGCTGTCTTGATAGAATGATCTATAGTTGCGGATCTTATTTTAATTTTCAAAAATTCAAAGAACCTTAGATTATTACAAGGAGAAACATGGATAAATATTTTGTTTCACCTACGTATTACTCATTTACAGAGTCATTTATATACTTTTTGACCAAGTTATTGTAATTATTGTTCTTTAACAGTTGTGCATTGAATTTCCTATATCCTTTTCCCTTTTGGCACTTTGTAAAAGTCACATTCAAAACAAAAGCGCAAGATATGTCCTTTACGTTTGTAAGATCCGTGCATCAACTGTATTTATATAAATATCATCAGATACAAGAAGAAAGTAATCTAGTCTACTTTGTCTCAAAGGATTTATTTTGTTTCCAGGTATACATATATAAGTCTTGATTGGATCTCCACGGGTCAATTAATTCCAGTTCGCTTGATTGGATCTCCACGGGTCAATTAATTCCAGTTCGCTTGATTGTATCTCCACGGGTCAATTAATTCCAGTTCGCTTGATTGTATCTCCACGGGTCAATTAATTCCAGTTCGCTTGATTGTATCTCCACGGGTCAATTAATTCCAGTTCGCTTGATTGGATCTCCACGGGTCAATTAATTCCAGTTCGCTTTCGGTTACTGTGTTATGCTACGTTAAATATAATATGGATATATAGATGTTGCTTTACCTTACGGAGATCATATCCTTGGAAACAATATCTTAAAGAATTCATGTGATTGATAATCCTTTATGACACTTTTCGTATAAAAGGTGTTGATATACTTTACGAAAACGCATGTAAGTCTGCTTGGCATCAAGTATGAAATTTTAGGCGTAAGGGGGGTTTGAGTATTGGCGGTTAGAATTTTTTTTTTTAAAGATATATGTACAAAAATGTAAAGGGTTTGTTTCTAGAATAGGACAATATTATCTTTTCCGCTTAGTATTTGAGCAAATTATATTCCTAAGACTTAGTATTGTGTCCGGAGAAAACAGCGCTATGCAAGTTAGATTTTTAAAGATGACTAAGGTTCGAAATCGGCATTCAGTACTGGGTTGATATGTCGGGTTTTGATTGGCATATATATATATATATATATATATATATAGAGAGAGAGAGAGAGAGAGAGAGAGAGAGAGAGAGAGAGAGAGAGAGAGAGAGAGAGGCGCGCGCGCGCGTGTGTGTGTGTATATGCGTCAGAATAAAATTAAATTCCTTATCTTTATTTGATATGTGCATTATTTTGAGCAAGTGAAATATTCGTTAAGTAGATTATTTGGCGACATTAAACTAAACGACGGTAGACAAAGTAGGTACTTGCATATTTAATAATCGTCCTTTTCATACAAAATTTCATACTTACCCACTCTGAAAACCATTTATGTTTTAGATGAGATTTGGAATAACAATGTATTTCATAATTTGTCAAATTTGGGACATATTCAGACTTTTTAAACAAACATAGCAAATTAAACTCTCGTTTAATATGTATGCTATGTTGATTAATCCAATGTAACTTCGGAAAACACTAGCACTGACGCTATCGTAGGAATTGAACTTGGGAAACCTCGACGCCACCTTGTAATTCTGATTTTCATGGAAATCACTGGATAAGCATCCGTACATGAAGACCATTCCGGCTTGTACGAAATAATGACAGAATTTGACATATTCAAGATAGTAATATTTAAGTGACAGAAATCATAATATTGACTCATATTTCAATGCAGGCTACCTTGCATGGTAGCGGTTAGAATGCCGAGTAATTATATGGTCTCTTGGGTCTCTTTTTTAATGTCTTATATAGTCTTAACATTTGTATCGTGTTGCGAGTCTATGCTCTAAAAATAAGTAACAGAAAATAGTAACAAGCAACAGGTTTTGTAAAATTCAACAATATACAAACTGAACGCGAAAAATGAAGTTACGGTATTGCGATTTAAATCCCAAAAATAATCTGAGAATTAATGACACAACTACTAATAATCTAAAGTTCTGAATACACGTTAGTAGAATACCCATTAACATAAACTCGAAAAAAGTTGTTGTGCCTGTGGCGTTATATATTGTGTTGTCTTTTTTTTAAAAACGCAGTAATATAATTCCATGTTTGAATTCATTATAAATCCAGTGAATGTCTTTATCCAAAAATATTATTTTTATGAGCACTCAGCATTTCCAGAGAAAATACTCACTGAATATGAAACAAATCCGGTCCTAATGAACACTGTACACAACAATAATACAAAATTGATTTAACTTGATCTTAAACACAAATGGATCATGTTTCCAGTGACAATATTATTTTTTTTTTTTTTTTTTTTTTATGGTTTAACGCCATTTTTCAGCACAATATATAGGCTATACATGGCGGCCAGTATTAGTGGTGGAGGAAGAAACCGGAAAAACCCCGGAAAGAACCACCGACCCACGAGAAGCTACTGGCAGGCTTTCTCACTTAACTACATTAGCCGAATCTTAGACTCGAACCCACGCAGACAGAGGTGAGATGGCAGTGGTCCGTAACGGACAGCGCTTTAGACCACTCGGCCACTGACAATATTATATAGTCATCTATTTGACCTCATGTTACAATTACGATTTTCTAAAACAACCCCAAACTTTACCTAATGGAAGACAGCCTCTGGAAAATTCTAACAAACGATGCAAATTGAATATAAATAACTCGATTATTTCACAGGTGCTCGACGCGAGCTTGATGGGATGCAAAAAAATAATAATCTAAAGAAAAAAAACATACAGAGTAAGAAAAATACCTTAGAGTACCTCCCATGACCCATTCAGACATATATGACCCCCTCTATATTATTATCTTTTTATATAGCAATATAGAGGGGGTCGTATGTCTGAATGGGTCATGGGGGTACTCTAAGGTATTTTTCTCACTCTGTATGTTTTTTTTTCTTTAGATTATTATTTTTTGCATCCCATCAAGCTCGCGTCGAGCACCTGTGGATTATTTAGATACGTCTAGTGTTATTACGGACTAAATACTAGCTTGTGATGCACGCTAACCCCGGTCCCTTTTTTCTTGACTTAAGGTATATATGTATTAGGATTCTATGATCTTTAAGTGACGTGAAACAAAACGAAGAGGTTTAGTAAAATTCGACAAATTAGATACTTGACTGAATTCAGTTCTGGAGAAATGACTGCTTAAATTAATAACTATGTCATTAATTATGATGGCTCTGTCATCTTTGCAGTCGATATCAACATTGAAATGTCCACAGACGCGAGTGACGCTGATGAGATCAGCCATCCAAGATGACGACAGTAGTCGAATTATTCAGCAGTCGGGACTATCACATAATTTGCCTGACCAGCACCAGAACAAGACTAGTTCCACTTATATTTAACAGTGGGAAATAATTTAATTAACAAATTTGCAGCAGAACAACAAGATGACCATAAAACTTGTGATCCAAACTAGATACACTTAAGTGTACCTGATATGTCTGCCTCTCAAAATGCAGTCTCCTGACTATAACTTAATTGAATGGACATATTCTTTTTTAACTAAGGAGATAAAGACGGAATACCACGAAGAAAGTTTGAAAAACTTTAACATCCACTTGACTTCAATGATGACACCAAAGATTTCCACCCAGAGCATGCCAAACTTCACAAAATACATCACTGCCAATATCAAGCCAATATCTATATACACATTTATTAATGAATAATAAATAATGCATTTATTTAAAAAGGTAATTTTCAAAGCAGCCATAAACAGAGAGAACAGTATGAAGAAATGTTCATACATATATGCATCTATGCATATTTTATGGTCTTTCAACCTTATAATAAACAGTAAAACTTTCTCTAAGATAAACCAAACAGACAAACTGTAGTAGTAACTATATACTATAATGATGTCCATAATACGAAGTATGAACCACATATATCACACACACACACACACACACACACACACACACACACACACATCGGGTACGTATTAACTATGCAAGTCCAACATCATATATCGTTATACCTAAAACTAGAGCTCACAACTTACGAATATCTTAAATCTAAAAAAGCAAAACGTTATAAACTGCTATCATTTCCACCATTAGATTGCCTACCTTTTTATATTATAAATCACGCTGTTCGCTTTCAATAATTGTTCCAGTTCAAAGGTTTGTATCATAATTTCATACACCAATTAATGAAATGATATATTAAAAAGATGATGCAATGTATCGGTATGATAGCCTTCTTGGGACGACACAAGGACAAGCTGAATATTCCTTCAAATCCATTCAAAGGGCCTGAAATATGGATCCGTTGCGATAGTTTGCATGGTTTCTTTTTCCAGTTTGAATTTTATCAGCGGAATGAAGATGTAGATTAAGTCAATGACAGCAAAAAGGGTCTCGGCTATTTAGTTTTCAAAGGCTAACAAGACCACTCAGATGCAAATATTACCATGTATACTTTGACAACTTGTTCACATCTATCCATTTGGTACTTATTGACAACTATACTAGTGGCACCATCAGAAATAAAATCGCAAAGGCTATATTGAGGAGTTTAAATACCCACCACAAATGGAACAAACAGACCATATTATCAGTTTGGATATAACCCTGACCACCGCACTGTAGAATAGTAAGAAACCAGCTATATTTTGACAACAGCAGAACAGCCAACCATCATTGATAATGCTAAGCGGAAACAGACAGATGGAGCAGTAAGTTATCTCAACCGTCAATCTGCAGTAAGAAAGTACCAAGAGTACTACAGAGGAGTTGACTTGTGACCTTCTCAGGGTTAGGTATCCATTTAGAAAGCATTGACGAACTGATTGTTGTATTTAAAACAAGTTTATTCAATATCTGCATCGTTCTAGTCTTTTTTTTTTTTTTTTTTTTTTTTTTTCAATGGTAGGGATTCATCTTGTGAGTCAAGAAAGAAGCAAAAGACTTCGCCAGTTGGATGTTCGATTAAATAAAGTCAGCCAACTAATAGAAGGTTCCAGGTGCAAGACAATTGTCATGAATCTAATATTCGTACTCCCGGTAACACCAGCCAGTATTATTGACATTATCAGATTACCAACACTAAAAAGGATAGGATTATCATGAAAATACTGCACCAAACATGGTCAAACGAAAAGAATCTCGTATTCACACACGGTTGTTATGAGTGACATGTAAAACAATGTCCGCATGCTAAGGAATTGAACGGAGACTATTTTAAACAGTGAAAATCCCACAAAAAAAATGGTATTTGCAAATGAATATTCTATTACCATTGTATTCTGCCGTCCTAAACATACTTAAGTTAATCAGAGAACTTTAAGGCAATGCAAGAATATAGTTTCTTCAAGATGACGTTGCCGAACACTTTGTATGTCATTTTTTATTTGTTTGAGAAACAAGGACACGACTTTATGTGCGTCATATGGAAGACATATGTGTTAGAATTAGCTTTTAATTGGGAATCATTATTTGACGTGATGAGAATCATAAGGTTGATATAGGTAATAGGGTAAACTTTTTAAATAAAAATCATTGTTGGAATGCATGTAATAGGGTTAGCATGTCCTATGTGAAGCAAAAGGTTGAGAATATTTGATTGGAAATACATATGCTTCCATAGCTTTGCGACTATAAATCGATAATTAGCATAGAATTGCAAACAATTTGAAAAAGTATTAGATTTCGGAAGTAGGTATTGTTTGAATTCTATCAACAACATAATCTAATACACGCCCTCTGAAACATTATTAATATAATCATGGATGCTATACAATGAGAGATCAAAAAGTCTACTGTTCGGTGACTTAAGAAGGTCATCATTCACATCACTTTTATGTACGAAGTAATATCGCTCGCAAGACTCAATATACGGGTTTAGGGGCAAAGTAAAATAATTTAAATGTTAGAAATAGTTCCAATTAAATAACCTGACAGCAGACATATTAGAGATCTTGTCGTCTCTGACAGTTTATGTTTTTAATGATAAAGGTTGCAATAATGTTATAAATATGGTTCATATGTT
This sequence comes from Unio delphinus, assembly GCA_029339505.1. Lineage (NCBI taxonomy): Eukaryota > Metazoa > Mollusca > Bivalvia > Unionida > Unionidae > Unio > Unio delphinus. The sequence continues at coordinate 17,799,024 of JAQISU010000055.1, read as the reverse complement.
CCCCAAATGTTTGAAGCCTGTCCATTTTAACAATTTTGTCCCAAACAATATCAAAAAGATGATTTTCAATAAAGCACATTATCAAATTATTATAGTTTAGACGATGTATTGCTATTAGTTATGCCAGTTAGATAAAACCTTGAGACTTGTTTTTAATTGTTTGACTCGAATAACGATTAATGTCCAGCCCGTTGTTGACGTTGAGCATTGCATATATGACTGTTGTTTTCTCAGGAAAATGTTTTTTTTGTTTTAATGAGTCGATAGTTTTAATATCAGCTTGTATTATACAATTGAATATTTGGATATAAATATGAATTGTTGAAATCGACAATAAATGAATCATGATTACATTATGTGTTTTAAGTTAATAAGTATTGGGTAGGCAATATTCTTTTCTAAAAACAAAGAAGTATAGAATAGACAGTTTTTCAGGCACACCATTGGAATAGGCTTGTACACATACTGACTAGATGGGGTGTGTGTGCATAAAACTAAGGTTTATATTTCTTTTATTCAGGACGTGACGCTTTATTTAAAAATAATTGTCTTCATTCTATTTTCCATATACTCGAACATTTGATATGATAATATTAGTTTTGAAAATTACAAATTTACACTTATTACATTTAAGAATTAAATAGACAAGATGAAATGTAGTAAAATGCAATAAAATGATTTATATAGGTTTAGTTATAATATTTGGAATTGTATAAGATGAGGACAATGAAATAAATAAAGCTACTGGCTCACATTTGAAAAACAAGCTGTATATGATATATGCATTTTGAAAAACCTGACATAACTTAGCAATTGTTTACTTGAATGATATGCTTGCCAAAACCAGCAAAGATGAGATATTGTGCAGGAAAAAGGTGCATGTGGTGAATATTTTTTTTTGGCCGGGGGGGGGGGGGGGGGCAGGAAGGAGGTCCATGCGGGGCTGGGTCACACCGTGATGACGGAGTTGAGAAGTTCAGTAAGTCTTTTCAATCACAATAATAATAGCCCGCACGAAACAGACCTGAAATGGATTAAATAATTCTACAAAAGGTAAATAGAAACAAATAGTCTAAACCAGAGATGCCACAACAATTAATGTCTTAAGTCAATCATGTAAATATATAAGGAAGAAAACTTCACTATATTGAGCAAAGTCAGCTGAACTCATTTAGAAACAAGCACGGAGAAAGAAAAGAGAAGTGAGGGGGGAAAAATGGCTGAACAACAGAAGCAAATGATCTTGAAAAGTATTTCAAGCTACGGAGAATAGACAATAAAGAGGGTTCATACCTAGAATGCATGTATAAAGAAGGTACACAAGAATTAGATATGTCTGCAACACCGAGAGAAAGAATACCTGGGATAACATCTGTTATGATAGCACTAAGAGCAATAAACCCGGAATTTACAGACCAGAAGTACTCTATTAACAGGAATGGGTATAAGGGATACATTTTACGGCCTACAGGGAAAAAGCCAATAATACCATAACACACACACACACACACACACACACACACACACACACACATATATATATATATATATATATATATATATATATATATATATATATATATATATATATATATATATATATATATATATATATATCGACATACTAGAAGAAAAAGTAATAGTACGAAATCCAAAACCAATCATCAGGAAAATTAAAAAAACGGACATTCCACTTGAAATAACTCTTGAAGCTACAGTGGAGAGTTTTGTAAAGAAACTTAAAATTAAATTTGAAAAAGCTAGGCTTGATACAATACCGACAGCCATGATATACAACGAAACAAGAATTTTGGAAGTAGAAAAAACCAGACTAAAAAATCAAAAGAGCTTTCTTTTTACATGATTTCCTAACGAAAGTCTGGTACAAAGGATGTATCCACCATAGAAGATGTAATAGATGTGAAAAGACTGGCCATACCCTGCACAAATGCCCTAAAAACCGAGAAAATCAGACGGCAAATGAAGAAATGATGAACGAGAGTAACAAACTACAGAAACAGGAACAAAAAGGAACGATCGAAACATGGAAAAGATTAATCAAAGTAAGGGAATAATATCAAGCATTTTCCCCCAAAATAAACAGCAGCAAATGGAAAAACAACAACTAAATCAGTCTCAACAACAAAGATCTAAAACATCAATAACAACACTAACACAACAGCAGGCGGATAAACATCAAGATAATATACAGGAAGTAAGGAGAAGAAATCAACAAGTAGAACAAAAAGAACAAAACAAGCAACAAAATGAACAGATACAAGGGAAAAGCCAATTAGAAAGAATACAAAGCAATGAGCCCATAAAGGTATCAAAAGCAGAAGCACAAGATGAAGATGATGAATGCATTGAATAATAAACAAAAAACGTAGCAGCAACTAACAACAAATCCTAAAAGCCATCAATACAACAGGATTTTAATAGCAGCAAGTAAACAAACCAGACATAGCGACATCAACGGACGAAACAATATTATTTAATTTAATAGTCATAGATAAACACACTATCGACAATTCAGATTAATATACAAAGGAAAAAATATAAAAGAAATAAGAAAAACAAATAAAATAAGAAAAATAAAATAATACAAAACCATGAAGAAAGAAAAAAGTCAGCAGAATAAATACCATTTCAAGAAACTATAGCATACATACCTCGATGAGGCAACAAAAATTAGGACCGGAGGGCCTCCCCATAATGGTCTGCGAAGATCAACCGGGAAAGAGCCCCCCCTCTTCCCCCCCCAAGAAGCGATTACCCACAGGTGCTCGACGCGAGCTAGATGTGTGTGTGGGGGGGGGGGGGAAGGGAATACTAATCTAAAGTAACAAAATCATTCAGAGTGACAAAAATATCTTAGATTAACCCCATGACCAATTCTGACATAGGACTTCCTTTAGATTATTGTTGTAGTTTTTTTTTCACATCAAGCTTGCGTCAAGCACCTATGGAATTACCACACATCATGACTGTATTTAAACAAATGCATTTTTTTTTGCATGAATGGGGTGACACCATGAGTTACTGCACTGGTTTGACACAGATCCTAGTCACTGCAGAATATTATGTTATGTCAAAATAGATCCACGAACGCCGTTGAATCAAAATAAATAAATACGTTTCAATTAGTGGCAAGAAACAGTAGTCTGGATATGAATATTGGGCGAGATATTATTTTGCCAGGAGTCATTATTACGCATACACCGGTTATGGTGACGGTGGCATAGAGCTCGAGAGAGTGTAGCAGTCAAATGTCAACGCTAACTAACATATGGTGTGGATGTTGTAAAAAGCCTGCTCGTACACCATGAGCTTTGAACATACAAGAATTCTCAGGAAGATATTGAATCCCGTTTGATAACGATCAAGGTTAGTATTGGTGTTATTCACTTATTGTGTCTTTCGCCATTCCGGAAGAACTGTTACGCATTCAACTTTTGATTAAATGACACTATATCAGTATAATCACAGGAGTCTGACGTTTTATCAATAAAGTACTGCGAAATGTCTGACAAAATGAAATACCCTTATCAATTATATATATATATATATATATATATATATATATATATATATATATATATAAATATATATATATATATATATATATATATATATATATATATATATATATATATATATATATATATATATATATTCTTTCTTCTTCTTTATGTCCTTCCGCGCAGTAGGGCGCATAGGGCAACATGCTTCCTCCAGCCATCTCGATCGGCAGCCTTAACCTCCGCTGCGTCTAAGTTGATATTGACGGCTCGCAGATCTTCTATAAATGTCTGTCGCCATGTCTTTCTCGGTCGTCCAATGCCTCGTTTCCTACGTGCTGGCGTCCACCACATCGCCGTCTTTGCGTGGCGCGTCTCGGGCCATTCTCAGAACATGTCCCTCGAAACGAGCAGCAGAGAGGGTGAATCAGACAACATTTTTAGACAAGTTTTCACTAAAATCACGCTTAAAAACAATGAAACCAATGACATCAGGCCCCAATGTGTGTGTGAATCTGATATCGTTTCATGGATTAGGATCAAATAAAAAAAACAACATTTTCAATGAAATCAGGTCCAAAAAAAATCAATGAAATTAATGAAATCCTCCATCGATTTTTGGGAAAAAGGGACTACAACGTCGTTGTCACTCACCCTCTCTGCTGCTAGAACTTTCAGTTGGGTTAACCGAATATTTGATCCAGTCCGATACGATATCGTGTTCCAGACCTTGTCTGGGGGGACGAAAATCCTTAGGATTTCACAAACAGACTAATTTGTAAAACCTCCTCTTGTAAATCAATCAGATTATTAGACTGGTCAGTGAGTTTGAAATTAATTCTGGTTAATGAATTATTATGACATCGCATATAGACTGGATTCACCGGGGACTCAATTATTAAAAACCCTGGAGGAGCTATTGGTGCAAATGAATACAAAATATATCCTTGCTGAGCTTGATTTGATCGTTCTAAATTTATTTGATAGCTTCCTTCGATCACATCACATACTAAATTGAGCGCAATCACCGTTGAAATATTCACGTTGAACGGAGCGATATGCCTGCCACCACCATCTGGGTCATTATTGTGTTTGAGGATTTTTATTTCCGGTGATGCTGTTTTTTTCCAAGTATCATGAATTATTTTGAAACCAACATCGATGGCATCATTGAGAAGTTTTTTTAGTTCTGGTACGTTATATCCTGGTAGTTTGACTGTGGGAATATCTTTGACGGGGATGCTCTTGCCTTCTGCAAAAAATGTTCTTGTTTCAGGATAACTGTCATCCAATACCTCTTGAATAATTTTTGAATGAAATGTTTCCATATCGTCGATAATTTTATTGCATGTTTCTACGACGCTGATAAATTCATCTCGGGTGAGAGAGCCGAATTTAAGAGATATTAACAACAGTGAAAAATCATTATTCATTGCTGTGAAATTTTCAGCGATTTTAAGTTCGTTAGTAATAAGAAATTTCCTTTTTCTTTTTATATCGTCAACGGGAGTAAAAAAATCTCTATTATTCGTGTGATCTTTATAACTCTTTACTGGATTATCAGGTTTTATTCTGTCGGTGATATAATCGGTTTTTTGTGGTTCTGGTAAATCAACGGGTTTTTCCCGGGTGGGTGGTAATTCAGGCCATCCTAGTACGGTTCTAATAGAACTTTGATAGATATCTACGACGTATTCTTCTGTGCTTATTTCAATGACAGATGATAGTGTCGGCTCATGAACCGTTATAGCTATTTTTGATTCTTTTCCAGTAATCAATTTTATTCTACGCGCGAATTCATTATTGATTTGTTCGATTTGGTATGATCCGGTTGGTATGGAAACAACATTCCAGTCTGGGGTACCGTCTGGTTTATTCTTATTTGCAAATACCAGTGAATTATTGGGTTGTTGACCACCAAATGATTTTGACCTAATATTTGGCCAGCTGTGATACACTCGTAATTTTGCTAGCGCTATCTCCTTCACTGGGACCGGAGAGGGGAAATTCACACTGAATTCTGGATTCGTTGAGGTTATTGAGATCATGCTTGTTTGTACTGGGTTTGTGTTCTCCACTATTTGTTGAAGTAATTCCATCTGTGTTGTCATTGTTATTATACTCATGTTTTTGTATTTCTAATTTTGACATCGCAGAATCATATATATCTACCATCGCTGAAAACTCACTCTCTGATATAATTGTATCATCGAGAGATGACGATATCAATGAGGATAATTGCGAGCATGCAGTGGACACAACATGAAATTGAATTATGTAGTCTTGTAGTTTCCGTTGGCTGCATGATGATATTTTTTTTGTGATTATTGAAATTATTCCCGTGATTGTTGTTGCCGCAGAAATGCAAATTGGAACAGCTATCGGGGCCATCATTGTCACTGAAGACAGTATAATACCGGCTCCGGTGATTACACCACTCACTGAATACACAGTAACATCAATTGCGGTAATTCTCCTGCGATATTTTTTAATTTTCATTGCATACTCCTCAGACAGGGTTTTGAGTCTAGTTTGATATTCTCTGACCTGATCATAGCGATATTGCGATGATGAAATCATTTTTTATTTTAACAACGCTAGCGTTTTCAATTGTGAAATCCTTTCAATTTATTTACTTAAATCCGCTACGAATTCCACATACCAGGTTGCTGAAACCTTAATCAAATTTTTATCAGTAGATGTGATTGTGAACTTTTCAGTTGTATTCTTGTCGATGATCGTTGAAATCGTATTATTGACCCCAGATGAACTGGATGATGAAATATTAAATTGAGTCAATGGTGTCACTAGTGTTAATCGATAAATACCTTTAACGGTTGCAGTGATATCTAATTTGTTGTTTGAAGGTGTCCACGCAAATGATCCGTGTTGGATTGTATATACTACGTTATTGGTTTTCTCATGAGGAATTTTTGTTTTTTCAATGATTGTTATCATCCTCGAAAAATCACCTTTGACGGCTTCGATGAAGTTTTTCGTCTCATCGATGGATTTTTTAATATCAGGGAGTTTTATTTCAATTTTATCTAACGGGGTTCCAATAAATTTATCAATGATATTTTTACGAAAAACTGAAAACTGTTTTCCGTTTTCTTCAATTATAGATTCAAGTGTTGTTAGTACAAACATATAATTTTTTAATTCATCGTTGAGAGTTTTTAATCGATCTGTAATCGTCGAAACGAGTACACCCGGTTTGAGTTTACCCTGATCGGAAAATAACGCGATAGTATCCTCGATTGCGTTTTGTTGTTTAACTAAAATATCATCCAGAGAAATATTACTAGATTTCAATTTACCCTGATCGGAAAATAACGCAACGGTGTTCTCGATTGCGTTTTGTTGTTTAACTAAAATATCATCCAGAGAAATATTACTAGATTTCAATTTACCCTGTTTGTCCTGAAATACAACTATTTCCCCGGGGTCAACATTTGTTAAATTCAACGTCTCAGCGATTTCATCTTCAATTATTTTTGTTACATCCTTGATAGAATCAGGTGGTGCAGTGCCATCGGGTTTGGGTTTCAAAGATCTCCCCCAAATATCAATCATGTTATTGTAAAACTCTTTCTCTCTCTAAAAAGCGATTGCTGGTGTAGTCATTTACGACAATATGAGGTGGTTTTCTAGATGCTGAAATAGCATCAAGGACATTTAATACTTCACTGCCGCATATTGGTGGGTCATTGATTTGTTGTGTTGGTAGCGTAGAATACCAAGTCTTCATTGGAAATTGTTTTATGTAACGCATAAATTCTTTTGGTGGGGCTAATCCATATGAATCAAAATAGACAATCCCACGTGGATCAATAGCGTATGCAACCCAGTGAGTTCCAGGTCCGGTGCTGTTATCGAGATTAATAATACCTGTTTCAGTTTTGTTTGGTTGATGTGGTAATTGATCTTTCATAAAAACACCTCTGAAATTTTTAATCACTAGTTTTTTAGCCGCATCCATTAAATCAAAATTGGACATGGGAACCATAGGTTACTCAATTAATAAACCGTTCCTGGTAGTCTCAGGCCTGATCCGTGAACGGATCTCCCGCTGTACCATGAATACGGGGTTCCTGGTAGTCTTAGACCCTTTCCGCTGTACCACGAATACGGGGTTCCTGGTAGTCTTAGACCCAATCCGTGAACGGATCGTCCCTTTTTTTTATATCCCTTCCCAGTTGCCTTCTTAAGTGCCATTCCTGCTGCAGTACCAACGGCTCCTAACGCAGCCGCTTTAGCCACCGCTGGGGCTGCTGCTGCAATCAATGCTGGTATTGCAGCTAACAATGGAAATATACCACCTGATTTTATCATATTTTTGATAGCAGCCGCAGAAAGAGTAATCTGGACACCTTTTTTGGCTGCAAGTGCATCATTGAAATGTTTTATTTGACGAGTTGTCAGCGATAGTTTATTTGCACCACCAGTCATTTGATTAGGTTTCAACGTGATTGTGGTTCCACATTTTTTAGCCGATTCTGATTGCAATTTTTTGATTTGACCAGGAGTTAACGTAACACTAATAACACTATATGACATTATACATAATAGATTGATTTTAATTCAATGAAAAATCGAGAAAAATCGTTCAAAGATTTTCTACTGGGGCATCTACCACTCTCATTCTTCCACCAACACCTTCGAGTAGCATTGATTTATCACTGAGAATGACAGCAACCGCTCTATAATCAGCAATAGTACCACGAGTCACATTAGCTCTAAAGTGTATATCAACAACTGACTGTCTTGTCAAATCGAGATGTTCCAGTGAGAAGTAATAGATCGGATACAAATTTTTAAAATCATATTGTGATATTTGCAAACCAGTATCCACATTTTGATCGCGTGCCATAAATGACAACAGACGATGATAAACTCGTGCAATATGATTTTCTGTGTAATTAAGTTGTATATCCTCGGATGGTTCCTGCTGGCCGTTTATTCTCAGTGAGACGTCTTTCACACCTAATTGATCAAATATCATATGGCTGGAGAGTTGATTACTAACTCGTGCGTTATCCTGTAACGCTACGAATATATGACGTGGCGCAGAAACGCCTTGTTTTGATGCTAGGTTCCAAGTGAATAACCCGTTGATATTTGATTGCTTCACATCTGTACTCACGGTTAGCCAACTCAACAACGACTTTCCTCCTTGATCCATAAATGATAGTAATCGTTCTTCTGCGGTGATTGCTGGAGTCAACACTGGCATCCACAATGATATTTTTGTTAAATCGACTCTACCGGCATCAGCATTGGGGGCTGCAGCATCTGCTGGAATCCTCCAAATTGCATCATTATCATCACTTTTTCGTACAAGCGATACTGTATGCTTCGCCCCGTAGATAACTTTTCTGACGTTTCTACAGAATCCAAATATGTGATGCAGTGGAATCGCGCATGAAAATGATTTACGCTCTCCTTGCAACATTGCGTTTCGTGTTGCAGCTCCTAGATTGAAATTAACATCGTTGTTTATAATCATATTCTCGACATCAGCCTCACTATTATCACGTTTTTTTGGTCGTCTTACAACAAATGGATTTCCTCCAGCGGTATTCTTACCATCTTTTGCAAACATCATAGAAGGTCCTGCTGATCTTGTATAATCATCGGAATATCTCGCTAACCCGATTATTGTTGTAGCCACATCAACATCACGATCTATGGACTCAATTTCTTTTCCATCAATGAGATATCTAGCACTCTCAAATAGCGCCATAATACCATTATTGACAAAACCGACTTGAGTACCAGCTGGATACGGTGCTGGTACAGTAGGAGTATCAGCAGCTGTTACAATTTCTCCTTCTACTTCAATAAATGCTTCACAGGGTAAAAAGTATTTACTGGTATCATGAACTTGAAGATCAATTCTTGCTCGACTATTTGAGTTTATGGCATGATAGGCGTAATATTGATAATCGCGTACAGAATCATTCTTGGGGACTGGGGCATCTATATCAAATGCTGGATCAGGTGACCTTTTGAACATTTTATTCTATTTATCAGAGTCTAAATCGTAAAATCGTAAACGATTTTCCATTTTCATCGTGAAAAACGCTAGCGTGAAAATCCATAGGATTTCATCGACGTGGTTTTTTAAAGCCACTTCCCGCTATCATGTTTGCAATATTGCTTTGGTCCCCTTGATTTACCATCGACGCTAGTTTTTCATCTACTGCGTTATTTATAATTTTACTAACACTTGCAGGCATTTCTTCTGTAGACGGTAACGGTTTCTTTTTTCGTGATTTTACTAATGATGTTATTTTATCCTTCGCAGTTGAAAACGCTTTCCCGGCAAGATCTCCAACAGTAATAATATTATCACGAATAACATCAATGGCTTTCATTGATAACTGTTTAGCTAACGGCATCACTTTTGGGGCCATTCTTGAAAAGAATCTTAAAATGGTATTGCCGAGGCCATCTCCATAGTATGCTTTATAAACTGGAAACCGTGAATTAACTACATAGACGAGGGTTGGTTTATCATGATTGTAGTGTACGATCATTATTATAAAAACAATAGTGTTTTCAATTGTTATTTAATCACTATGATACCCATTTGCTAACTCGTCAATAAAATCTCGATATGTTTTGATATCCATGATACCGCCGGCAAATAACCGTCTACAGATATCAGCTGCTTCATTAATTATTTCTGGAGAGTTATTTCCAGCTCGGAATCCTCCTACAAGAACATCTAATCGTGATATATCATTGATAACACTATCAGGACAAGTGTTTCCAATCCTTGGATTTTGCAGTCCACTTCCGCTATAACCAGTTGCTTCATCCAGTTTGTCTGTATCCGTGGTTTGTAAATAATCAGGATCATCATCATCATCATCATCATCATCACGTGGTAGTTGTTGTTTTTTAGAAGAGAAAGAAATTTTCTTTGCAGGTTGCTGTCGCCGCCCTTGCAATTTTTGTTGTTTAAACTCTTCGTATTGATTATACACTAGATCTACCGCATCGATATATTCGATGTATGATGCACTATCTGTCTTTTTTTGACTTTTTCCAGTTTTGATTTTGTAGAATATATCAGCCCAATGAGTGAAATTCTTAACAAACTTATGATGTTCTGGTTTCAACATTTTTTTTCTGTTTTCATAAGACGTAACAACAAGCGTAGGAATTTCTGTTGGATCAGTCTCATCAATTGCTGCTAACCCTTCTTCGTTAAATCTCATGCGTAAATCATCTACTGTTCTTTTTGATCCCATTTGTTTTGTTTGTTCAGTTTTCGCTGCTATTTTTTCGAGTTCACCAATAACAGATTTTCCCGTCTCGGGACCATCTCCCAGTAAAGCACGCTCTACCCCCTTCGTTGCTGTGGTTACTGGTTTAAACAATTCTTCAGACCCTAAAGCAAAATCAGTCTGAAGACTCTGTCGTTGTTGCAGTTTATTCCTTACAGAGTCACGAATTGGTACAAATCTCTTAATTGCATCTAATCGTTCACGAGCCAATCGGGTTGTTAATGCTTCATTGACCATTATTTGAAATCAGAAACCATTTTTCAATTGCAAAACACTTGACATGTCAGATGATTTTTAACACAGTCATGGAAGTGTTATTTCATCGTGAGACACCTTCTATCACTGATGGAGAAAGTGTGGAAATTGTATATAAAATAATTAATACCACAGTTTCTCCACTTTTTTGACATGTCGGATGATTTTTTATACGGTCATGGAAGTGTTATTTCATCCTATAACAGCTTCTATCAATGATGAGGAAAGTGTGGAAATTGTATATAAAATAATTAATACCACAGTTTCCTCATTCTATTTTTGACATTCCCGTTGAGGGTCGGCTAAAAAAAATGAGGGTCGATGATAAAATGGTCGGGCAATCAATGGTCGGGCAATCAATGGTCGGGTAATCAATTTTCTTGAATTAACGCCCGTAGGTTTCTAATTTTAGAGTTGACTTCTTTTTTCAATTCGTATTCGTACCCCAATTCTTTTCGTATTCCTTCTACGATAGTATACAACGGAACGAACACACTGATGTCACTGGAAAATGAAAGAGAGTCTTTAAAAGAATTCTGAATTCTTTTGATGAGTATATACTTCTTGGGTAGCATATACTTGTTAGTGCTAACCCCGTATTCTATATCCTGAAAATCAGACACAATTTGATCAGGATTTAATCCATCTGATAGTTTGATATCCTGATTTTTCAATTTTGCTATTTCAACTATGATGCTATTCATGTTTTCAGAATTCATTATTCTATAAGAATGACATATCTCTAATTGGAAATTATGACGCATTAGACATAACTAAATTGAACTTTTTGCCTGCGATTTTTTGAAATAGCCGTTTTGGTTATCCCCTCTGCAACTCTTCGTACTGAAGATCGACAAATATTGAAATACTTACCGGCGCTATTCATAGATGAAAATATTTTTTCTTTGTTAGTTATCGTATTCAAAGATTTTACGGGTCTCTTCCCAATTGATTTATAATTGCCAGTCTTTCCTTGTTTGGAATTCTCACTCTGTGTGATAGCTTGCAGATTTGATACAGAATTATTCTTTGGATTAGAATCCTTGTGATCAATAACAAAACCATCATCGATCAATCCATTAAAACATTCAAATGCGAAACGATGATTGAGATATTTCTTCTTCCCGCCAACAGTAAACATCAAGTACCCGTGATTATTCACAACACCAACTGATTTCTTTAGTCTACGGTTTCTGACAGTACCATCACTGGATGCTTCATAATTTGTAATCACTGGATGCTGTCTGAATTCTTGGTTCATATATACTATTCTATTGTTTGTCTAATTCTTTGTTTGGTTCAATAATTACATCACTGGAAAATCTTTCGATGTAGTCTTGCGGGGTTCTTATGATTTTGTCAGTGACGTTATCAGGGTCAAAGACTTTTTCAGGGTCATAATTTCTGATGGATTGTCCATTTTTTATTCTTTTATCATAATAACGCTTCAATTCCCTATATCGCTTACCACCACAATCAATACACAATTGTGATCTTCCCTTGACCCCAACCCCACATCGAATACAGGGTAACGGACCAAGACTTCCACGTTGAAAACTTTGCATATGATACCTACAGTATTCATTTTTTCTGCATGATTTGTTACACGGGGTTACATTTCCCATCATGAGCCATTTGCAGTGATTCATTATACATAAATCTTTCATTTAAATGCTTGTTTTATATATAGCATGAAGGAGTTCAAGAGATTGACTTCAAAAAATGCTAAAATCAATACCGATAGAGAGTTCAAGAGATTATTGAAAATCAATCCTAGATTTAATCTCGATAGACCCAAAAAACGTCCAATAGACGGAAACATGAAAGAGTTTAAGAGATTATTAAAAATTAACCCTAAATTTAATATCGATAAACCCGAAAAACGTAACAAACGTCCAATAGACGGAAACATGAAAGAGTTTAAGAGATTATTGAAAATCAATCCTAGATTTAATCGCGATAGACCCAAAAAACGTAACAAACGTCCAAAAGACGGAAACATGAAAGAGTTTAAGAGATTATTGAAAATCAATCCTAGATTTAATCGCGATAGACCCAAAAAACGTAACAAACGTCCAAAAGACGGAAACATGAGATCACCATGGAAGGATGCTCAATTCAATCTTGATATAGTTTCTAATACACCCAAGAATAAAATTCTTGATAAACCCATCAGAGACTGTTTTAATGAATTCAAGCGTGATGGAGCATCTTATTGTTGGTCAACATTTCGAATTGATGGTGTTGTTGATGCTACCATGACTGATGAAAAAGCAGCAGTGATCATTTCACGTGTTGGGGAAAAAAGTCATTTTTTCCGAATCAAATTCATTATCCGTGAGGATGGCAAATGGATTATTAGGGATAAATTTGAACCCATTCTCAGGGGCAAAAAAACTGTCACCGTGAATCAGGATTCCAAACCAGGAATTTTGACTGGAATTGATAAACCCTACTACGAAAGATCTTATCCTGTCACAGCAGTTGTTTACGGGATCTATCCGCTCAATGAAAAACCTGATATTTCAAAACTAGCACCCATGAAATATTCGACAGGCCTCAATTGTGTAGCAGAACGAATAATAGAACACTTCACAAATGCGTCCCGGGGAAATAAACTAACTGATCTAAGACGAAAAAAAATAACCGAGTGGGAGTTCACGGTAAAAGAGCATGGAGCAACAATTCAGGATATAACTAAATTAGAAAAATCATTAAGATTTCCAATATCGGTAAGGACAATCACCGGAGAAGTATTATACGAATCGAAATATAAATCACAGGGAACCCCCATTGAAATTATTGATCATAACGCACACGCGTGGTCATCTGCAGTAACAATATTTCCACGGGATAGATCTGTAAAATATCTGTTGGGAACAGAAGAGTTTTTTTCAGAGCAGAAATTATTTGATGCTATTTACCATTTGAGTAAAAATGATCCTGTGTCAGTGTGGCTATTTCATAGTAATTCAGACGAAGAATGCAAATTTGATCAGTTTGTAAGGCCTAACGGAGAATTATACCGTACTGAAGAGCTGCAGAATCAAATGAAACAACTAGCTAGTGAGTTTTCTGGGGACGGGGAGGACAACGATCAATTATTAGCAAACTGTTTCACAGTACCATCCATTGCAGCACATTTTGCTAGAAAGAAAAACGCGTGGAAACCAACACGAAGTGAGTTTTTATCAGATGTCAAATTGTCTTGTCTTGAATACAGCCACGGCGGATTATGGAACACAAAATACACCGCTGATACCGTTATTTCAGTTGATATGATTGCGTGTTATCCAGGAAGTTTTCTTGGGTATGAAGAGTGTGAGAAATATTTCAAACGATTTGGACACCCCACACACGAAATGACCCATGTTGCTATTAATGGACCACTTCCTGATTTTGATTTAACCGGATTCGCTTGTGTAGTATCATTTGAAATGGTTGAAGGACTTCATCCGTGTAGCTATCTTTGGATTGGTAAACACATGTCTGAAAAACACTGGATGCCAATAGTGTTATTACGGTATATGCTTGATTGTAAGATGTTAAAATCATTAATTGTCAGTGAAGCAATTATATCCTATCGAGCACAGAAATCAGTCTGGTTACCCCAACCTGATCTAGAAAAAATAATTAGCGAAGAGCGAAAACTGTTTCCTGATTTTAATGAACAACAAATCATGGATTGGTCCCAACAGTTATTTGAAATCAGAAACAATGAAGCAAAAAATCTTGGACGAAGAATAATCGGTAAATTTACCCAAGGTGGCAAAGATGATAATACGAAATATTCTTCACGATTGATTATAGACAACGCTGAATACGATTTTGTAATCGCGGATCTAACGAATAGGGGCCTATATGTCAATCGTAAGGACGCATTTCTGTCCGATGGAACCAAATTGGGTACAATTGTTACCTACAATGATGGATACCATCCGCAGTACACACACTTAAGAGCTTCTATGCTTGGTTATGCTTCTATCAATCTGTTTTCAATGATCAATAGATTTCCTACCACCGCAGTTAGAGTTGCTACTGACTCATTTTACATAAATAGCAAAATGGCTGATTTTAAGGCTACTGGCAACGAGAAATGGGGGACATGGAGAATTAAGAAAGAAATGCTTCATGATTATATTCCATCAGCAGATGTTACCATTGAAAATAATTACTTAGAAAGCAATCAGTGTTCAGAATTTTCTAGTGCACCACCGATTTCTGATCCAATCTGTAGATATAAAACAGTTTATTTAAACGGTTGTGGCGGGTCAGGAAAAACAACCCGGGTAATTGAGTTATTTCGTGTTTCCAATCCAAACATGATTGTACTAACACCAACTCATAGACTTGCAAGAGAAATGATACAGAGAGGGGTAAATGCTTGCACTTATCACAGCTTTTTCCGATGGAAGGGAGATAAATGGACTCCTGAGCGCATGGGAGAGAAATTTATTCCTGAATTCATCATGTGGGATGAAATAGACACAGTGTCAGAAGATGTCTTAAAAATATTTCTTGAGTGGTTGTTATTGAAGAATACAAAAGTCGTCATGTGCGGTGATCACGGGCAACCACCACCATTTGTCGGTGCATCTCCACATGAATGGCTAAAGGGTTTTGTAGACTATTATGAAGAAATTGATACCGATCATAGATCACTTGATGAAAAATTAAAAGAGTTTAAGAAATTAATTAGATTACAACCGGATAGAATCCAGTGTGAAATAGCCCGTGAAATAATTTCGGAAACTCCCATGAATGATTTCTGGGAAATGTGGAGACCAAACTATTTGATCATTGCAAGTAGAAAAATAGTCAGGGACACACTTCAGATGAAGTTATTTGAATTGCATAAACAAAAATTTGCAACACTTCCAGTGCCCCTCTGTTATAGGCCATCGGATACACGAAAACAGAACATCGAAGTTGATATTCCAGGACAGAGTGAAAAGCAGATTCTTGTATTAAATGATATTGTGCTGGTTGATATCAATGTCGTTGAAGATGCATTGCGTGCTAATAAATCCCCATGGATGCTAGGATACGCAGCGACGATACATTCTTCACAGGGATTGACTATATCGGATACAATTGTTTGGATGGTAGATAATCGCATAGAATGGTCGAATTTAGTCTATCTTTCAGTATCCAGAGTACGAAAAATAAATCAACTTCGAAGAATTGTCTTCGATGATGAAATCATTGGCGATGATAATGACACCACAATAGATGATATTATTGATAAAAAACTCTCCGGTTACAAACAACAAGACAAAAAAAAACAACGAGAATTTGATATTGATGCTGAATTAATAATTACTCTGAAGCAACAACAGAATAATCACTGCGCGAGTTGCAATTGTATAATGCGTTGGCAGTATTCGGATAAGGACCCTCGCCAATTCACCGTAGACAGAAAAAATAACAATCTCGGTCATGTCAGAAATAATGTGATGTTGACTTGTCTTGAGTGCAATAGACGGAAGGGTGCTAGTTAAGACCATGCGGTGGTAATTGAGTATCGTCAGGAATTACTTGTAGTTGTTGTCTAGTAAACCCACGCTGAGGGGCAGTTGAATCCAGTTTATAGATTGGAGGTCTACCCGTAGATCGTGTTATACTAGATATCTTATGCGTAGTGACGCTCCAAATAGGATCAGTAGCCCTTTTTCTACCCCCTTCAAGCTCTCCTGGTTCGTATAAGTACCTCACAATGACACTACTACCAAGAATTGGTTGGGAAACGCTAAAATCCTTTTGTGGTTTTTCAGGTATCGACTTCTTTTTAATCGCGTTGATAGGTTTCATGTTGATGGTTCTAGTAATCTCGTTATTCAGTGCGGTAACTACACCTGGTAATCTCTTAACCCATTCACGGGATCTTTTTCTTGGATGAATTCTTTTGTGTATTGATATCCAAATAACCGTTCAGCAAGAATCCGATTAAATCGTTCTACAATGGCCTGATCGCGATGTAGCGCAGTATGCCCTCGTCGTATGGTGACATTATGATGTTTCATTGTGGATAACACTGCACCCTGAAATTCCTTGCCCGGATCAACTTGTAACAGATTTGGCCAGTGCAGAGGACTCCTTCGATAAATCCTTTCAAATGCAGAAGCCACTTCAGTGGCCGATTTTGTTTTTAACGGTTCTGCTTCTTTGTATCGACTTGCAATATCAACTACAGTTAATGCATATTTGTAACCACGATCATGTGGCAGAAATAATATATCAGCCTGATGAACTTCATTGGGTCCGGTTACATCAAAATGCGAGAATTGAATTTGTTTAGGCGGTGGTAGATAAATTTGCCATAGTGCCTGTTTGGATAACCAATGAGCCGCAGTGGTTTTTTTCACTTTTGCGGCGCTAGCGAGTTTACTGATTGCAGCGTTACCCTTCCAGTATCCTCTTGGGGAATAATAAATAGATTCCATGTTGCTATTAATTACCAGCACCTAACATCAATTTGCTTTTCATTGCCGATTTTATCAAAAAGGAAGCCAATTTTTCTTTGAAGGATTTATCAGTGATAGAATTCAACGCATGAATTAATTTCACATCTGCTAGATGCCTGTGTTGCAAATTGCTACTTTTATAAGCAACATCATGAAGGTGACAGGCCTTATCAATAGCGTTTATTGGTTCCTCACCGGGTCGGGGCTGATTTTGATCATTGAGTCTGATATCAAGTCTTGTTCCCGGTCCACAATAACTATACCCTGGAAGGTGTTTTTCTCCGGGGTATTTTGCCCATGGGGTTCCAGGGAGTTTTGCTAATTTGGCAGCGATATCACCTCCTCGTTTTTTTTTAAAGGTTCCTTGGGTTCCTTGGGTTTAGAAACAAATCTAAATTTCTTTGTACTACACTGTACGCATTTACCAGAAAGTGCTGATCGGTTATTTTTAGTTGTAATCATCGTCAAGTCATCTGTGCCAGTACGCGCCTTACACTTCACGCAATATAGATCCATAATTTATGTATAGAGATATGAATATAATTGATTTTTCAGCGACTAAAACAAGAGAACCAGTGAAGCATCATGCAGCGCTACCAAACTCTATCCGCGCAATTATAATCGGGCCATCTGGATCCGGTAAAACGCAATTGTTGCTCAATTTAATAATGAGATGGATGAAGTGGGATAAGTTGTATTTAATTGACCCTAGCGTAGATGATCAACGATGCTATGAAGTGCTAAAAGATTTTAATGAAAACGCTTCAGAGATTGCCGGCGAGGATGTTATTGAATTTATAACCGATATTGACGAGGCGCCATCCGTGAATGACCTCGATGGAAGTATCAACAATTTAGTTGTATACGATGATGTCATGTTAGATAAACAAAAAAATCCTGCTAGAATATTTTCCCGAGGCAGGCATAAAAACACTGATGTGATCTATGTCACTCAACGCTACACTCAGATTCCAAAAGTGATTAGAGATAACTGTAATATGCTTGCTGTATTCAACGGCGTTGATACACATACGCTACGAAATATTTGGCAGACATGGTGTTCTGATATGGACTTCAATCAATTTAGAAATTTCTTTAGTCATGCTCAGTCTGCCCCACACGGATTTGTAACAATAAATTTACATGACCCTCGAACACGATATCGTATCGGACTGGATCAAATATTCGGTTAACCCAAAACTGAAAGTTCTAGCAGCAGAGAGGGTGAGTGACAACGACGTTGTAGTCCCTTTTTCCCAAAAATCGATGGAGGATTTCATTAATTTCATTGATTTTTTTTGGACCTGATTTCATTGAAAATGTTGTTTTTCTTATTTGATCCTAATCCATGAAACGATATCAGATTCACACAAACATTGGGGCCTGATGTCATTGGTTTCATTGTTTTTAAGCGTGATTTTAGTGAAAACTTGTCTAAAAATGTTGTCTGATTCACCCTCTCTGATGCTAAACGTAATCTTCTTTCTGCGACCACTTCTCCCAGGCTTCGGGTGTTTGCTCTTCTGAGGATTTCCTCGTTAGTGATGTGGTCGTGGTAGGTGACACGAAGAATACGTCGCAGACATCGCTGTTGGAATACGTTCAGCCTGTTGACCAGCTTCTTCGTGCCTTTCCATGTCTCGCAGGCGTAAATGGCGGATGGGATGACGATAGTGTTGAAGAGGCGAAGTTTGGTGTTTGTGTGAATCGACCGACGTGTCCAAATTGGGAGAAGACGTTGGAATACGGCCGCCGCTTTGCCAATTCGGCATTTGACGTCTGCATCAGCTCCACCTTCCTTGTCGATGGTGCTTCCCAAGTAGGTGAACTGCTCGACTTGGCCGATGGTCTGGCCGCCTACGCTGACCCGCACAGTTGTCTTCCGGTTGACCGCCAGTGTCTTCGACTTTTCTGTGCTAATTCTTAATCCAACTTTAGCCGCCTCCACCTCCAGGTTGGTGGTCATTTCCTGAAGAGATCTCGCATTCTCTGCCAGCAGCGCAATGTCGTCAGCAAAATCCAGATCTGTCAGGCATGCCTTATCCTTCCACGTGATGCCATATTTCGGATGGTCCATCGCCCTTCTCATGACAAAATCTATTGCCAGAAGGAATAAGAAAGGCGAGAGTATGCATCCCTGACAGACTCCTGTCTCAATGCCAAAGAAGGGTGTGTGGCCAGCGTCCGTTCGTACGCAGCAGCTGGACTCGCGATAAAGATTCTTGAAGATGGCGATGAAACGAGGTGGAATGCCAAATGACCTTGCAGTGAGCCACAGGGATTCACGGTGGACGCTATCAAAGGCCTTTTTGAAGTCGATGAAGTTGACAACAAGCGGCTTTTGGAATTCAGTGCATTGTTCGAGAATATTTCGGAGGGCGAAGATTTGCTCACTGCACCACCGGCCGCTTCGAAATCCAGCCTGTTCTTCCCGCAGGGCCTGGTCCGCAGCGCGTTGCAGGCGTTTGAGGATGATAATGCAGAAGACCTTGCCAGGAACGGAGAGGAGAGTAATACCGCGCCAGTTGTTACAATCGGCCAGGTCGCCTTTCTTCGGTAGTTTGACGATCACTCCCTTTCTCCAGTCACTTGGCACGCACTCGCTATTCCAGCAGTCATTAAGCAGTTTGGTGATCCTCTGCACGACAACATCTCCTCCTGCCTTCAGCATTTCTGTTGAGATTTGGTCGATGCCGGGCGCCTTATTGTTTTTGAGGCGACGAATCGCTGCCATGACTTCGGCGGTATTGATGTCCTCCATATTCACATCCAAATTTGTAGGAGGTGGTGCATCGGTGAAGTGGAAGGTGGCAGTGGCTGATTGAGTGTCTCACGGAAATGCTCCATCCAACGCTCATCTTGCTCTTCTTTGCTGGCAAGGACCTTGCCGTTTTTGTCTTTGATCGGAACGTTGGATCCACTTTTGACCCCTGTAAGGTCCCTGACCACCCGGAACAAAGTCCTTGCATCTCCACGGTCTGCCGCTTCCTGTGCCTCATCTCCTTTTCGCTCCAACCAATCCTTCCTGTCTATTTTACAACTCCGTTTGACCAATCGGTCCAGTGTTTGGTACTCCTGTGCCGTTTCTTCCTTTTCTTCTTCTGTTTTCACCTGGTCTCGTTGGCGTTTCTTTAATTTCCTTTCGTCAATCAGCACCCATGTGTCGTCAGTGATCCACTGCTTCCGTTGTGTGCCTAGTTTCCGTCCGACCACTCTCTCTGCTACCTCGGTAACGGTTTCTCTGAACTGCGTCCACTGCATTTCGATATTGTCCGAGTCCTCGAGCAGTTGAAATATATATATATATATATATATATATATATATAGCTTGATGTTGTGAAAAGAATGAAGAAAAAAAAAAACCAACAGTAATCTGAAGGAAAAGAAAATCATACATAAATACATTTAATTACCGCCATGATTACCCTCTCTATCATACTTTTTATGGTATTGAATGTATTTTTGTCACTCTTTATGATTTTGTTTTCTTCAGATTATTGTTTTTTTTTTTTCTTTTCTTTTCTCAACATCATGCTCGCGTCAAGCACCTGTGGTCATTGTATGTAAGGATAACCACAGGAGTCTGACGTTTTATCAATAAAGTACGGCGAAATGTCTGACAAAATGAAATACCCTTACCAATAATATATATAT
Source organism: Unio delphinus (assembly GCA_029339505.1). Taxonomy (NCBI): domain Eukaryota; kingdom Metazoa; phylum Mollusca; class Bivalvia; order Unionida; family Unionidae; genus Unio; species Unio delphinus. The sequence continues at coordinate 17,777,832 of JAQISU010000055.1, read as the reverse complement.
ATATATATATATATATATATATATATATATATATAAACACAAGGAATGCAAGCGTGACCACAACCCTTCGCTTGATTTGACATTTTCTCATGAGTCTTTTATCGCTTCAGAATCGCAAGAAGACTGAAACACTACACATATGCATTCAAAAGACAGTTACTTACCAACGCATAGCTCTTAAATGACCATGTCCTGAATCTAACCAGCCAATTAACCTTTATTTTCACCATTACGATCACATTAGAAAAAGTAGGCTGATTACCTGACGGAAGTAGCCCATTCTACCAGTTTCTACCCTGCAGTAAATATGCTGAATAACATGATGAAAGTAATTTCTCAAGATAAAATGTTCATCTTGCTTTTTATTTCAGATTGTATCATTTTATAATTATATATAAATTTCCAGAGCAGAAATATGTAGTCAAAGTTCTGATAGTAGAAATAACGGTTGATGACGTCATCACACTTCAAATATTTACGACTGTTGCTGGATCCGGTAACTTTAAAAACACAGATTCTGCGCCGTGTTCGGTACAATTATTAGACACCAACGGATATTTACTGCAGGGTAGAAACTGGTAGAATGGGCTACTTCCGTCAGTTAATCAGCCTATCTTGGCTAATGTGATCGTAATGGTGAAAATAATGGTCAATTCACTGGTTGGATTCAGGACATGGTCATTTAAGAGCTATGCGTTGGTAAGTAACTGTCTTTTGAATGCATATGTGTAGTGTTTCAGTCTTCTTGTGATTCTGAAGCGATAAAAGACTTGTGAGAAAATGTCGAATAGAGCGAAGGCTTGTGGTCACGCTTGCATTCCTTGTGTTTTTATATATATATATATATATATATATATATATATATATATATATATATATATATATATTATTGGTAAGGGTATTTCATTTTGTCAGACATTTCGCCATACTTTATTGATAAAACGTCAGACTCCTGTGGGATAACTGACCAAATTAAAAATTTCATTTCGGGTAAATTAATAATATAAATGAGAAGGTCAAAGCATCATAAATAACAAATTAGCAAATAAATTATACTCCTTTTCATGATTTTTGCTAATTGGAAGTGCAAACAACCTTTTTTATTGTCTACAAGAAAAGAAATCTAAAAAAATTATAATTTTATGTACAGTGTTTAAAGTGAAAGCAAATCTAATAACGGAATATTTGTGGGGGGGTTAATTAATTATTCAGTCACTAGAGAATATGACTGTTCTTGAGGCGTAATTTACAAATGTACATGTATGTGGTATATAAAAGGAAATTTCGGGGATATGTGCCTTGGCCGATGAAGAATTTGCAGCTTAATCAGAATTTACAATTATGAGTGTAGTCCAATACACCAAAAAACTGTTTCAACAGCGCTGCCATTTGTTTGCTTGGTAGAGCACGGATGTACAAATAACCTCTCCAGGCTCTGTATAAAAGGCCAGTAAACAAGAAGTGAACTTGTAATTTTTCAGTTAGTTCTAAATGAAAACTAATAACTTAATGATGTGTGAAAGTAATTTTTAATTCAGTTTTAATTACTAGTAAGAAAAGCTATTTAGAAGCAAATTAGTATTTTAAAAAATGACTTCTGAAATAGAATATTGTTTTTGATTGAAAAAGGATGTAATGTGTGTTTCCTATTTCACTGATTTTAAAAATAGGTGGGGGTGGGTTTCCAATTTTTTTATAAACATTATTTATAAATCAAATAATATTCTGGCACTTTAAAATACTGGGCAAAACTGGTCAAAGTATTGTCTGTTTGTTTGGAAAGCATGAAAGGTACAGGGGATGCCATTCTGGTCACAGTCACTGTCAGGCTAGAAATTATAAATCAATGATTCAGTTGACTTAATTTTGTGCATGCCTAGTTTTCTGCACTTTTTATCACATTAAACAATTTTGTTAGTGAAATTGGTAGGGAATAAAAACAAATGGGGATATAACGAAAGAATGTAGATATACAAACATTTTCAGCAATGTGATTTGTTTTCAAAAGAAATGTTATACCATTGGGTGGAAAATCTAAGAGTTGGCAATGAGAAACAGGGACATTCTGTCAACTGGAAACAGATTTTTTTATTATTATTTTTATTTGCCGTTATGAAACATAACTTGACTTCCTACAATTAAAGCTTCACAGCACACATTAACACCATTTTTTTTTCAATTCAAGAACACTTACTGTTGCATAACTTTACAGTGTAAGTATGCTCACTATGAAACTGTTTAACGGTGTATCCAAAAGCCAAATTATTTGAAAAGCTTGTTTTTATTCATGTAAAAGCAAAAGATATTGATAATATCTGCCTCTTTACTTTTCAAACAAATTCTGTAAGGACAATGTAACAAGGCAGTCCAGGTATTTATACCTTTTAAATGCCTACTATTATGAGAATTTGTTTAAAATAATTTAACTAAAAATATTGTTTTTATGCCTAAGTTTACATAAATTTTTTCTTTTACACTAATATTTCCTATGAAAAGTTAAATACTTATGTTTTAATTAGTGTAAGATAATGATAAAATAAGACAAATAAAGATGTTTATGCGTGAGGTATGGATGCTTTAACAGCCTGAGCTATGAGTAACCTTAAAAAGTTCAAAAGTTTATTTTAAAATATTACAGGGTGGGGGTGGGGGTGTCTTATTGTTCAAGCAGATAACAATCACATCTTATCTGTGAAGATATATGTATAAATTTATATTGAGCTTGTTACTACATTTCATATCCAAAGGTATCAAGCAAGTTTTATACTATTTTGTAGCAGTAATAATAAAAAAAAAATGCTGGTTACAGGTAGAGGTAGCAATGATATTTATATTCATAAAGTATATAGTTGCTAATGAAGGAGTCTGACATTTTGTCCGTAAAGTGCCGTGGAATAAATTACCTTAATGTACTAAAAATCTATATATATTTATTATACAGATATTAAGGTAATTTCATGTTGTCATTCTTTATTGATAAAATGTCAAACTCTGTGGCTGCTACCTCTACCAGGATCTCAAGGGAGATAACTGGCATGCATTTCTGGTTAAAGATATGACGGAGGGTATAATACAACTCTATTCCCACAAAATGAATTTAAGTACCAAATTATTCTTGGTGCATTCTGTAGTTAGATATATAAAAAAAACAATCTCCCACGTGAAACCCTAAATGATTCACACGTTTTGTGGAATGTTCATGAAAATGTTCTCTGAGCCATATCAAATTTGTATCAGTAAGTTATAGTTTAAAAGAAAAGCCAGATGGTTTCCTTTGTTCCGGTTATGATATTCATGAAATATATATATTTATAATAAGAATCTTCGATTTCACATTTTTAGGTGGTATCATGCCAGCATACTCACTGTGATGCCTTTTTTACAAAGCTACCTGTTTTTCATTAACCTGTTCTGAAAATTATGATAAGCTTATTTCTCTGCAGTTTTTCCTTATTTTCTTCATGTACATATTTATTTTATTTCACAGCAGAATGGCAAGTATCATACGGAGATTTCGAGGTTCACGTACGGAAGAGGCAATCACCTATAGTCCCCTAAATGGATTTGAATCAGAACCAGTCTGGATACATCTGTACTGTGGACACGATGGCGAGTCGGTAAATGTGGATAGCTTGCATTTAAAAATCGAAGATTCATCTCAGACATCAGCCTTTTATCTGGAACCTCAATCTGTTGAGGAAGTTTGTAAATCTCTTGCAAAGCGTCTTAAAATATCACCCCTGGTAGCAAAATTATTTGGCATAGCTGTGAAGAACAAGAAGGAGGACACCTTTTTTTGGAAGAGTCCACAGGACAGAGTGAGAAAAACACACCCATCTGAAGAATTTTATTTTAGAATACGTTATATACCTCATGAGGACAAACTCAATCAGCTTTTGAACATTGATGTTTTTGGATTCAATTACTTGTATTTCCAAGTTCGCGATGACTTTATTCATGATAGATTCACAGATTCCTCCTGTAAAACAAAGGATGGTAAGGATAATAATGTCAGGGATTTAGCTCGAGCCGTTTTGTACGGTTGTGCTGTACTTGATATGATGATCTTTTTACGAAAACAGAACAGGAACAGCGAGGAAAATGTAAATGATGTTTTAAAAGATGTGAATAAATTTCTGCCTTCTTCTTTGTCCAAATTCAGTATTACAGACAAATTTCTTCTAAAATCAGGAATGAAGGATAAACTTTTGAACTTGCGCAATCAACATCCTTCACAGGATGAAAGAGAAACACAATCCTTGATGACATGTTACATTACAAAACTTTTCACAAAAGCACCAACCAATCTGTATCAGGAACATTATGAGGCACATGAGCTTGAACTGGGCACAGTGCATAATAAAATGGAGGAATCATTGTGCATTTTATCCAAAAGAGATGTGACAATTGTCATTGACTTTGCCAAGGCAAAGAGAGATCAGCAGAGATCTGAAACCTGTCCATGTTTGCATATTGCACGCCAGAGTCAAAAGTCAACGAAAGAGGTTTGTGTAATAGATAGATTTGATTAAAAACAGTTGGTATTAACTTTAATTAACAGAATGTAATACTATAATTTTTCTTTTTCTTTTGGGTTTGTTTTAGCTCACCTGGTCATAAAGTCAGTTGAGCATAGGGCATCACCTATAATAATAATAATAATAATAATAATAAAATAATAATAATGATAATAATAAAATGACAACAATAATAATAATAACAATAACAACAACAACAATAACAACAACAATAATGATAATAATAAAACGAGGACTTTGTATATAGCACCTAATCTTTAGAAGCTCTCAATGCTTCGCAACATCAATAATAATATGACTACAATAAAAAAACACAATGAAAAAACCCACTATGAAATTAGAAAACATAAAAACATGCTGAAAATATTTAAGGTAGGAAACATTTTTAGGTCTTTAAGTTTGTTCTGGCAGTCAAAAAAAGTGAATTTTAAGAGCACTCTTGAAAAGGATCACTGTCTTTGTATCTGATTTCAATGGGCAATTTGTTTTATGTTACTGGGCCTAGGTATGCAAAAGAATGTTGTCCATTTGACTTCATTTATAATAGTGGGAATAATGAGTATACGATTGTTAGAAGCGGAGCATAAATATCTTGCTGGTGTGTACACATGGGCGATGCCAGATAGGTATGTTACACTGGAGTCCATCAGTGAAACATAGCACATGGAACAAATTTTATGTTTGATTCTATTTTCGTTTTCAAGATATCCAGTAATTATAATGTATACCTATTTGATTATTAAACTTTTCTTTTTGTTTTCTTTTCATCTTTGATTACACCTTAAAGCATTATACCAGTACCGATAATTAAAATTATCAAAACGATACTTGTAACTAGAACATATTATGTACACACTGCATCATGTAGATACATTAGTCAATAGTCATGTATCTATTGCTTGTTTCCACTCATTTCACCAAAATCTTTGACAAGTTCTGTATTAATGATTTTTTCTTATATATATATATATATATATATATATATATATATATATATATATATATATATAAACAAAATAATCTTAATAGACAGAGGATGTTGCTAATTTGGAGAAACCGTATTTCTCATCCCATTTTAATGAAACTTTAATCTGTGCATGAATCAGTACGATTTTGACTTGGCTTGTAAACAAGGGAACTCCATGCATACTAATAAACTGATTTTGATTGGGCTTGTAAACAAGGGAAATCCATGCATACTAATGAAGTGATTTTGACTTGGCTTGTAAACAAGGGAAATCCATGCATACTAATTAAGTGATTTTGATTGAGTAAGTGAACAAGGGAAATCCATGCATACTAATTAAGTGATACTGAATTAGCTTGTAAACAAGGGAAATTCATGCATACTAATGAAGTGATTTTGATTGGGCTTGTAAACAAGGGAAATCCATGCATACTAATGAAATGATTTTGACTTAGCTTGTAAACAAGGGAAATTCATGCATACTAATGAAGTGATTTTGACTTAGCTTGTAAACAAGGGAAATCCATGCATACTAATGAAGTGATACTGAATTAGCTTGTAAACAAGGGAAATTCATGCATGCTAATGAAGTGATTTTGATTGGGCTTGTAAACAAGGGAAATCCATGCATACTAATGAAGTGATTTTGACTTAGCTTGTAAACAAAGGAAATTCATGCATACTAATGAAGTAATTTTGACTTAGCTTGTAAACAAGGGAAATCCATGCATACTAATGAAGTGATTTTGACTTAGCTTGTAAACAAGGGAAATCCATGCATACTAATTAAGTGATTTTGACTTAGCTTGTAAACAAGGGAAATCCATGCATACTAATGAAGTGATTTTGACTTAGCTTATAAACAAGGGAAATCCATGCATACTAATGAAGTGATTTTGACTTGGCTTGTAAACAAGGGAAATCCATGCATACTAATGAAGTGATTTTGACATACTGAAAGCTATATTTCTGATTGAATTGAATCATACTTTAAATTTGGGATTATATAGTCAGGATTTCAGATGAATTAGATAATGTTGTGTTATTGCGTTAAAACATAAGATGAGACATCGTGTTCTAACTATCAATAACTTTAATATGTACAAACGACTACTGTGAGGTCTTAACACAGAGTGGTATCAAAGAGGCAGACGCCTGTTGATAGTACCAGTGGAAATATGACTCATGCACAGAGGGTTCTGATTGGTCAGCTACCATGTATAATGTTACATCTCTCTTCTTACAAAGAAGAAGGTTTTAACATATTTTAATAAACTGTCTAAATTAATCATGAGCCATTATAACTAACATATCAAAATCAAGAGCGTCTTTGATAGCAAATATTACAATGATCAACAAATAAATTTCTGCAACAGTCTGAAAATGCATTTTACATTTTTTTAAATTTTTGTTGCTTGCTTGATTGCTATTAAATGTACACAACTGGTCCTTATATTTTTAATGTACACAACTGGTCCTTATCTTTTTAATGTACACAACTGGTCCTTATCTTTTTAATGTACACAACTGGTCCTTATCTTGAATCACCGTCTGTGTTTATCAACAAAACAATATTTAATGTACACAACTGGTCCTTATCTTGAATCACCATCTGTGTTTATCAACAAAACGATACACCATGACACACTAATGACGGTTCTCTCGGCTCAGTTTCTCTATCTGAGAGTATCTGATTTCACAACTGTTTCTTATCAGAGATATGTACTGGTTTAATGAACTTATATTACACTGACTCGATTATCTTTGGTTTTACTAGCCTTCCAGAACATGTGTAATATCTGCTTTACTGACAATCTTGTGGGATTTTTGCGTCAGGCTCGGGCGTACTTTGACTGAAACATTGAGATTCCATTGATTGTGAAATTTGACATACTGGCATTCGCGGGAAATGTTACAGCTGTACACAGTGTGTTTTCATTCTGAGAAAGGGCGCATTTATATTACATTGCAGGGGATGTGATTCATTAGTGTTCATGAGCTGACATCTATTTCAATGATAAATGGTACCCTCTTTGGTGCGAACTGAGTATGACCTTTTGTTGTGTCTTCTTATTATAACGGCAGGTTCCCAGTTTTGACCTTTGAATTGAACTCTGATTCCCCATCCTTAAGTGTTTTCAGTGGTTTTGCACTTTTATCATAATAATTCTTTGTTTTCTTCTTGCGAAGCATAATTTTCTTTTTGACCTCAGCGGTGTTGGGTGTTTTGGGCATTAATTTCTCGCAGGTTGTTGTGAGAATAGATCTAAGTTGTCTACCCATCAACAATTGTGCTGGTGAGAACCCGATATCAAGCACAGTGGCTCGATACTCTAATATGCCTATAAGCGGTTCTCTGCCATCAGCTTTTGCTTTTGAGAGAATTTTCTTTACAGTTTGAACTTTTCTCCACTAGGCCGTTCGACTGAGGGTATGTGGGACTCAATGTAACATGTTGAAAGTCTCATTCTTTCGCGAAGCTTGCGAACTCTCTGGAAGAATAGCATGTTTGATTGCCGCTGACAACGACTTCTGGTATTCCGAAGCATGCCAATATACTTTTCATGTGATTGATAACAGTGCAACTTTTTGAGCTTGCGAGTGCCTTAACTTCAAAGTAGCAACTGAAATAATCTACTACAACAGTGTACTCTTTATTATCCCATGTAAATAGGTCTGTGGCGACTTTTTTGCCATGGATATTCAGGGACGTCATGGGGAATGAGAGGTTCCTTTTGGTTAGAACTCCTGCGCTTCAAGCAGATAGAGCATTTTGACACTAAATCGGAAATGTCAACTGAGACTCTTGGCCAAAACAAAACATCTCTAGCTCTTTTCAGACACTTCTCAATACCTAAATGTCCTGAATGTACAGTTTCTAGCATTTTCTGCCTGAGGACTTGTGGTATGACTATTTTTAGACCTTTCAGGATTAACCCATCTACAACTGAAAGCGTATCTCTATAATTCCAATAGTCAATTATCTACGATTGACAGCTTGACCTCTTTTCAGGCCAGCCATCAAGTATGACCTGTTTCAGTATGACCAGCTGGGGGTCTTGTTCAGTGAGAGATTTAATTTCTTCTTTCTTAATCTTACGATCAGATGCAGGTAATGCTGATAACACCATATGCACATGCATATCTATACCTTCAGATAAGGTGGGGTGTGTATTAGATAAGAACTTACGAGAGAGTGTGTCTGCTACGAGTATGTTCTTACCTTGGTAATGTTTTACCTCTAGGTCATAACGCTGCAGTTGCAAAAGCATGCATTGTAGTCGTGGTGGGGCTGCATAGAGGGTCTTTTTCATTATAGAGACAAGTGGAAGGTGGTCAGTTTGAACATGTACCTTTCTCACGTATACATATTGCTGAAACCGTTTGCATCCGAACAGTATATTGAACTTTCTCTATCTTAGCATAATTAATTTCAGTCGTAGTCAAAGATTTTGATGCATAAGCCACAGGCTTATCATCTTGTTATAGGGCGGCACCGAGCCCATATTTTGACGCATCAACTTGCAAAGTCAATGGTTTCTTAGGGTCAAAATAGGATAGAACAGGTCTGTGGCATATTGTAATTATGTCTTTGACCTTTATAAATGCGTCTATTTGCGGAGAGTCCCATTCAAACCGCTGCCAAATTTGGGGCAAATTTGGACAAGTAGTTAACTATGCCAAGAATGGTTTCTAACTCCGTGCGGTTACGAGGGGGTTCCATTTCTCTGACTGCTGCTACTTTGGCAGGGTTGGGTTTGAGACCTTCTGCTGACAGAAGTCAGACTCTCATTGATCTGTCTTTGGAATTCATCCTGAGATGATTTCAAACCAAATGGGAGATGCAAGAAACGATAACGACCATATGGGGTGTTGAAAGTTGTAAGGTAAGAAGAGTCCATTGAGAGTTTTATTGCCCAATATCCTGACTGTGCATCCAGTTTGGTGAAATATTGTGCACCTGATAATTGGGGTAGGATATCGTCTAATGCATGCATAGGGTAATGGGGACGCAAAATTGCTCTATTAAGATCTTGTGGGTCGAGGCATACCCTAAGTTTATCCAACTGCTTTTCTACGACAGCCATAGAATTCAGCAATGCTGTAGGTGATGTAACCTGGGCAATAATATTTTCATTTCCATGCGATCAAGTTCAGTTTTGAGTCTGTCTTGAAGTGCGACAGGTACTCGCCGCAGAGGGTGCACTACAGGTGTTGCCTTGGGGTCGATGTGTATGGTACATTCCCCTGGGAAAAGACCTATGCCGTTGAAGACTTCGGCATATTCCTCGAGTACACCTGCCTTAGTGAGGGGTGTTACATTGTAAATTTGACATCTGTGTCTGAACAGAGTATGTAAATTTAACTAAGCCTAACTCAGTACAAGATTGTAAACCATGTATAGGTGGTGCTTTCATTTTAACAATGTAGAACTCGAGTTCATGTGTACTTTCAGTGCGTTTACGTGTGAGATTGACTGTACCCATTGTACTCAATAATTTGCCGTCATATGCGGATAATGTATTTGATGTAGGTTGTAGGGGATGCTTTATGCCTAGCTTTTTGAATATATGCGAGGGTATGATGTTAACTTGAGAGCCAGTATCCAATTTAAAATCAACAGAAACTAAATGTGGTCCTACCTCTATCGCTTTATACGCCTGGCCATTGGCAATTATATCCCTTTTTACACTGTCAATATACAAATCCTCGTTTTGATGTTCATTGTTAATCACACTGTTTTTGATCTACATACTTTTTCAAAGTGATTGGGTTTATGACACTTATTGCAAGTCTTGCCTTTTGCAGGGCACATATCCTGTCTTGAATGCAACTTGTATCCGCAGTGTCCACAGGTCACGTTCATGCTCTGTCTGGAAGACGTGGTCCATTTCTTCTTTGGCTGCAGTTCTTTTGTCTTGGCCTGTCGTTGAATTGTCGCATGCACTTCTGGTCTGGCTGATGCAGACATGGTCTGGAGTTGCTTCTGGGCATATTCATGGCTTTGACTGATATTGATAGCCCTTTCCAAGGTCAACTTTTCGCCTTCGTTGATAAGATTTTCTCGTATCCTTGATAACGATACCCTGAAAACAATTTTATCTCAAATCATGTCGTCTTCTTTGAAGAGACAGTCCTTAGCCAATAGTTTCAATGAAGTCACATATTGATCTATTGTCTTGGAGCCTTGAATTTCGTTATTAAACTTGAATCTTGCAAAGACCGGATTTAATTTTGGTTGCACATGATGTTTGAATTTTGTAAAGATAATTGTTGTGTCCTTTTTATCTTCTTCTGTCAGAGTCCATGTATTGAAAATGTCTCTACCTTTGTCTCCTAGCCAAAGTAAAATGTAGTTGGCTTTAACCGCATCACCTCTTCTACTCATCGGTCTGTTAAATATCAATTCACAATGTTGTTGGAATTTAGCCCATGATGTGGTAAGGTTGGAATTTTCCCAGTCCATGGTGGATGTTGGCATGCCGGAAAGATCCATTTTGAAGGTATTAAGTTCGTATACAGAATTTTCAACGTTTTTAAGGTTTTAAATTCGTCCTAAATCTTCCTTGGATTGTAAAGTTATTGTTTCAAAATATCCATTTACGATCCATGTGCTATTTCAATTGTGATCGCATCTGACACCATGTTATGTTATTGCGTTAAAACAAAAGATGAGACATCGATTCTAACTATCAATAACTTAAATATATACAAACGACTACTGTGAGGTCTTAACACAGTGGTTTCCAAGAGGCAGATGCTTGTTGATAGTACCAGTGGAAATATGACTCATGCATAGAGGGCTCTGATTGGTCAGCTATCATGTATAATGTTACAAATAATGACCAAGATCAAGTAATTAATATTGATGAGGTGTAGTGCATCTTATTGGCTAACATTGTTACCCATGGGCCTCAGCTCAGAAAAGTCTGTTACCTGCACCAACAACTGCATTTCCAAGTACTCAGACAAATGTGCCAACATCAACATCAGCTAGATCAGTTCACACAACTGCAACACCAATTTCAGCACCCCTTCCTCCAAGAGATGTGTCAGATATACAAACCAACAGAGTCCAACTGATGAAATCAAAAGCCAAGAAAGAAAGGACTCTAATAATTGGCTCCAATACTGAAAACTGCAATTCCAAGGAGACTTTTTAAAACAGATGTACAGACTCTAAGAGGTGCAAAAATCAACATCACAGACAAAATAATGAATTCTGCCCTAAACAAATACAACCAAATTATTATTTTAGTAGGTGGAAATGATGCCAGTGAGGGAAGGTCACTAAATCAAATCAGAACAGATTTTCAAAGTTTACTCTATGCTGCTAGGTATTGCAGTCCAGATACATCTAAAATAATGATATCAGGACTACCTCCTTGTGTGGACACCAGGGTGAAAGTAATTAATGATCTCATAATTGACCTATGTGAAGACTTCAACATAGAGTACATTACACAATACATATCTTTCTTTCTTCAGAATCAGGACGTCAACCTAAGACTCTACGACAAGAGACAAAATTCATCTAAGCAGTAAAGGAACCTCTCAACTACTTAGAAATATTAACATGTTTGCCCCCATTTTCAGACACTATAATGAAGAGTACTGTCTCTACGGTGGAGAAACTGGGCACATGACACAAGTATGTCATGGCAAACAGATTGAGTGCTTCAGATGCCATAAATATGGACACAAACAAAGTCTCTGTACATCATTGTGTTATACATACTAAGAAGCTAGCAAAGAGCTAGCAAAGAGGAGAATGCCAATGCTTCATTTACAACAACAAATCTGAATGTACCGAGTGACACTCTTGTCTCTAACTATTCGCTAGACACGATTGTAAATGCAAAAGCTAACAGATTTTCAGGGTCTGCATGTGACTTTGAAAATGCTAATATATATGACCATTTAGATATAGAAATAGAATGTCAGAATGATAAAAGTAGTACAGAGACAATCTCATTGAGTGCCCCACTGCATGATGACATAAATGTAATCGATATGAAACTAAATTCAAAAGGTTTAAACATAGGTCACCTAAATGTACAAGGTATAGTGGGGAAAATAGACTAGATTAAGTTAATGTTGTTTTCTAAAGAAAATAATACACATATTTTAGGACTCGGTGAAACTAAATTAAATGCTAATCACAAAGATAATATAGATTTAAGTGTGAAGGCTACTATAAACCATTACGCAGGGACAGAGAGACAGCAGGGGGAGGTCTTGTTGTATACATTAGAGAAGATGTAAATGCAGAAAGGCGACTTGACTTGGAGTTACATGAAATTGAGAGTATCTGGGTGAAAATTTCTCAAAATAATGCAAAATCATTCCTAATTGGTTTCATTTATAGGCTACCTTCCTCCAAAGCAATGTTATTTTGAAACAAATGGAAAATGTTCTTGCACAGGAGAAAGAAACATGTATACTTGGTGATATAAATAAGGACCTTAATTCTCAGTACTCACATAAGGGACAACTGGATGGAATTTATTGGATCATTAGGCCTAGTCCAGATGGTAAATGAGCCCACAAGGGTAACAGAAAAATCAAGCACTCTTATTGATCACATTTATACCAACCTTCCAGACAATGTGGCTCGTGTTAATGTACCAAATGTTGGTCTTAGTGACCACTATCTTACTTTTTTTGACAAGAAAGGTTAAATGCAAGAGAAATAAGAAAAACACACACAAAACGATCATTTACAGATCGTTCAAACATTTTAGTGAAGAACAGTTTCTTGATGACCTATATAAAGTTCCATGGAATATGATCCAAAATTTGGATGACATAGATGAAGCTTTGTTTTGTTTGTTTTTTTATGGTTTAACGCCATTTTTCAGCACAATATAGCCTATATAGGCTATACATGGTGGCCAGTATTAATGTTGGAGGAAGAAACCGGACAAACCCTGGAAAGAACCACTGACCCACGAGAAGCTACTGGCAAGCTTTCTCACATAACTACATTTGCCGAATCTTAGACTCGAACACACGCAGACAGAGGTGAGATGGCAGTGGTCCGTAACGGACAGCGCTTTAGACCACTCGGCCACTCGGGGGCCCCATGAAGCTTTGAGAGTGTGGACTGACTTATTTATGGATGTAGTCTCTAAGCATGCACCACTGAAAGTACATAGAGTAAAGAATGAAATCCAACCTAATTGGCTTATGACTGAAATACTAGATGCTATGAAAACACAAGACCAATTCAAGGCTAGGGGAAACCATGCAAAATTTAAAGTATGGAGAAATAAAATAAACAAGTATCATTAAAAAGCTAAAAAGTCATATTATCAGTCATTGCTCGAAAACAAAAAGATCAACACAAACTCTATTTCGAAAGTCTTCAATGAACTCACTGGAGGAACACACAACAATCAGACAAATAAATTTAACTCACTTCTGATAAATGACATCATAGTCACTGATGAAACTGACATTGTAAATGTTTTCAACAATTTTTTCACCAACATTACCACAAAGTTAAAAGAACCAGTGATAGAAAACAACTTTAATGAACTGAAAAAGTTCTGCAGCAGCAAAATCTCTAAGGAAGTATGTTTCTCTATCCCACCAGTATCAAGAAATTTTTTTAATAAATGTCTCAGTGAACTTGATACCAAGAAAGCTACAGGACTTGACCAGATTGGTCCACGACTCAGTAATTCTTCTGCCTCTGCTATTTTAGATAGCATAACATTCATAATCAATTTAAGTATTGCAACCTCATCTGTCCCCAAAATATGGAAAACTGCAAAAGTAACTCCTATTCACAAATCTGGATCTAAGAATGATGCTGATAACTACCGACCAATCTCAATACTACCAAACTTGTCAAAATTGATTGTAAAACATGTCCATGACTCGTTCATGTCGTATTTAACCAAACACTTGCTGTTAGACCCTAATCAATCAGGCTTCAGACAGAAACATTCATGGTAGACTGCCTTTATCTCCCTAACTGATAAATGGCTTCTAGCACTTGACCAAGGTAAAATAATAGGATCTGTATTTATAGAATTCAGGAAAGTGTTTGACATGTTGGATCATGAAATCCTTTTGAAGAAACTGAAAATCTGTCAATACGATGAAAAAACAGTTAGATGGTTTACTTCATACTTTAGTGAGAGAACACAACATGTTTATATAAATAACGTTCTGTCTGAACCTGAAACAATTCAATATGGAGTACCACAAGGCTCAATTCTAGGTCCATTACTATTTATTTTATTTATTAACAACCTACCACTTTTACTAAGAGACTCGATATCATCTACAGATCTCTATGCAGATGACACAACACTGTCAGACATCCAAAACACAAAGCATGAACTTGAAATTTTTTTACAGAATATATTAAACACAAAGCATGAACTTGAAATTTCTTTATAGAATGTATTAAACACAAAGCATGAACTCGAAATTTCTTTACAGAATGCATTAAACACAAATCATGAACTCAAAATTTCTTTACAGAATGCATTATTAAACACAAAGCATGAACTCAAAATTTCTTTACAGAATGCATTAAACACAAATCATGAACTCAAAATTTCTTTACAGAATGCATTAAACACAAAGCATGAACTCGAAATTTCTTTACAGAATGCATTAAACACAAATCATGAACTCGAAATTTCCTTACAGAATGCATTAAACACAAAGCATGAACTCGAAATTTCCTTACAGAATGCATTAAACACAAAGCATGAACTTGAAATTTCTTTACAGAATGTATTAAACACAAAGCATGAACTCGAAATTTCCTTACAGAATGCATTAAACACAAAGCATGAACTTGAAATTTCTTTACAGAATGCATTAAACACAAATCATGAACTCAAAATTTCTTTACAGAATGCATTATTAAACACAAAGCATGAACTCGAAATTTCTTTACAGAATGCATTAAACACAAAGCATGAACTCGAAATTTCCTTACAGAATGCATTAAACACAAATCATGAACTCAAAATTTCTTTACAGAATGCATTAAACACAAATCATGAACTCAAAATTTCCTTACAGAATGCATTATTAAATACAAATCATGAACTCAAAATTTCCTTACAGAATGCATTAAACACAAATCATGAACTCAAAATTTCTTTACAGAATGCATTATTAAACACAAATCATGAACTCAAAATTTCCTTACAGAATGCATTAAACACAAAGCATGAACTTGAAATTTCTTTACAGAATGCATTAAACACAAAGCATGAACTCGAAATTTCCTTACAGAATGCATTAAACACAAAGCATGAACTTGAAATTTCTTTACAGAATGTATTAAACACAAAGCATGAACTCGAAATTTCCTTACAGAATGCATTAAACACAAAGCATGAACTTGAAATTTCTTTACAGAATGAATTAAACACAAATCATGAACTCAAAATTTCTTTACAGAATGCATTATTAAACACAAAGCATGAACTCGAAATTTCTTTACAGAATGCATTAAACACAAATCATGAACTCAAAATTTCTTTACAGAATGCATTAAACACAAATCATGAACTCAAAATTTCTTTACAGAATGCATTAAACACAAATCATGAACTCAAAATTTCTTTACAGAATGCATTAAACACAAATCATGAACTCAAAATTTCTTTACAGAATGCATTAAACACAAATCATGAACTCAAAATTTCTTTACAGAATGCATTATTAAATACAAAGCATGAACTCAAAATTTCATTACAGAATGTATTAAACACAAAGCATGAACTCAAAATTTCTTTACAGAATGCATTAAACACAAATCATGAACTCAAAATTTCTTTACAGAATGCATTAAACACAAATCATGAACTCAAAATTTCTTTACAGAATGCATTATTAAACACAAAGCATGAACTCAAAATTTCTTTACAGAATGCATTAAACACAAATCATGAACTCAAAATTTCTTTACAGAATGCATTATTAAACACAAAGCATGAACTCGAAATTTCTTTACAGAATGCATTAAACACAAAGCATGAACTCGAAATTTCCTTACAGAATGCATTAAACACAAATCATGAACTCAAAATTTCTTTACAGAATGCATTAAACACAAATCATGAACTCAAAATTTCCTTACAGAATGCATTATTAAATACAAATCATGAACTCAAAATTTCCTTACAGAATGCATTAAACACAAATCATGAACTCAAAATTTCTTTACAGAATGCATTATTAAACACAAATCATGAACTCAAAATTTCCTTACAGAATGCATTAAACACAAAGCATGAACTCGAAATTTCCTTACAGAATGCATTAAACACAAAGCATGAACTTGAAATTTCTTTACAGAATGTATTAAACACAAAGCATGAACTCGAAATTTCCTTACAGAATGCATTAAACACAAAGCATGAACTTGAAATTTCTTTACAGAATGCATTAAACACAAATCATGAACTCAAAATTTCTTTACAGAATGCATTATTAAACACAAAGCATGAACTCGAAATTTCTTTACAGAATGCATTAAACACAAATCATGAACTCAAAATTTCTTTACAGAATGCATTAAACACAAATCATGAACTCAAAATTTCTTTACAGAATGCATTAAACACAAATCATGAACTCAAAATTTCTTTACAGAATGCATTAAACACAAATCATGAACTCAAAATTTCTTTACAGAATGCATTAAACACAAATCATGAACTCAAAATTTCTTTACAGAATGCATTAAACACAAATCATGAACTCAAAATTTCTTTACAGAATGCATTATTAAATACAAAGCATGAACTCAAAATTTCATTACAGAATGTATTAAACACAAAGCATGAACTCAAAATTTCTTTACAGAATGCATTAAACACAAATCATGAACTCAAAATTTCTTTACAGAATGCATTAAACACAAATCATGAACTCAAAATTTCTTTACAGAATGCATTATTAAACACAAAGCATGAACTCAAAATTTCTTTACAGAATGCATTAAACACAAATCATGAACTCAAAATTTCTTTACAGAATGCATTATTAAACACAAAGCATGAACTCAAAATTTCTTTACAGAATGTATTAAACACAAAGCATGAACTCAAAATTTCTTTACAGAATGCATTAAACACAAATCATGAACTCAAAATTTCTTTACAGAATGCATTATTAAACACAAAGCATGAACTCGAAATTTCTTTACAGAATGTATTAAACACAAAGCATGAACTCGAAATTTCTTTACAGAATGCATTAAACACAAAGCATGAACTCAAAATTTCTTTACAGAATGCATTAAACACAAATCATGAACTCAAAATTTCTTTACAGAATGCATTATTAAACACAAAGCATGAACTCAAAATTTCTTTACAGAATGCATTAAACACAAAGCATGAACTCGAAATTTCTTTACAGAATGCATTAAACACAAAGCATGAACTCAAAGTATGGGCTACCTGGTAATACACCCCACCTGCGATCAATGTCTACCAAACAGTATAAAATTCCCATACCAAATAAGGAATTATTTTAAAAAAAGTTTCCAATACTCTGGAACTTTGCTCAGGAATAGTATTCCAGTTGAGATTAGAAATGCCCAGTCTATTTCCATCTTCCAAACCCAGTATATCCAGTGGTTTCTGAGATGCTGCGGAAATAAATAGATTCCTTACATGAGGGCCTCAAGGTAGATTAATTCTTAGTTAATTGTGTTACCCTTTTTAAATAAAGTCATTATTATTATTATTATTATTATTATTATTATTATTATTATTATGGAAACCACATTAATGATACAGCTTTGATTAGACTTGGAATATTTGAACAAGTTTGATATTCAGTGAAATCGTGGCATACTACAGTAATGAGTAATCTTGGATCTCATTGGCAGACTTATTTAACACTTTGGTGGCCATATTTTTGATCCAGTTCAGACTAGGAATATATTATTAAGATCTGTATCAAGTTCAATTATGGATCAAGGTATACATTATAATTACAGGATATCTTGCATCCGATTGGCTGAACTTGTTACATCTCTAGATCTAGGGACTGTTTCATTCGATTTCTAATAAACTTTGTATATGGTGTATACATTATTATTACAGGATATCTTGCATCAGATTCCCATTTACATCCATATAGTGAACATTCCTTATGATCCAGTAGTAACTGAGATATTAATGTGTTTCATCACCAATCCTTTGTCAAGGGAGATCAGTTTGCTTGACCACCACCTAAGTGGGTAGATAAGTTTTAAGTTCTTTTAGCTAAAAGCTAAAAGGTTTATCAGGGAGGGCTGGATTTGCAGGATAGTAGTAGTTTTTCTACAGCATTTGATTAGGTACTTATTCAAAAATAAATATATTTTACTAGAATAAAAATTAGTTTTTTTTTGCTGCCTAGTTGATCCTAATGAAAATAGTACTGATCTTAGGGAAATATGGCTGCCATAGTAGCCTTCTTGAAAATTTTGTTGTTGTTGTTGTAGGGTTTAACGCCATTTTTCAGCACAAGATAGGCTATACATGGCGGCCAGTGTCAATGGTAGAGGAAGAACTTGGGGAAAACCTCGAAAAGAACCACCGACCCACGAGAAGCTACTGGTAAGCTTTCTCACATAACCGCGTTTGCCGACATAACCACATTTGCCAAATCCAAGACTCGAACCCATGCAGACAGAGGTGAGATGGCAGTGATCCGTAATGGAGAGCGCTTTAGACCACTCTGCCACTCAGAGTATTTCTTGAAAATGTATCACTACCCATCCTGAATGTTTCATCATAAGAAGAAACAACACAACTCTGTTATAAGGAAAAAATGGTTTTGGATTCCTGCTAAGTGATAATCTATGCAGAAAACTCAATGTCATAAACATTGCTAGATTTTCCCCAAACAGCCACATCATTTTACTGAGCAATACACTGACAAACAAATTTATCTAGTTTTCTAACCAATGGATGCACTGTAAAAGTTAATGTTCCAGATCTGCATATGTGACAGTGATCATCATGATTCATTAACTTGCATTTTGGATGACTTGATGGAGTGTAAAGACAGATGAAGAAATGAATATTGATTGTGAATGCTTTTTTTCTTTTTGTAAAGCTCACTGACAGCAAAATGTCAGATTGGATTGGACAAGGTTCCCATGCTACTGAGAAAAGTAGAAAAAGTCGGGAGAAATGATAATTTGTTCCCGGACATGAAAAGTCCTTGAATTCTGCAAATATTGATGAAAGTTGGGGAAAAAACCTGGGAATTTCCCGCCACCATTGGATGCCTAGAACAATTACATAGCTGAGTCATAACTAAACTGATCATATTATTTTTAGGGTATGGATCAATTTAAATGCCCACTGGATTAGATTTGTCTGGTATACTTTTCAAAGTTAACTTGATATCTGTAATTTTTCCTCACATAGAAGATATGAAAACCAGTCTAGCTTCACAAGATGACATACACCACAATTAATTTTACTATATGTTCTCTACATTTATTTCTCAGTACTGACCCTTCCACTGTATAACAATCAATACAAATCATATGTTAATCTAAAATACAGTCAAAGATAACTTCATGGTAAAGTTCTTGTCAAAGGTTCACCAGCAATTTTTTTGAGAGGCTGCAGTGTAAACAGAGTAGCATGTAAACAGAACACAGATTTTACTTCCGGATTATCACCAAAGCCTTATTACTCACTGTGCACTGTCACAGAGATACACACAGACAACCACTCCCTGAGTTCATATTCTCAAGAATAAACAATTACCTTTAAATCCCTACCAAAAATGCATAAATATAACTCTTCTTTCACCACCAAAGTGAGAGAGGAAAAGTGTTCTAAAAATAAACTAGAACTACATTCATGGAAATACTAATTGTGATGCAGTTCCAAGAGGCCAGCATGGTGGTGGCGAAGTGTAACGTTAGAGCGAGTCATGCATGAAATCGATATGAAAATTATTTTTTCTCAGAAATTGTGAGTATTAAAATCGTTTTGTCTTTAATCTGCTGAAATACAAGACATCGTTGATGAAATGTGACCTGGTACTCGCCATTTGCATTGCTAGGCATGGTTACACTAATCTAACAACCCACATTTTCAAATGTTGTAAATTTTAAAAGAAAATGAAAGTAAATATTATGTGGAAGTCGTATACTGTTTGTATAAAAATTACAAAGAAGAAAAACAAAATTCTTCATATTTATCTATCTAGAGAACAACTTCTGCAGTTTTGTACGTATCACGTGACTACATTGACATGCACTCTACTTGATAAATCTGACTGACCAGATTGCTGGTTGTACAATTTGGGAAACCAAGGCTTCCTCCAAAATCGTTAAAAAAAGTTTCTTTTGGAGACGTAGCAGAGACGGTGAATTGGACAACTTTATAGAAGCATCCATTTGGCAAACCAAGGCTTCCTCCAAAAAAGTTTCCTTTGGAGACACAAAGTCGTTGTCGCGTCCCTCTGCTGCTATGGGGGTAAAAATCTTTTTTACGATGAAAATCCTTTTAGGATTTCACAAACAGGCTAATTTGTAAAACCTCACCTTGTAAATCAATTAGATTATTGGACTGGTCAGTGAGTTTAAAATTAATTTTCGTTAACGAATCATTATGACATCGCATATAGACTGGATTAGTTGGATCTTCAATGATTAGAAACCCTGGAGGAGCTGTTGGTGCAAATGAGTATAAAATATGTCCTTGTTGAGCTTGATTCGATCTTTCGAGATTTATTTGATAACTTCCTTTGATAACATCACATACTAAATTCAATGCAATCACAGAGGATATATTGATGTTTTGAGGAGCGATATGCCTACCACCACCATCCGGGTCGTTATTATGTTTGAGGATGGTTGAACCCTAGTGTTGTTGTCTCCATGCGGTGAGTATCATATTAAACTTTTCATTGATAAAATCATCAACGGATTTTTTTAGTTCATCTGCATTATACCCAAGAAATTTAAAATTCGGTAGATCAGCTTCTGTTATATTGTATAGAGTTTTAAAAAAATTGTCTAGAGAGATTGTTTTTAGTATTAGCATGAATAATTTTCTTGTAAATATCTTCCATGTCAGATACAAGCTGATTTAATATTTCAATTCATTTTATAATTTCACTTTCACGAAAAGCTTGATGTAGTCGTTGTAGTTGTCGACTGTGTTCTTGATTGATCTCTATAAAGTATTCAATAAATTTACTTTGTAAAATTTCAGTATAATCTATTTCTGGATTTGGTCCAATAACAAATCTCCAAAATCCGTATTCCTTATTAGGGTAATAAAGATTACTACCCGGTAGTGTTGATTTTTTTTATTTTGAGGAGGTGTTCTTTTATATGATGGAGTAAATTCGTGGTAAGATTGTTTATCCGTGACATAATCAGATTTTTTTGATTCAGGTGGAGGTAGGATTTTAGGCCTACCCAGTATTGTTCTTATTGAGCTTTGATAGATATCTATGACATAACTGGGTGAGTTTATCTCAATGGCAGATGATAACGTCGACTCGTGAACTGTTATAGCGATTTTCGATTCTTTTCCAGTAATGGATTTTATTCTACATTGTAATTCGTAATTGATTTGTTCAATTTGGTATGACCCAGATGGTAGCGAAACAACGTTCCAGTCTGGAGTACCATCGGGTTTATTTTTACTCGCAAACACCAGGGAATTATTCGGTTGTTGACCACCGAAAGGTGCTGATCTACGGTAATATTATTCCAACTGTGATACACTCGTAATTTTGCTAGTGCTATCTCCTTCACTGGAATCGCAGTAGGGAAATTCACACTGAATTCAGGATTCGTTGAGGTTATTGAGATCATGCTGGTTTTCACCGGGGTTGTGTTTTCCGCTATTCGTTGAAGTAGTTCTTGCGATGTCACCATTGTTATTATATTCGTGTTGTTTTTCTCATTTTGACATCGCTGAATCATAAACACGTACCATCGCTGAAAACTCACTAGCGGATATAAATGTATGATCGAGTGGCGACGATATCATCGAAGATAATTGGCTAAAGAATTTTGTAGACTATTATGAAAAAATTAATACCGATCATAGAGCACTTGATAAACAATTACGCGAGTTCAAGAAACTAATCAGATTACAACCGGATAGAATCCAGTATGAAATAGCACGTGAAATAATTTCAGACACCCCATTAAATGATTTTTGGGAAGCGTGGAGACCAAATGATTTCATAGTGGCAAGTGGAAATATAGTCAGAGACACACTTCAGATGAAGTTATTTAGCACGCATAAAGAAAAATTTGCAACACTTCCAGTGCCGCTGTGTTATAGACCCAAGGATAGACGAAGACAAAATATCGAAGTTGATATTCCAGGCATGACAGAAAAGCAGATTCTAGTGTTCAATGATATTGTGTTGGTTGATATCAATGTCGTCGAAGATGCATTGCGCGCTGAAAAATCTCAAGAGAAGCTAGGATACGCAGCGAAGATACATTTTTCGCAGGGGTTGACAATATCTGATACAATTGTTTGGATCAGATAATCGCATCGAGTGGTCGAATTTAGTTTATCTTGCAGTATCCAGAGTACGAAGAATAATTTAACTTCGAAGAGTTGTTTTAGATTATAATGACACTACAATAAGTGATATTGTCAGCGATGATATAATCAGAAAAAAACTCTCTGGTTATAAACAACAGGACAAAAAAAAATAACAGAAAATTTGATATTGATGCTGAATTTACAATCACACTGAAACAACAACAGAATAATCACTGCGCGAGTTGCAATTGTATAATGTGTTGGTGTTGGTTGGATAAAGATCCCTGCCAATTTACCGTGGACAGAAAAAATAGCAGCGTAGGTTATATCAGAGATAATGTGATGCTGACTTGTCTTGAGTGCAACAAACGCAGAGGTGCTAGTTAAGACCACGTGGTGGTAATTGAGTATCCTCGGGTATCACTTATAGTTGTTCACGAGTAAATCCACGCTGAGGAGCAGTTGAATCCAATCTATAGACTGGCGGTCTACCCGTAGATCTCGTTATACTAGATATTTTATGTGCAGTAACACTCCAAATAGGATCAGTTGCTCTTTTTTTGCCACCTTCAAACTCCTGGTTCATATAAATATCTAACAGTGACATTGCCGAGTATTGATTGTTTTGAAAAATCATTTTATGGTTTTACGGGTATATACTTCTTTTTAATCATGTTGTTAGGTTTCATATTATATGTTCAAGTAATCTCATTATTCAGCGCGGTAATTACGCCTGGTAATCTCTTGACCCATTCACGAGATCGTTTATCTTAAATAAATTCCTTCGCGTATTGATACCCAAATAACTGCTCAGCAAGTGTCCGATTAAATCTTTCAACAATTGCCTGATCGCATTGTAGTGCAGTATGTCCTCGACTGATGGTGACATTATGATGCTTCATTGTTGATAACACTGCACCCTGAAATTCCTTGCCAGGATCAGCTTGTAATTGATTTGGCCAATGCAGAGGACCTCGTCAACAAATCCTTTCAAACACAGAAGCCACTTCAGTTGATGACTTTTTCTTTGGCGGTTCTGCTTGTTAGTATCGACTCGCAACATCAACTACGGTTAGCGCATACTTGTAAACACCATCATGCGGCAGAAATAATATATCAGCCTGATGAGCCTCATTAGGTGCGCTGACATCAAAATGCGAGAAGTTAATTTGTTTTGATGGTGGTAGATAAATTTGCCATATAGCCTGTTTGGATAACCAATCCACTGCAGTGGTATTTTTCACCTTTGTGGCGCTAGCGAGTTTACTGATTGCTGCTTTACCCCTCCAGTATCCTCTTGGAGAATAATAAATAGATTCCATGATGTTATTAATTACCAGCACCCAACATCAGTTTACTTTTCATCTCCGATTTTATCAACCATGAAGCCAATTTTTCTTTGAAGGATTTATCAGTGATAGAATTCAACGCATGAATCAATTTCACATCTGCGATATGTCTGTGTTGCAGATTGCTGCTTTTATAAGCAACAACATGAGCATGCCACACCTTATCAATAGCGTTTATTGGGTTTTCACTGGGTCGGGGTTGGTTTTGATCATCAAGTCTGATGTCAAGTCTGGTCCCGGGTCCACAATAACTATACCCTGGAAGGTGTTTTTCTCCTGGATTTTTCGCCCATGGTGTTCCTGGGAGTTTTACTAACTTATGCTGCAATATCACCTCCATGTTCTCCAGATTTCATAGAAAGAAATCTAAATTTTTTTGTACCACATTGTACACATTTACCAGCAAGCGCTGATCTGTTATTTTTAGTTGTAATCGTCAAGTCGTTTTTGTGCTAGTATGCTTCTTACATTTCACACAATATAGATCCATAATTTATTTATAATGACATGAATGTAATTGATTTTTCGGTGAAATAAACAAGAGAAAAGTGTCTGATTCGCCCTCTTCTCTTCTGCTATGGAGGTAAAAATCTTTTTTCGATTTTGGAGGAAGCCTTGATTTGCCAAATAGACGCTTCTATAAAGTTGTCCGATTCATCCTTTCTGCTGCTAGCATTAACAGTGACCTAGATGTACATTGTAAAGTAGCATTAACAGTGAAATAGATGTACATTGTAAAGTAGCATTAACAGTGACCTAGATGTACATTGTATACTACAGTAGCATTAACAGTGACCTAGATGTACATTGTATACTACAGTAGCATTAACATTGACCTAGATGTACATTTTTACTACAGTAGCATTAACAGTGACCTAGATGTACATTTTTACTACAGTAGCATTAACAGTGACCTAGATGTACATTTTTACTACAGTAGCATTAACAGTGACCTAGATGTACATTTTTACTACAGTAGCATTAACAGTGACCTAGATGTACATTTTTACTACAGTAGCATTAACAGTGACCTAGATGTACATAGATTTTTTTTTATGAATGATAATAATACCTAAATTACAAGACTTGAATAAAGGATCATGAGAGGTTAAACATAAATAACATAAAAAGACTATTTAAAACTAATTTTATGGCATTTGGAGGTCTTCCTTTAAAAATTTGATTCTTTAGAATGGGCATTCAATTTCATATACAAAACTTTGGTATTCTTCATATTTGTTAATTCCTTTATTCATTGAGTTAAAACCTTTAACACAGATATACAAAGCTGTGCAACCCATTGGTATATAATATTTTAGAAGTCATCTGCTTCAGAGATAAAATGTTTTATTTATTGTGGATTTTGATGTGCTGAATTCAACAATTAATACAACTGATTGACTACTGTTTTCAAGATATTTAAGTTTTTTTTTTGTAATAATACATTGTAAACCTAGGTCTTTCCATGTGTTTATGGTTGTCCTGGTGTAATTATCACCTTGATCATCACTTACTGCTCCACAGTTTGATGGAAAACAATCTAGATGAGAGTGCAAACAATGTATCTTAAGTGACATGTTGCAACCAAGGCTTTTATATGCCTTGAGGAGTTTTTCCACCAACTCCATGTGGTTGTCTGCTTTGTTGTTTCCTAGAAAATTTGTTGCCAATAACTGGAAGGATTTCCATGCTGCCTTTTCCTTGTCATGCAGTGCATAGTCAAATGCATCATCTCAAAGAGGTTCACAAATCTGAGGACCAGCAAAGACACTTTCCTCAATCTTAGCTTCATTTAACCTTGAAATTTTCCACAGAGATACTTGAAAGCTGCTTGTGTTTTGTCCATGGCCTTGACAAAGTTCTTCATCAGACCCAGCTTGATGTGCAAGGGTGGCAACATAATCTTCCTTGATTCAACAGGTGGTAGATGCTGAACACATTTCCTCCCAGGCTCCAATGACTGTCAGAGTGGCCAGTATATCTTGATGTAGTGGGAATCTCTCACATGACTTTCCCATTCGCAGAAAAAATAGCAGTAGTTTGTGTCTTCAGTCTGCAGACCAAGCAAGAGAGTAAGAACCTTCAAGTCACCACAAAGCTGCTACTGATGTTGATTATAGTTTATGCACCTAAAAGGTTGTTTCATATTTTCATAGGTTTCCATCTTGTGGACTGCATGACAACTGGAATTGATAGCATGACATTGCCATTATGCAGCAAAACAGATTTAAGACTGGTCTTCAATGAATCAATGAACAGTCTCCACTCATCTGGATCATGAAGGATGTTGAGGGCTGCCATCACACAATCAGAGTTGTTGGAGGCTACGAGATCACCTACCATGAACTAGAATGGGATAAGATCCTTTGGATGGTCATTGTGCATTTTCCTGGGTTCTTCCTCCACCAATAATACTGGCCACCATGTATAGCCTATCGTGTGCTGAAAAATGGCATTAATCCCTAAAACAACAACAACAATAACTTTTTCCTGTTGCACAAGTGTTGCAGTATATGTGTGGGGCCCACCTCATGTCCTGATCTCCAATTTTGCAACCGAAATAAAGGTGATACGCTTTCTTAACCATAATGGTTACACTGCACTTTGTGATGCAAATGTCACTTCACCATAAACAGATGTTACCTGCATTGTTCACACAAGTAGGAGGCATCTCTGCTCACTTTGGCTAAACAGAAATTTGACCCTTTGCAAAATCAAGAAAGCAAGACACTTGTTTCTAGAGCTGGTAAAGGGCAATTTGTTCAGCATAGTGTTGTAAGCTTACTTATGATTACATCATCCATTACTCCATTATGATGCAATTCATATCATGTATGATGCAATTCATATCAGGTATGATGCAATTCATATCAAGTATGATGCAATTCATATCAGGTATTTATGCAATTCATATCAGGTATGATGCAATTCATATCATGTATGATGCAATTCATATCATGTATGATGCAATTCATATCAAGTATGATGCAGTTCATATCAGGTATGATGCAATTCATA
Source organism: Unio delphinus (assembly GCA_029339505.1). Taxonomy (NCBI): domain Eukaryota; kingdom Metazoa; phylum Mollusca; class Bivalvia; order Unionida; family Unionidae; genus Unio; species Unio delphinus. The sequence continues at coordinate 17,750,441 of JAQISU010000055.1, read as the reverse complement.
TCATGTATGATGCAATAATATCATGTATGATGCAATTCATATCAAGTATGATGCAATTCATATCAGGTATGATGCAATTCATATCATGTATGATGCAATTCATATCAGGTATGATGCAATTCATATCATGTATGATGCAATACCAGATTCATATGGCATCATTCATTGTTTTGCCACAGTATGGCTGTACCTGCTACCACAGTATGGCACACCACTGTATAGCACTTAAAATTCCATAATATTGAACAAAAGCTTCTTTAAAATATTACAAAATTTGAAAAAAGAATCAGCATTTATGTAGATGATTTTGTGTAAGAACGTAAGAACATGATTCCATGTTTAACACACCTTTGCGTAGATCATTTTTGTCATCAACCTAATGTTTTCATTGATCACTTGGCTTGAACAGAAATATAAATAAATTGTAGGGGCAAATGCCACCAAAGAAGACCCATGCTAAAAAGGCATCTTTCCCAAAAAGAATCAGTTATATTTGCTGTGTGACAAAGTTTATGTCAATCTGTTCCACTTGATCTCATCAAAATATATAATTTGTCAATTAGTGGATTTTAAATGGGTCATGAAGTTTCAAAGATATTTTTAAAGCTTTCTCAAATGATATGTGGCAGAGTGAGGCCTCCCTCATTGACAGGATTTATAAATATGAATCTTTATTTTTTTCTCCTGACACAAAAATAGAAACTAAAAAAGATTCTTTAAATCTTAGATAATGTTTTTTGGTGGGCGGGATAAAATATTAAAAAGATGGCTGCAGATTGTAAGCATCAAGGATTTAATGATAGTTAACTTTACCTGTACACTGTATATCACAGGTGGTATGAAGATCAATTATTCAGTAGTTTTGTAAATTATTTGTTTATTTTAATTAATTTAATTCAGTTTGTTTTTTCTGCCACATTCAGATCAAAGAAAATTCCAACTAATTTGAATTAGTTATTATGATTCCAGCATAGGTTTCTTTGTGATAGCAATTCTTTGCAACATTTTTACTGACCTCTAAACCATATTGCTTGCATTTTTCCAAAGGCAGAGTTCCAGCATTTAGCTAAGGTAGATGAAAGAAACACCTAATTGGCCAAAACCTTACATAACTGGGAAATAGTATATTGTACCAATTCCAGTCTCAATATTGTTAGATCTCCTCATCTGACACATTAAAGATGTTTTGACGATTAATCTTCAAGTTTTATTCAATTTATACTGTAGGAACAACTAGGAAATAACCATGAAATATTAAAGGTCCCATAGATCAGTGCTGGTAATATATGATTGGTCCACCACTTAAAAAATGTAGGACCTGGGCCTTGACCTCCTATAATTATCAGATCTATCCCCAAATGCGTTTAATTAAAATGAATCTCTCTTTCTGAGCAATTATGAGATCTCCTGCTCTAGTATAGTATTTGCTCCCAGTATATGAGATGTGACACAAACTTTTATTTATTTATAGGAAGTGGTCCTTCATGCACCAATATCAAGTCTTTTGTCTATTGACATTAGCCTGAAGGAGGTGGAGAAGAAGAAGTGGTGGAGAGTCATGATCCGCAGAGATGAAGGCACACAGGTCAGACAATAATCTTCTTATCTGTATTAGAACTATAATTTGGGATCTTGTTGAGCTATTACAAATTTTTAGTGCAAGTCCTGCAGTCCAATATATTTTTAAACAGGATTATTCAATGTGGACATTGATACGGAGATAGGTACATCAGCCTTAATAGCTTAGACTGGTAAATAGAATACATTTTGTCAGGTATGTTAATGTACACAGTGTGAAACCTGTCAATTAAACTGTTGAATGGGTGAGAAATGAATTATGCAGGTACAGGGTGATTCTCAAGGATTAACACATGTTTTTGCATATGTAATTAAAATAATGCTGCAGGATAATTATTCACACATACAGTGGGACCCCGCTATAACCCGGTAGTTGGGAGCCATAGAATCCTACCGGGCTATGAACCGAACCGTGTTATAAGCAACCATGTACAATACCAACACATTTTTGGATTTAATTGCAGGGTGGGGGGTACATAAAGACTGGTGCGAAAATGCATGGCACAATTACCATTTTTAATCAATATATATTAAATGAGAAAAACATTTACTGTGGTAACAGAAATTGCAGATTTAATATATTACTTTATTCAGAGAACCATGCATTGGTACATACACGTGTCTAATTTATATATACCTGTATAATCTATTGCATGAAAAGAGTATCAACACCGTGTACTCACCAGCGAATCTTGTAACATACACTGAATCCATAATACATATATTTCCATCGAAAATATCCACACAAGGATGTAAAATATTCAATAATTTTGTCACAGATCATTATGTGACTGAATTCAATGAAAAGAAAATAGCAAAAATTACGTAACGGGTGTACATAACGAATGATGATAGTACATGTCCGTAGATTAAATAATGGAAGCTAAAGTGTATTCTTATAATAACTACATGTACATCTCAGGACCTTTCCGTCTCTGAATTCAGTCATTGTAAATTTCCCACCCAAGCTGCTAGTCAAAGTCCTTTGAACTTGCCGCCCAGCTATTGCGTCATGTTCTTTTGATGTACTCTAATACAGCAGGCAGAACTGGCTGATATTTTAACCACTGAATCACTGTTTAGCTCGGCAGTTCACTTTGATGATAAACAATGTACTTAAATTGATTGATTTATACATTCTGGTGAGAATCTTTTATCAACCCCCGCATTGGCTATTGTTTAGTTGTGTATGAAATTAAGAGAACATATATCGGAGATTATTAGAGCAACCATTGTATTCAGAATGCATTAAAGACAAACACAAAGCAGACACGATGGCTTCATTACTCAGGAATCAGTAATTATAATATTGACACTTATGAGCTGTAATTTTTCAACAATGAACAAAGATCAAAGTTCTCAGTAGGCCCAGCAATTGGTTCATATTAACGACGTTTAATTTTGCACAAAACTAGAAGAAATTTTGATAATACATTTTCTTCAGGTTTTTTTTCACACTGTTTAGACGAATATGAAAATAATTAAACTCTTGCCTTTTTTTATACTTAAATTTTTTTTTTTGTTGGTCTTTGAGAAAAATACCTGTAATAAATTACCCGAAATTTCGAGAGCCATGCCACGACCGGGTTATATCCGAATTCGGGTTATAGCGGGGCGGGTTATAGCGGGGTCCCACTGTATAGCTGTTATCTTTTATTACTGTCTTATTCAGACAACCAGTGCATGATGTTTGATGCAGTTTTTGTAATGCATTCATGTGATTAGCCACTGATGATGAAGTCTACTGGCATTGTGCAATGTGTGTGTGTGTGTGTGTGTATATATATATATATATATATATATATATATATATATCTTTGAGTGAATCATGTCCACCAGTATTCATGAATTAACAACCCCATTATGTCTTTGACATATGGAATATATATAACTTGAATTTGTAAGGTTTTATTTAAAGTCAAAAGCTAATGAATTTTGGTATTAAATCGTGTTATGATGAATACTTTATAAATAGAGGTACTTTTATATTTGATATTAAATGTTTTGATTGTAGTTGTATAATATGTTTTTGAAAAGAGTATATATGTATGACACTACTACATACCCTGATGCTATCAAACATTTCAGGGGAGATTACTGGTAAAATTGCATCACTGTTTCCATGGTGTTTTCAAGTAAAAATGCTGTACATGTTCCCAGCATGTGATAATAAACGTGACTATTATTTGTATTTTTAAATTTTTAAATGAAGAAATATTTAATAATAAGGTAATGGCCAGTTATTGCATATAAAACAAGAAGTATTTTGCAGAACTTTCAGAGTAAAACCTATTGCTAAGTTGTTGTACATACATTATGAATAATCAGATTGTCATAAATACTTACAGATGCTGAATAAACATCATTTTGTCGATTATCTAGGGAAATAAAAGAATGAAATAAAATAGAGAGAGAAAGTAGTGCATTTAAAATAAATACTTTTAAAAAGTACAGAAATTGGAACCATAAACAGATGTCTTCATTGATTTATTGATTTGTGATGGAGAAATATGAGCAGAATATATGAATTATTTACAACTTCTGCAATAGAAATTTATAAGAAAACAAAATGTGTGGTTTTTAGGTTTGGTAGAATGCCTCCATATTTGACCTCTAATTACTTGTAAATTGAAATGGTTTCTCAGACAATTACATAATGTCAGATAAAATTATAAGTGAAGAAATCCTTTGTTAAAAAATGAAATGTTCCAACATTTCACATACTCAAAATTGTTTTTCCTCAAAGATATATTTGTTTTTCATATCAGCTGATAGACTTTGACAGTGAGAGGGGTGCCAATTCATTTGTGTCTTGTGTTGAAGGGATCTACAGGTTAACATGTGATTACTACATCAGTCTGTATGAGAAAGTTTGCCCTCTTTCCCACAGAGAATTGCAGTTAATGCGTGCTCATGGCCCTGTCTCGTAAGTCACTTTTATATGATAGACAAAATTCAAGCCCTCCCTGCATTTACATAAATCCAAAGACCATTTTGTCTCTATTAATTCTTCTTTTTATATATTAGAAGTTCAACCAATTTGTCTCCCATACCTGCTTCAAGAAACAAGGTGCTATTTGCCATGTGCCCAACTGCATTGAAGTCCAACAAAAGTATTTAGCATTTGGGTAGCAGCATTCTCAGTACATTCAATATTATTTTATATGCAATAGGAAGCATGTTCTTCTCACAAAGTCAAATCTGATTATGCATTTACACCATTTGAACAATTTTTTTTTTTTCTCAACAAGGAAGTATATTTCAGTCATATTTCTATTTCTTGCTCTGCTTCTATTGTAATTGAAAAATATGTCCTTTTCTTAGCTTAACTTCTTATGATATTCATATGAGAGTGTGTATATGTATATATATATATATATATATATATATATATATATATATATATATATATATATATATATATATATATATATATATACACACACACACACACACAGGTAGTTAATAAATGTGAGCACAGTTAACATATTAAATTGATGTATATTAAATGGGAAATACAAATGTTATGAAAACAGAGTAGGCATATATAATATTTTACTTATTCAGAGAATCACTCATGGGTAAATATACATGTAAACTGTTTATATATACATGTCAAATGTATAGCATGAATATACACACCGTGTACTCACCTGCGAATCTCAGCACATACAGATGGGTCTTAGCTTTGACATAGGTGCCCTTGTTTTGCTGCTTGTGACAAAATTTCTGCTCTTGATCCCTCTTTAGTGATTATGGAACTAAGATATTTGAACTGGCTCACTGTTTCCAGTTCTTGTCCTTTGACTCTAATCTTGGCTGAGATTTGTTTGCCACTATTTGTCATCAGCTTTATCTTCTCAGTGCTTATCTCCATGTCAGATCTGGAAGATGTTTCATCCAGGTTCTTCACTAAGGTGGCAAGCCCATCTTCACTGCCTGCCAACCCATCAATGTCATCTGCAAAGTGGAGGTTGGTGATGTTATGCCCTCCAACGCTGACTGTCCCACAGTGGTTTTCCAGAGCTTCGCTCATGATACACTCTAAGTAGATATTGAAAAGTGTGGGTGACAGGAAACATCCTTGATGTACTCCAACTGTTGTCTGGAACCAGTCCCTCACAGAACCTTGAGCAATTACTGCACTGGTAGCCATGACATACAGCTGCTTGATGGCATTGGTCAATTTTTGACCCATGTTGGACTTCTTCATTGTGGCCCACAATGCCTCATGCCAGATTCTGTCAAAAGTCTTCATGAAATCTATGAACACATGATAAATGTCTTGCTGATGCTGCAAGTAATTTTCACACACAACCCTGAGATTGAATATTTGTTCTGTTGTGCTTCTTCCACTCCGGAACAATGCCTGTTCTTTAGCAATTATTTCTTCTGCTTGTGGTTTCAGTCAGTTCAAGATGAACTTCAGCATCACCTGACTAGCATGGCTGATCAAATAATATAAAAAAATCCTGTAATAAATATTAACTATTATTGTTAATTTCATATAACATCCATATATTAAATGCAATAATACTTCAATACTATGCAATGTTTTATGTTGTTGTTTTGTTTTCTTTGTTCTCGCGTATAAACTGTGTACTTTGAATACAGCGGTCAAATCACAACCTGCTCCTGCTACGATCTGATTTCCTGATACACTCAAATAGAAATTGAGTGACAAGCAGTGTTCTCTTTTTCACCAGTATTAAAAATACATTTTTTTAACAATGCATTGTCAGGGCCTATACTAGGCTTTGAATTTGTTGCCAAATGCAAAATAATGTTGAAATTAGTGCTACTTGTTTCTGACAGAATTTTGTTAGTGACAAATTTTTATAAAATAAATTTTTAATTTTTCGTTGACATAAGTGATTCAGGTCAATTAATACATGTTTTCACTATCTGTGGCAGTCATTGGATCATGTCGATAGATGGTGATAAAGACGTTATTTAAGTATGATTGCAGCTAACTGCAAGCTTTCAGTCAGTTTTGAAAAGCAATTAATTGTGATTAGATGGAAATAAGGAATGACCGGGGGATATACTCTATTGTTGAACTGGTCGGCAAAAAGATTCAGTGTCATATTGCAAGTGTTGTTAATTTATGTTTATTGCAAACTGATTTTGAGAAACATTTGAGACTGCTTAGTATTTTAGGGATTATTTACTTTGATAAAACGTTTTTGTGGTCTGAAATTAGCTGAGTAATATATGATGCCACTACATTTGTGGAATGTAAAGGCCTGAGTCACATATAACAATTAAAATTTTAAAATTTACTTTATAAAACAAGTCTGTATCAAGTACGAAGAATATATGGCTAATCGAGCTTTGAAAAACAGATTTATATCCAGCTGAATCTAAGGCAGCTTCCAGGTTACTTGCTGCCATATTTCTACCGCAGACTGTGAGAGGTGGATTGGTCCTGATAATCTGATCAAAACAAACCTATGAATCTACTTTGAAAAATTTAATGAGAATTTCTATTGATGGGCCCAGCATTAAGAATTTTGATTTCAGGAACGCATTTACAATAGTATTGATAAAGACTTGGCAGTATTTTGTATTATCAGTTATAAAGAAGCATTCTTTTTTATTCTTAGCCCTTCATGTGTAAATAATGGTTTTGTTATATTTATTATTAATTATTCGTGTTCTTTGAAATGCAATAGAAACATGTAAAAACATTTATTTTCAGGTTTTTATAGATAACAAATCGGGCCAATATAACATTACACATATATTTAAGTCCCTGCATCATGGCAAAAAATGGTTCCTGTGGTTGAAAAGTGGCTTCAGATTTTTTGATTTGGATAATTTCATGGTGCAAAGACAAATATTTCCAAGGTTGGCCCAGATTTTATAATAAACATGTTGCCCTTCAATATTGAATGTTAGAGCATAAGTGATCATTTTTTTTAAAAACTATAATATTTTTATTTATATTTACAACAATGCAGGTAATCTTTATTCTTTAACTAAAAAAATATGTATTTGCAAATGAAAATTAAGTGTGTATGTTTTACATCTCACTCACTTCTCAGATTCACTAACCTCTCCCAGTTTGATCTGGAGATATCACTTCTCCCATTTCTTTACTCCAGTTTAAACCCTTTTTTGTATAGTATTTAGCCAAATAGGTTTTGCTGTATTGTAAAAATTAACAAAAGTTAATACAAATATTCTGTATAAATTAGATTCAATAATTTTCAGGGATGAGTTTGTAAAGCGGAAGTTGGAAAAGAAATACAAGGGGAAACCCGAGTATGCTGTTCTGAGAGAGAGTGCAGCATCACATGATGAATTTGAGATTCTATACTTCTCTGATTCCGAGAGTGACTCTTTGACCATCACATCGCTTGGTGAAATCACAAGGTCCAACACAGGGTATAAGGTAAGAAACAAAATGGCGTATAATATCAAAATTCTGTTACATAATTAACACCCATTTTATGAAGACAAACTGATAAATTGGAGCTGTATTTCTTATATGATACATCCAGATGGCCAGCTCTTGAAACGTTTCAACAATTTTTTACTTTTAATTTTTTCAGAGAGAGATATTATTAGCAAATATTTGCCATAATTTTGTAAATATAGTGGGCAGTTTACCTTCATTCATGGAGTTAAAAGTGAATGAATATGGTGATAAACTTCAGGAAATTGACCTATGATACGTAAATATGGTGTAATTAATTTGTATCATATTTTGAATTTATATATCTTTATAGTCATATAAAGATTGATGATAGCATTCATAGTGGAGATGAGTTTTTCAAAACTGTTTCAGAATCTTACCTCAGTCCAAATATTTGAATATGATTTTTGCTAATAAATTGTTGATTTGTAATTTGACAAAGAACTGTTTGTGAAAATGTTTGTTCATGTTGACTTCCATCAACTGCTCACAGAGTTTATTCAGGATGACTTCATCAACTGTTGGCAAGTAAGTGTACAATAGGTGTCATTTGTCAATCTGCTGTTCTATGACAATATATGGTTATCATTCATTTCCTGTTAAATTTGTTGTTGTGCTTTCAGAATAATTAATTAGAATTGGCTACCATATACACTTGCTTATAAGTCAAATTAAAATATGAACTGCATACACCCAGATTTGCTGCTGCATAATATGCAAGCTAATCTGGATCTGCATTTTGTGAGGAATAAATCAGTAGAACAGACCACATAGATTCTGTTCTGCTGGCACAAAATAGGACAGCTGATCATGGTGTATGTTATTTATAGTTGGACTCTATAAGCAAGCATATATATATATATATATATATATATATATATATATATATATATATATATATATATATATATATATATATATATATATATATATATATGGTAACTTATCACAGTGAGTATGCTTGGAACTGAACTGATTCATCAGCTTGTGACTATATACATGGTTTATATTGTGCAAACAATTCAGTAGGGACAGAAAATGTTGTTTCTGATGCCCTGGTTAGGCTCCAAGTTCACATAATCCAAGCACTGATTAAACAACATTATTTGACATGTGAATTTCAGCAATACCATACAGTAAGTAGATGCTTGGTTTTGGGTGAGATTTAGAAATGAAAAATGTTTGATTTACAAAGATGAAGTTTTGACTGTTTTACAGTATTGCATGCTAAAATTGGCAGTTATGTGTTATAATACCATTGTCTGACTTGTGAATAATCAACTTACTCTATCATCAGTGTAAGATATTTTAAATTTACAAGGACCTCTAAACAATATTAAGGGCCTGACAGACTCATGCTTGTAATATATGATGAGTCAGCAACCAAAAAGATTGGACCCAGACTTAGGACCACTGTGGCGGGTCGTAGTCTAGGGGTGGGGTTCTTCCGAAATATTTAAATGACTTATGAGTAAGTTCCCCTGACCCGTAATTAAAAATGTTAAATTATTGATAATAGATTTATAGCTGTGAGCCCCCAGTCAGCAATGCCGACGGTTACCTTATAAATAAACATGAAGATAAAATTCAGTTAATAACAATTTAATAAAATGTGAACTTTATACGATAATTAACAACCACTCGTCTCTCCCTTGACCAAGTGACGGCCTAGTTCATCACGTGATTCCTTAGTGTGAGTATAATTTCCCCTGTCCTTGTGATCTACTCATCTAATTTTCTCTGTTACGCTCTTCCTTCCATCTTTCTCCTTCTTTCCTTTCCTCCTTTGACTCTTTGTCCCTCCTGTCTTCTCCACTTCCGTTCCACGTTCCTCCTGTCTATCTACTCCAACTTATAATTTCCTTCTCTCCTCGTAGCTCCTTCTACTTCTCCTTCCTTTCGTCTCTCAATCTGAGACTATGACAAAACTTCTCAAGTCTGTCACTCAAAGCTTCCTGTGAAAAACCACAAGGCGTTAACATTGGGGTCATAAAATCTTACCTCACACTAAATCAATAGTTAACCATCAGCTATGGCGGTAACTTTTTTGGTCACGCATGCGCATACATCGAAATTACCACACACGCTTCTCGCAATTTACACAATGGTGCAATAACACGGTATCAGAAAATAATTCCGCAGACATCCATACACTGCGTCATATCAGTACATACACGCAGATGTGTGTGTATATATATATATATATATATATATATATATATATATATATATATATATATATATATATACAACCACATAAAAATATATCAAATATCACCGTATTATAACATTACTACGATTAGATGTCTGTCTGTATATTTTTTCCACAAGCGTGCCCAAATATCCAAATATTCATATACTAATTTTACACACTGCAACCAGTCAATTTAACAATGGCGAAATCTATAATTACATGAACAAATGTGCTACTCTACCATAATATAACCACACAGTGAATCATAATATGAGTTCTTACGGCGGCTAGCAAGCAATATAATTCTTTACAAATATCAACTCATCTTTTCAAAGATGCAACCATATTAACTAGCGAAATAATATGCAAACATATTAACTAACGAAATAATATGCAAACATTTTAACTAACGAAATAAGAAGCAACATATTACATCACAAAATAAGATGTAGCATAGTAACATCACGAAATAAGAGGCAACGTATTAACATCATAATTAATTATTCGTACTATGATTCTAGTAATATATATATATATATATATATATATATATATATATATATATATATACGACAATCCTTCAGTTAAAATTGCAGTCGTATAAAACAGAGATCGAACACTATTTCACTGACCTTGAAGCTGTATATCTCTTAGATTCCCAGAATTTAAGATTTACGCGCCAATTCACGGCTGGCAAACGGAGTTCCTGTTCCTTAGTGAAAAACCTTCCAGTGGATATAACGAACTAATTTAATTTCTATCGACATAAGATATCACATATCGCATTCTGATTGGGTGGCGCTTGGACCCTGTCCAATTGTCGAACGGTCAATTCAAATCTACCTGTCTGTCTTGGAGAAACTGTAACTAAAGTCCACCTACTCGTCGGCCACGCTACCTTTGATGTGGTCATAAGCTTCACACCTACGTGACATTTTTAACCCCCCTTGCCGCGTTTCTGCTCTCTCGACCAAACTAAGACCATCTTACGTAAGGGGATTAGCTTTACCTTGGCCAATTTTACACATCAAACACGTCGGTCAGAATTACCTTTTGTACATGTACAAGTGGGTCGGGATAAATCATGACAACCACTGTAATTATTCCTTATGAAAAAAAGAAGTTCATTGTTGAATTTTGGAATATTTCCCAGCTTCATCAGCAAATGTTTGGAAACAGAAAACCTTGTATGATCATTATCTGTAGATAAATTTATAAAAATAAAACTATTTTACAAAATGGCAACAAAAACAGAGGTCTGATTCACTGTATGTCTGATGTAGCATAATAGAATGGATAAATGTAGCATAATTAATCAAAATTCTTTTTCAATTTATGAGTGAAAATGAAATATGCATCTTATTTGCTTCTAGGTTTCTGGGTTTGACAGAGAGTATACGAGCCTGAAAGAGTTAATCGTTGTTGCAATTCAGCAGAAAATCAGCAACCACAGCATTATTCGGGTGCCACCCAAATCTGGAGGTAATAATAACCATAACATATTACAGTGCTGTATTTTTATTTCACCTGGCCATGGGGTTTGGTAAGCTTATAGATTGGACCTTTGGTCTACATGCATCCAGCCTTACTTGAGTTTTCAACATTGCTATTTTCAAATTTTCAAAAACCATTGAAGCATTTTCAGCAAATTTTTGAGCAGGTATCATCACCTATAAAAGCCTTTCAAGATACTACAGACAGTGTTAATATAACCAACATTTCAAGATGTTACAGACAGTGTTAATATTACCACCATTTCAAGATGTTACAGTGTTAATATTACCACCATTTCAAGATGTTACAGATTGTGTTAATATTACCACCATTTCAAGATGTTACAGACAGTGTTAATATTACCACCATTTCAAGATGTTACAGTGTTAATATTACCACCATTTCAAGATGTTACAGACAGTGTTAATATTACCACCATTTCAAGATGTTACAGTGTTAATATTACCATCATTTCAAGATGTTACAGATTGTGTTAATATTACCACCATTTCAAGATGTTACAGATAGTGTTAATATTGCCACCATTTCAAGATTATACAGATAGTGTTAATATTGCCACCATTTCAAGATGTTACAGACAGTGTTAATATTACCACCATTTCAAGATGTTACAGACAGTGTTAATATTACCACCATTTCAAGATGTTACAGACAGTGTTAATATTACCACCATTTCAAGATGTTACAGATTGTGTTAATATTACCACCATTTCAAGATGTTACAGTGTTAGTATTACCACCATTTCAAGATGTTACAGATTGTGTTAATATTACCACCATTTCAAGATGTTACAGACAGTGTTAATATTGCCACTGTTTCAAGATGTTACAGATTGTGTTAATATTACCACCATTTCAAGATGTTACAGTGTTAATATTACCACCATTTCAAGATGTTACAGATTGTGTTAATATTACCACCATTTCAAGATGTTACAGATTGTGTTAATATTACCACCATTTCAAGATGTTACAGACATTGTTAATATTACCACCATTTCAAGATGTTACAGACAGTGTTAATATTACCACCATTTCAAGATGTTACAGACAGTGTTAATAGTGTTATTATTGCCACCATTTCAAGATGTTACAGATAGTGTTAATATTGCCACCATTTCAAGATTTTGCAGATAGTGTTAATATTTCCACCATTTCAAGATTTTGCAGATAGTGTTAATATTGCCACCATTTCAAGATGTTACAGACAGTGTTAATATTACCACCATTTCAAGATGTTAAAGATAGTGTTAATATTGCCACCATTTCAAGATGTTACGGATAGTGTTAATATTGCCACGATTTCAAGATGTTAAACATTTTGTTAATATTGCCACGATTTCAAGATGTTACAGATAGTGTTAATATTGCCACCATTTCAAGATGTTACGGATAGTGTTAATATTGCCACCATTTCAAGATGTTACAGATAGTATTAATATTGCCACCATTTCAAGATGTTACAGATAGTGTTAATATTGCCACCATTTCAAGATTATACAGATAGTGTTAATATTGCCACCATTTCAAGATGTTACAGATAGTCTTAATATTGCCACCATTTCAAGATGTTACAGATAGCGTTAATATTGCCACCATTTCAAGATGTTAAAGATAGTGTTAATATTGCCACCATTTCAAGATGTTACAGACAGTGTTAATATTGCCACCATTTCAAGATGTTACAGATAGTGTTAATATTGCCACGATTTCAAGATGTTAAAGATAGTGTTAATATTGCCACCATTTCAAGATATTACAGATAGTGTTAATATTGCCACCATTTCAAGATGTTGTAGATAGTGTTAATATTACCACCATTTCAAGATGTTACAGTGTTAATATTGCCACCATTTCAAGATGTTACAGATAGTGTTAATATTGCCACCATTTCAAGATTATACAGATAGTGTTAATATTGCCACCATTTCAAGATGTTACAGATAGTGTTAATATTGCCACCATTTCAAGATGTTACAGATAGTGTTAATACTGCCACCATTTCAAGATGTTAAAGATAGTGTTAATAGTGCCACCATTTCAAGATGTTAAAGATAGTGTTAATATTGCCACCATTTCAAGATGTTACAGATAATGTTGATATTGCCACCATTTCAAGATGTTACAGATAGTGTTAATATTGCCACCGTTTCAAGATGTTACAGATAGTCTTAATATTGCCACCATTTCAAGATGTTACGGATAGTGTTAATATTACCACCATTTGAGCATGAAAGCCATTCAGATCTATACAATTCATGTGGATTTGTCATCAATTGTGGTTTTCATTACTAGAAACAAGAAGAAGAAATAAGTTAACACAACTTTACCGCTAAAATCAAATTTGACAGAAAACATTCTGGCCTGAAGGCCTTATAAATTAATAGAATTAACATCCAGCTTGCTTTCAGATGTGACCAAATTTCTATACAAAAAGTCTGCTTGCAAGACTTTCAAGTTAATAACAAATTATGCTAATATGCCACCAAATTTGGTTCCTGTACTAGAAATAGGAGAAACCAGTTTTAAAAAATTTCTCAACAAAATCTGTCGAACAATGTTTTATATTAAACATTATTGTTTTTCAACTTTGCTCCTATCAAACATGGCCACCTTACTAAAATAACTAAAAACTAAAATAAAAACACTTAGAGTAAATCACTCAACTGAATTTAACAGCATTCTGACAAATTTCTTTTAGTGGTTAGTGCTTGGACTAATCGGCCTGGTTTTGGGATACTATGACTGGGTGGGACATGATGCTACATGTCTGCAGTTGGATTTCCCAGTGCTAGACATCATTATTAACTGCCAGACTGCAGACATTGTTTCAATATGACTGAAAAATTGTGAAAGCTACATTTAAAATCCACTCACTCACACACACACACACACACACACACAAGACTATTATTCAGAAACACAAAATCATATCATTATTTTTGTTCTCAACATTCCTGAGTGAAATTTTAAAAAAATTGAGCAAAAGAATTCATACATGATGGCTTTGCGTATTCTTACAGAAAAGTAATCTGCAATCAAAATTAGCTGCCATTAGTGCTTGGCTGAGATCATGAGTCCAAAAAGTGTTACATATATGCCAGAATTGTATATGTGTAAACAGCTTTTCTTTTGCGCAAGTTGACCCTTGAGTTTATGTTTATTTAATAAATATTTATAAAACTGACCTCAGAGATTTATATTTTGACTTAAACATGATGAGAGAAACAACACATTAAAAACGTTGTGCATATAACTTGATGACCACTTTTTGTACAAATTACAAGTTGATATAGAAACAAACATGTATAATAATACAGAATATTTCATTTCAAAGCATTTACAACTAAAACTGTTTATCTTGACATATTTGTACACCATTATATGTAGAAGATACACAAGATTAACTTTTTCTTGAAAATTCTGCAAATATTGTATTATTTAATTTTATTTATATTATATGCCCATATTCAATGGTCAGGCATACACCTGTGAAAAACAATAATATATGTTAATTTACCATATTTCTTTAAAAACTACATTTGGTACATATATAACATGGTTACCAAATCCCAACTAAGATGGCAAATGATTGATAAATAGTCAAATAAAATGAAACAAAACATTTCTTGTGATGTTGGAAAATCTATAACTTTGTAAAAATGTAAATAGAAAAAAAGTAAATAAATGGGTGGAGAGAAAAGATGTATTTTTGTCCGATGGTTCTGCATATAGCTAGAGATAACAGAGATAATGAATTTTTGTGTCTTGAGTTATTAGCATTGCCAAAATAGTCCAGATGATAAAGCAGCATGGTATTTGCTGCACATGGATAAATTTTGCTGCATTAAGCACAAGTGCACAAACCATTACTAAATACTAGGTCCTGAAATCCCCCACCTGCTTTGGCAACTCACTCTCTAAGTTTAAATCTCATGGAAGGCACTGCAAATAATGCTGCGATGCCATCCAATCAGATCACTATTACTAAAAACAGAAAAATCTTTAAAAGTCATTCATAATAATTTGACCATGTCCTAAGTAAGCATTCTTCATGTAGACCTTTAAAGAATTCACAAGTGGTGCAATGCCATTAATGGCAGCTTTGCTGTTTCAAGAAATGAAGCAGTGTTTTAGTTCATTTTAAATGTACTTTTCAGATATTGATTTTATCATGCAAAAGAAATGAGACTTAAAGGAGACTAGAAACCAGCAGAAATATACAATAATATTAATTACACTGCAGAGAAAAACATGATTCAGAAGTGTCGTGTGCGACCGTACTGCCAATATTGAGATATTGGCATATTTTCTAGGCGCTGAGTTTCCGTGACCTCGTATGCATATTTTCCGCGCCTATTCGGTTACTTTCGGAAAGTGACGTCATACTAGCGACTCCAGCATCCAGACTTACAGTTGCAAGGTTCATTTCATATAGAGTACCATGCCGTTTTGCGTTGCTTACGGGTGTAATAGCATACATAGAAAAGGCTGTGGAGTTCATTTTTTTTCTTTTCCGAAAGATAAAGGCATAAAAAAAAGTATGGATACATTATTGCAAGCGAGTTGATTTCAAAGCAACACCATATAGCACTCTGTGCTCATTACATTTCTCAAAGGAATGTTACCAGAGGGATCCTAAAAAACAGAACCTCTAGGATACACGAATGCTAAGCCTAGACTATAAGTTAAAACTGTTCCAGACATACCATTGTATATTTTAAATCCTGGTAAAGAGTGTCAAATGTAGGAGTTACGAAAATAGGCAGAAGGCTGAGTAAGTGCTAATAAAAAATATGACAGCCCGACACCTGATCGTGCTGATGAAATGAGTAAATGTTTTTTTCTTCTTCAAGATTATAATCTAAGTGTAAAGTCACCACTGTCCTATGTGTAATTGAGATCTGACTTTAATCAAATGGAAGCTTGCTAAAAAAAAAAATAATAATAAGATTATCAACCCCTGAACTGTCGTGTTTTGAGAAAAACAATTTAAGTAATTTAAAAAAAATATTTAAATAATTATTTTAAAAAAAACAACCTTTCAGTCTATGCCTATTACACGTAAAATGTATAAACGGAAATCTGTAGTGATTGGAACTGATATAAAAATGTCCCTTGGGCAGTTTAAATAGCAGCGATTAAAAGAAAGAGATCCGATATAAAATCAAAGTTTCAAATTAACTGGCTGATTATAGAAATTGGGGGAGGCGACTATTGACCCGCCCATTTGCCCCAATGTGCAATTACTCTCTGTGATACGCCTTATTATCCCCCAGGACAAGACCTTTTTTTCATATTCTGGTCTGCATAATAGTTAGAGGTTAGAATTAAGTACACAAACATAATGACAGTTTAACACATTAACAATTATTCCTTATCATTGCACTTATCTTGTGAAATGGACTGGTCCTCTGACATAATTCAAAGAAACCATGTGCCAGAGAGTGTATGTAAGCACCAGAAATTCATTGGCAAATAAATGATGCCGAATTTTGTTGTAACTTCGAGGCCAAAGACTTCATTTTAAAAGTTCAAATCTGCAGTCAAACGTTACTGTACATGTATGTGGCCATTGTTTTCCCACATTTTATATCCCACCCTATTTTCTTTAGTTTAAGTGTTAAGATATGTAACACTGTTTACTGCGTCATATTTTTTCATTTCTTCTTTTAATTTAATCATGGTAATGATAGTTTACATATATGGTAGAGGAATGTCAGGTGTTAACTGGCCGAGTTTTTTTGGGGCGGAAATGGAGATTTTGTTTGCAGAGAAAATTACGCAGCCTTCATTGTGATAATTCATGAATTTTAAACTAATTGGTGACAATTTTTTTTACAAGAAGTACTTCTGTAGTAGTTAAACAATCTGAAATTTACGTGAATAATGTTTAATCTTAAACTATTTACTGAAGACAAAAACTGTCCTGTGATATTAATTATTTCTTCACTACAATATTCACAAGTGATAAAATAGAATATGACATCTGTGGACTGCACACTTGATAAAACAATTATATATGGATTTTCTTCTTCTGAGAAATGAAAATTGAGAGACATATTGAAATAATCGGGAGTTAACTGCAAAAAATCAAGAGAGATATTACGACATAGGGAGGAAATACCTCCAAAACTGGAATTTATTTTCTTTCTTTCTTCTCCCGGCTTGAAAGTTAACATATATGAACTGTTCGGGTTAGTGGAGTTTCAGTCAGGGCTAGTAAGTTTATTCAAATCATCAGCCCGGGGCCTGTGCTTAAAACATTTCTTTCAGCACTGACCAGTACAGTATGTAATCTATTTTAACGATGCATGTATATACTTACAGATTTGTCATACGCTAACTGTAGCATGCATGTAAAATACACTGTAATTGAATCATAGAAAGGAAGCTTCTTTATGTTGGAATTAATTACATATGATTTCCTCCTCGCAGATTTATTTGTGGGGTGTTGTTTTTTTTTGTGTGTGAAAAATTACTTCCGATGAAAACCGTTATCAATGGTCTTTCTCGCTTGCCATGTTTCTGTTTGTATACGAGGACTGGCTAGTGTGACGTCAAGAGGCCACGTGATCTGTCGTCTCATTAAAACTCGGAAATACTCGGCAATTTACGGAATCATTGTATCTTCTTCGCAATATAATCAATATCCCCACACGATATTATTTTTTTAAATATTATATTTGAATTAGAATTTGTAAAGAATTACATTTATAAAATAAAAATTTTCATTTCTAGTCTCCTTTAATTGCATTTTTCAAGAACACACAAAGGTAGTTGAACCAGTTGGCATGAGCATTATGCATATATTGAACCTTTGACCCTTGGAGTCAGACTCTACCATGCCTCCCAACAGCTGAAGTAAACAATAAAAATGGACAGAATTTATTTTAGTATTTAAATTCTTTCCAGATTGTACAACTTTTGCAGATAATCCCTATAACCACCACCATTGATAATGAGAAAATATATAAAAATAAAAAGTTACTTATTCCTAAAAGCTGCTCAACAGAATCGTGTTAAATCAGTAAACATTTTGGCATTATGTTCTTACAGACATATAGATTATGACTGTAATTCATTTAGGCCACTTTTAGAAAATCTTGACATTCTTTAACTGACATATTCAAAAACGTGTTAGTAGATTTGGACAGAATACATTACATTTTGTTTGGCTGATATCAACGATATAAACAAACTAGATTAACTTGGGACTCTTGTAGGCTCTTTAAAAAATTTCAACAGATTTAAATTTGAGACTCAGAATTACAAATTGCAAATTAACCTTACAAAAATGCTGTAAAACTCAGTCATTTGAATAGTAGAGTTCTATGTGTATAAATAAAACTATTGCACCATTTACAATTTAGAAATAATATTATCAAAAGTCTTCCAAGAATACATTGTTATGTATTGTATGTCTTACAAGAATGACTTCTTGAGACTTCATATTATCAAATGGCATATACTAATTATTAATTGAACTACATATTGTCAGATGTCTTATGAAAATTACTTATGTATATTATCAGAGAAAATCAATAAAATTTCAGGCTGCTAATCTTAGTCATGCAATGTTTTGAAAACATATTCAGAATTGAATTATGTAAAGTTTACTTCATTTGTTTCTTCAAAATTCATTACCTAATCACTATGAATTTGAAGTTATTTAATGACTTCACAGATTCAGTTCTCCAAAGCAAGAAACAAAATTTATGATGTTATTTGGATTGTTTTGGTATCAGAAGTGCGAGAATATTGTTTGTTTGCCACATTTTTAGTCTGATGAGAGTGGTATCCCTTTGAACATAAGTAGAAACAGCAACCAGTAGCAAGAATAGACACTGTTAGAGGTAAAACAAATACCTTCCAATCTTTGACTATTCTGAAGTTTTAGCAATCCAGTGAGTTTTCTCAGAACTATGGACATATACTCCATCAAATTTGGATTGAATAATGCTTCACATCATAGACAAATATTTTGTAACTCAAGTTACTGTTACACTTCATGACAAGTTAAATAATACCATCTTTTTTCTCTATCATGCTGGTTATCAATACTGATGTATCATCTCAGCACTTGACTTTATTGCATTTTATTTCAAATGATATTTATTCTCACTAATTAAATCATTGCTGTTATCTTCTCCCATCTTTTAGTTAAATGATGTTACATTGTGTCAACATAATCCACCCATCCTTTACTCTATTCATCACAATTTAATTTAATTTCTTTTCTGTAACTTTTAATTTGATTGAGATTAAGACTGATACGAATGCATCATCATTATAATGTGCGTTACATTATTACCTATTGCATGAGCATCGTGGGGTTGGGGAGAGCTATCATATTGGTCAAGGTCGCAATTCAGCTTTAACTTTTGTGTTAGTTTACTTAGCTTTAATGATATTAATCAATCAAGCTTGGTATATTTCTACATCATCATTAGAAAGTGTATTGTACATCACATAGGAGGTCAGGTGGCAGAGTGGTCTCAAGCGCTCACCTTCGCCAATCAATGCCATCTCACCTCTGTCCATATGGGTTGGAGTCTCTGGTTCAGCCAATGTGGGTATGTAAGAGTAGCTTCCCATGGCTTGGTGATTGTTACCAGCATTTCCCAGATTCTTGCTTCAGCAAACTATACTGGTTGCCACGTACGTCTATATTGAAGGTTAAGGTCATTGCAAAATGGTATTTCCTCACACGTTCCTTTCAACTTCATGCCTTTAAAGCTCTTTGAGAGATTAAGGGATGAAACCTGATATACATGTGCATCAGATTGGGAATCATATCTTTAAAGTCAAGGTGAAAAGTTTATTACTTAAAAATATTCTGTCACACATTGTAACTTTAGCTTTTTTTTAAAATTCAGATTAAGAGAAGAAACTTGGATTTGTTTTATATCATCATTAGGAGTTACATCTTCATGGTCATGGTCATTGGCCAAGATTTTAGACTGTGACTTGTTCCTATTTTGGTATGAAATAGGCCAAGATTTTAGACTGTGACTTGTTCCTATTTTGGTATGAAATAGTCCAAGATTTTAGACTGTGACTTGTTCCTATTTTGGTATGAAATAGGCCAAGATTTTAGACTGTGACTTGTTCCTATTTTGGTATGAAATAGGCCAAGATTTTAGACTGTGACTTGTTCCTATTTTGGCATGAAATAGTCCAAGATTTTAGATTGTGACTTGTTCCTATTTTGGTATGAAATAGGCCAAGATTTTAGACTGTGACTTGTTCCTATTTTGGTATGAAATAGGCCAAGATTTTAGACTGTGACTTGTTTCAATTTTGTTATGAAATGTCCTTTCAGCATTAAGGATGGAACAAGGTATTTTTATATATTATCATTATAAAGTGTAATACATTAGCGATCCTGTCTTCAGAGTCAAGGTCTTGTGTCACTGTTTTTTGTTTTCCTTCATTCTTTCCATTTTGCATTCAATACTTTAGGAGACAAATACATGCAATATTTTAGGTTTCAAAGGTTTCAGTAACATTGGTCCTCAGTAACCAATGACCTATTTGATATAAATGAATGAAATTAAATATATTTGTATATTGCCACTATAAGATTTGTTATATTCCACATTTGGGGTCCTGTCATGAAGTTCAAGATGACAATGACATGCACTTCACTTAAAGTAGTAACAGAAGAATGCCCAGATTTGGTGCCAACCACTCAATTCAAAGGAAAGTCACATTGGTTTGACATCAGTTGTCAGAAGCAGCAGTCATTTCTTTGTTGCTTAAATAAGTCAAAAGACATGGATAACATCCTTTTTCCTGTTTATGAGAGATGGATTTGCAAGTTAACGTGTAATAATTAGTTATGTTTTTTTTTGAAGAGACATTTTATTACAAGAGTTTGTTTTCCATTTATAGAAGTCTGTGACCGTCTTCAGGATTTGGTACAGTACAGTATGTTTGAACTCAAGGAGGAAGAAGAAGAAGATGAGGAAAGCCATCCAAAAGTTTATAGCTCTGACAGTGTGAAAGACATACTGGATGTTGGTAAGTTGTCTTATTTACAATTTACATCTATATCCCGCCCCTTCTCTCTCTCTCTCTCTCTCTCTCTCTCTCTCTCTCTCTCTCTCTCTCTCTCTCAAATGGTAACTCATAAGTAGATCTATTTAAACATTCTCTTACCAAATAAGCATCAATTAGATCCTTTTGCATTAAGTTCAAAATCAGTTACATCCATTTACATTAACAGATCAGTTACATCCATTTACATTAAGTTCAAGATCAGTTACATCCATGTACATTAACATCAAGATCAGTTACATCCATTTACATTAAGTTCAAGATCAGTTACATCCATGTACATTAACATCAAGATCAGTTAGATCCATTTACATTAAGTTCAAGATCAGTTACATCCATGTACATTAACATCAAGATCAGTTACATCCTTATACATTAAGTTCAAGATCAATTACCTCCATTTACATATACACCAATATCAGTTACATTCACTTACATTAACATCAAAATCAGTTACATCCATTTACATCAACTTCAAGATCAGTTACATCCATGTACATTAACATCAAGATCAGTTACATCCTTTTACATTAGGTTCAAGATCAGTTACATCCATTTACATTAACATCAAGGTCAGTTATATCCTTTTACATTAAGTTCAAGATCAATTACATCCATTTACATATACACCAATATCAGTTACATTCACTTACATTAACATCAAAATCAGTTACATCCATTTACATCAACTTCAAGATCAGTTACATCCATGTACATTAACATCAAGATCAGTTACATCCTTTTACATTAGGTTCAAGATCAGTTACATCCATTTACATTAACATCAAGATCAGTTATATCCTTTTACATTAAGTTCAAGATCAATTACATCCATTTACATTAACATCAAGGTCAGTTACATCCATGTACATTAACATCAAGATCAGTCACATCCTTCTGCATCAAGTCCAAGATCAGTTAAATTCAGATACATGAAGACCAAGTTACTTTGAAATCAAATTTGAATACTTTCCTCAACATCTTATTCAAACCTTTAGAAATGGCCAAATCAGTCATGACACCTTTTTCATAGTTTTGAAATATTCTTTTCTTCTAACAGCAGTGAAACTTTACCAGGTACTATGCTTTCGTCCTTGACTCACAATATTGTAACCCATTCAATTAAAAAATTTCCCTGCTTCTATTGGTATTTGAAAGGTTTTAAAACTAAAATAAAAGATTCCAGTTTGGACTCCTGTGTCACAGCCCACATACAGGATATGATCCTATTTGTCCTTTGGCAATGTATGTATTACATGTCTGCAGTATTGCTCATCAAATGTTTGCCTTAATTTTTAGTTTGAAGTGTTAATTCAGCTATATTTTCATCGTATCGCTGCCTCTTTGTAAAGAATAGTTTCTGTGATCATTTTGTAAATATTTCATTTTTTGGGACTACTTGTTTAGCAATCGTTCCTTCATGAAATTGTATCCCCATTCAAAGATTTGCTTCTAGGGTTAAATATTATGTACCATTTGGGGGGGGGGGGGGGGCTCATGATTTTTAGTTTTGAATAAAGTTTTTTTTTTCTGTCAAAATTATAATGATGCAGAGTAGTCACAAAAAGACCCAGAAGATACATTCAAACTGCCTTTGTAGCCTTTACAGGGTGTACACATATGGAACTTCACTGAAGGTTGCCACACATTTAGAGGAAGGAAGAGAAAGTCCCAACACCTTTACAGTTCAGAAATCACATAATGCCAAATGATCCCAGATGCTCAAATTGATGTCCTTGCCAACGAGGGATCAATCCTGGGTCTCCCCCAGGTTAGGAAAAATACTGGAAAAAAACTCCCTCCCACCCACAGACACCTGATTAGTAAGAAGTAGTGCCCTCTGAAAGTGATTAGAGAATTTTTTTTTTGAGAAGGAAGATAGTAAATTCATTCTAATAAATCTTGTGAGGGCTTGTCCATCAAATTATCTTCACATGACTGATCTTTATGCTAGTTAGGGGGATTGGATCAATACCCCCCCCCCCCCCCATTTCCTATGTTCCCTTTTAATCCCAGTAGAAATGTGGGAAACCTTTTTTGGGAAATGAGTCTTCCTTCTCCGTCATGATGATGTTATGTCCATAAAAATGAACTCAAATGAGTACACTGAGGTGGTAAATGTTCTGTCTTCTCCATTAATATCCCAAGCCTCCTTTTATCTGTCAGACCAGGAGGTGGAGGAAATATGGATATTTGATGTGGCAATAAATTACATTACCTTTCCCTGGACTTGTCTGAAGTCTTTTGGCTCTAATGACATAAGGATTCTGTGAAAACTCTTGGGGGAAACATCACATACAGGCCTTCTGTTGCTTCATTAATCCATGGTAGTCATGGAATTCACACAGAAGATTTCCTGGGCACAAGTGTTTGCCAAGTTGCAGAATTTGGTCTAACCCCCACCCCGACTCAGTGCTTCAACTGCTGCTTTCTGCATCCAGTTATACCATTTTTACCTTCTCTGCCCCTTAAACTCCACCAAACCACATCCTTTGAACACAGGGGCAACACCAGTGGGGATATTGGATGGGACGTGGGCTCACCACCCAGTTTAAACCTTGGAGGCATTGGAGCTTAAAGTCTATAATCTTTTCATTACTATTGTCATGACAGTTTTATTTTTTAGAGCCTGCATCATTCTCTTGATGTACAAAAAATTGCCTATAGTAGCGCTTCAGCATTTGCCAGAGGCTGTAACAGTCATAAGGGGCATCTGCTTTCTGCAGAGATGCTTCACCTCCACAGGAATGCTACTTTCAAAGTCTTGCTGGACCACAGTAACAAACTTTTAATGTCCACTCCTCTTGAAGTGGAGATGCTCTTCAGAGGCCTCATCCATTTTGTGGCATCACATGATTTATGGGACACAACAACACCAACCCTTAGTGTCCATTTTTGTCTTGTCAAAATTGAGCGAGAAGCAAATTTATCCTGACTGCATTTTGGGGTTTTGTACCAAATTCTTGATGAAGGCATAGTTCTAACAGTCTCAAAATATCATCATCAATCCAAAGCTATCTTGTGCAATTTGTTCACTAGATGAAGTGTCCAGCAAGACCAAAATATTCATAGGACTACTCTCTGTCCCCAAAGTGGGAGCATGTCAGCTATAGGACCAATAGTGTCTTCCTCATCATAATGTCCTAGTTAGAATATGGCTAGCATTGTTTTCAGGGCTTTGGTCATCACACATGATATATAGGTCCTTTCCACTCTATGAGACTTTTGATTTCCAGGAAAATTATCCCTATCATGGACCCCTATCTTTTATGTTGTTGGGTTTAATAACAGTTTTCAGCACATGACAGGCTATACATTGCAGCCAGTATTAATGGCGAAGGAAGAACCTGGGAAAATCCCCCGAAAGAACCACAGACCCACGAGAAGCTACTGGCAAGCTTTCTCACATACCCACATTGGCCGAATCTGAGACTGGAACCCACGCAGACATAGGTGAGATGGCAGTGATCCGTAATGGAGAGTGCTTTAGACCACTTGGCCCATCTTTTACCAGTCCAAACTGGCAAATGTCATTGAAAAGGTACACACTTTTTTATACAAGAGTGCAGTCAAGAGTGTGAAAAATGATTCGAGTCCAGCTTTTTATTCCCTTATTTTACTGGTGTCAATAATGTTTTATTTGGCTTTTTCTAAAGGAAAGCACCTTGCTGTATGTATTAAGGGTTGCTCTGATAAATTGGTGTCCACCATCTCCAGGTGGATTGTCCTTACTATCAAGAGGGCTTTTCAGTCCCTAAATGAGTGGAACTTTTCTTGCATGAGAATTAAAGACCACAAACTTAGGGCTATTGCTACATCTTGTGCCTTCTTATATCACTCCTCTTTTGACAATGTTATGAGAATCGGTTTTGGGCGGGCTTACACTAGCTTCTCCTTTTGCCTGTGATGTTTGACATATGAGAACAAAGAAACATTTTCATTGGGCCCTATTGTAGCAGCACAAGTGTCCCAAACTTGTACCAACTTACTGTAGTGAACACTCCTACCAAATATGGAAATACAATAGTTTTATACCAGATTTCTACCAACTTACAGTTGTGAACACTCCTACTAATGGGTTAGTACAATAGTTTTATACCAGATTTCTACCAACTTACCATAGTGAACACTCCAACTAAATATGGAAATACAATGGTTTTATACCAGATTTCTACCAACTTACAATAGTGAACACTCTTACTAAATGGGTTAGTACAATAGTTTTATATGAGATTTCTACCAACTTACAGTTGTGAACGCTCCTACCAAATGGGGTAGTACAATAGTTTATACCAGATTTCTACCAGCTTACGGTAGTGAAAGCTCCTACCAAATGGGTTAGTACAATAGTTTTATACTAGATTTCTACCAACTTGCAGTTGTGAACGCTCCTACCAAATGGGTTAGTACAATTAGTTTTATACCAGATTTCTACCAACTTACAGTAGTGAAAGCTCCTACCAAATGGGTTAGTACAATAGTTTTATACCAGATTTCTACCAACTTACAGTTGTGAACGCTCCTACCAAATGGGTTAGTACAATAGTTTTATACCAGATTTCTACCAACTTACAGTAGTGAAAGCTCCTACCAAATGGGTTAGTACAATAGTTTTATACCAGATTTCTACCAACTTACCGTAGTGAACACTCCTATCAAATGGGTTAGTACAATAGTTTTATATGAGATTTGTTGAGGGCATCCAAATTTAATTTCAGAAATGCAGTAGTAGCAGGTAAAATATTGCTGCTATTATAATGTATGGAGGTGAGATGGAGGGGAGTCAACTAATTTTAATTTTCTGATACCTGCTACTATTGTAGAGATTCCTACCTCTCATCATGCTCTGATTTCCAGTACACAGGGTCCAGATCAAAAGAGCATAGTACTCAATAAGTGGACTGTGATGCAGGAGTTGGACTGTGATTTTTTTTCTTCTTTTAAGATCTTAAACTTTCTAATACTAATGGAAGGAGAAAATAATTTAGCTTAAATGGGAGGCTTTGAGTCCTGCAAAAGGAAAGCAGTGCATAAGTAACAGGTAAGTACCACATAATCAAAATTATCTTTACCCCATCCCCAGAACAGCTTCATTTTTTTTCAGTTTCATAGTTTAGTTGCCAAAATCCCATCTGAACGTAAATTCACTTTTAAAAAATAGTTTAACCATTGGAGCTAGCTTGCAAGGAAAGAAGGCAAAGAAAAATGTAAAATTCACCGTAGAGGTTAAATAAAAACATTTCTGTGCATGCCTTTTGTTTTCATGGGATAGTCTCTTGTTCTTTATGTTCTAAAGCTTGGATAAGTTGATAATATGGATAATTTAATTTTGTTTAAATTTATGTATATCACATTTCAGGTAATGGTCACTTTACCAAAGTGTTGAAAGCTGTTCTGAAAGATGATGAATTCATAGCAGTCAAGCATCTGCGGACTCAACAAGTTGGAGAGAAATACTTATACAGATGTTGGGAGGTAAATCCTCTCTCTCCATACCATTGGGTAGAAAATGAATTCACCCAACTTCATTGGCAAGAGATAATTTCCATTGGTTGAATAAAATTTCCAATCACTTGCCTAATATAGCTAAATACTGGCTTGAGGTTAACCAGCATTTATCCAGAGATTTACAGATTTTAGAAACATCAGTTTGTCCAGGGCAAGATGACTGGAAAATTTAACTTGCCCTTGGAAAATGTTACCTTGCCCCAAACATAATATCCTAACATCAGTAAGAGAACATATGCACAATGTTATACCAACAATTTAATATTATGAGTCAGGGGCCAAGGATCTTTTTATTTTTATGTTCATATTTCCAGCTCTCAAATAGCTTGGAAAATATTGTGCTCTGATTTAAAGCACAAAATTAACATTATATATCTATAATATTATTTTCAAAATTCTTGAAATGATATAAAATAAAATATCTTGTCTTGAAAATCACAGCCTCTCCTCTGCCCCCCAAAACATCCATTGATTGGTCAGTACCTCATACATCAGATGAATTTGCTCTGTGTATGCCAACTGTTGCATAAAATATGGTCTAAAAATTGTACCTAAAGTAGGATGTTAAGCTTACACTATAACCAACACCCTGTAAAACACATTGTGATGATGATATTACAAAGCTTGTTGATGAAGCCAAAAATATTACCATATTTACCATATATATTAGGACACAATAAAATAATTCTTTTTTTTTTCCTGTCCCAGAACTTGTGGTGAAAGATTTTCACCTAGGTGGTCATATGTTACGTGACTTAAGAAATGAAACATGTTTGTATTGAATTTGTGCCTCCCCCTGGCATGTTTCAATAAAATAGATAAAATGCTTATCATAATAAAAATAAAGAACTGATGAGGTGTTCCAATTGTAATGGGGCTAATGCTACAAAGTCAGGGTTACATCAAGGACACATTTAGCTCAGATTTATGACATTTTCTGAAAACACTGAAAATGAAAATTTGCTCAGATTTATGCCATTTTCTGAAAACACTGAAAATGTAAATTTAGCTCAGATTTATGCCATTTTCTGAAAACACTGAAAATGAAACTAGCCACTTGACTATTATCATGTTTAGACAGTGTGTCACCTGGCTTCTGCATCCAGGTCAAGGTCAGACATGGGAAAATATTGATCAGCAATCATCTTACCCTGTGTGGCTCTAACTATTATACCACTGAAGATATTTTAATGAAACTTAGGCTGTTTATGCATATTGACCTGACAGGTCTAGATAACAATAGATAATGTGAGTCAGTAGCCTGTTTCCTTATCAATGGATCTTCTTTTTAACCTCAGCAAAAAAATTTTTTTAACATAAAACTTTACTTAGGTCTACACACATCATATAAAGTCCCTGGCTCAGAAGTCAGTGTCATCAGAAGCTAAAGGTTCATTATCAAAATTCTTGCTATTTTTACATCTCCCATGGATAGATGGGTTGTAACCTCAAGTCTGTGTTGTCCTGTTGTCATTGTATGTGTAAAATGGGCTTTAAAGTATAGAAAAGCATCATAATTTACATTTTTGCATATTGGATCTTTGACATCAGGAAGGAGCCAGCATATAACCATTTGTATAAGGTTACTACTCTATAAAATAATAAAAATGAGGACTTTGTAATATCTTTAGAAGCTCTGAGCACTTTACAACATCTATATTGATATGACTACAAAAACACAAAAACAAACACCATGAAATTACAAAACATTAAAACATGCTGAAAATATTTAAGGTAGGAAACATTATTCGGTCTTGTAGTTTGTTCTTGTAGTTCAAATAGGTGAGTTTTAAGAGCACTCTTGAAAGGGATCACTGTGTCTTTGTGTCCAATTTCAATGGGCAATTCGTTCCACATCACCAGACCCTGGTATGCATATGACTTTATTTTCATTGTGGGAACAATGAGTATATGATTGTCAGAAGAGGAGTGTAAGTATCTTGCTGGTATTTACACATGGGTTGTGCCAGATAGGTATGTTGGACTGGAGTCTGCCAGTGAAATGTAGCACAGAGAACAAATTTTTTGTTTGATTCTGGATTGAATGGATAGCCAGTATACAGTAAAGAGCAGTGGGGAGGTGTGCACTGATCATGGTACTCTATGGATGATCTAAGCATCTGTGTTTGGACTTTTTGAAGTTTCTGGAGTAGATATTGAGATGAACCAGACAGAATTGAGTTACAATAGTCCAGTGTTGAAAGTACTAATAAACACACAAGTGTTTTAGTGGCATCAGCTGAAAGATATTTGTGAATGAAACTGATGCGTCTCATTTCAAGATATGCAGCCTTGCATATTTTATGACATGTTGGTGCAATGTGAGAGTACTGTCTAGAGTAACACCTAGGTTTCGTACTGACTGTGTGAATTTAATGTTGGTGTTGCAGATATTTATTTTTTGAGGTAAAGTGAATGAGAAAGTCTTTGTGTTGTGATCAGAATGGTCATTCATCTGCAGCTTGTTACATATCATCAATGATTTCACATCAGAAATATACCTCTCTGCTTTTCGCATGGTAGCATCAGCTTCAGTTGGGTGGCTAGATTTGTATATTTTGGTGTCATTGGCGTACAATTGGTGAGACACTGGGTGATGATCTATGACACTTGAGAGTGGCTGAGTGTACAGAATGAAGAGAACAGGTCCAAGAACAGACCCCTGTGGAACACCACAACTGTTATCAATTGGACTGGAATTTATTCCATTTGCATGTACACTTTGTGTCCTGTTCACTAAGTAGGACTTGAACCACAGTAAGTCTGTATTGTCAATGCTAAATACATGCTGGAGATGGAAAAGTAATATATCATGGTCTATTGTGTCAAATTCTGCAGACAAATCAAGAAGGGTGAGAACTGTAATCTTTCCTGTATCCAAAGCAGAGAGAATGTCATTAACTACTTTCAGAAGAGTAGTTTCTACTGTGGCAAGGGCAATATGAAGACTGTACATTACTAAAAAGACGGTTTGAATTCAAATGAGATACAAGTTGGGTTTGAACAATTTTTTCTAAGATTTTCTTTTATGAACAGGAGATTAGAAACTAGGTGGTAGTTCTTTAAATCGTTATGGTCGAGTGTTGGTTTCTTCAGCGGAGGCTTTACATGGCAGTTTTGAAAAATGAATGTCCATACTAAATCCATAGAGATAGGTTCAATTGCTGTTAACAGTTGTTGCTGAAATTCTGTATTGCAACTGTATGGTAATGACGAGTCAGTTGAAATTTTGTTGGCAAGCTTATCTCTAATAGTTTGTACCTTGTCGTGAAGAAATTTGCAAACAGGTCTGGAAGGTCTACTGGAGAGAAAGTAGTTGGAAGTGGTGAACATTTGTCGATTGGCATTAGTTTGTTAATAATCTCAAAAAGCTCTTTGCAACTGGAACTTTCCATGATATGGACAGCCTTTAGAACCAGTTTGGTTAAATTTACAGTTGAAATACAGTTAATAGACATGTGGTCAAGGGTGTCAAATGAACAAAGCAAAAACTGTGTGGGCACCTCATACTGTATTTCTTAATTGCTTGTTTTCAGCATTATGTCAGAGTGCTTGTTTTCTGGAAAGTTGCAAAAATAGTGCATGCTTCATACTCAGAGAGCAGTAGAAAAATTAAAGCTATCAGCTGAAAATGGTTCATGAAACAGCATTACTATTAAACTGTTTGGACATTCAGAGGTGTAGCCAGTATAGACATCTGTCAATATAATATAATGTAATAACATATTTTTAGAGTATAAATAAAATAATACATATTTATATTACTGACCTTTTTAGTCCCTCCAGATGAGTTTGAACAGATTTCTATCCGTGAAAGAAACAAGATTCTTCTCCACTTTTCGGGGAATCGTTTTGTCATCTCCAGCAAAGATCCTGCTTGAATATGCTGAACATGGAAGCTTGTCTTCTTTCTTAAAGACACATGACAGGCAGCACCTGCTATTTCTGTACCATCTGCTGGATGTTGCAATTCAGGTGGCACAAGGACTGCTTTTTATGGTAAGCACAGTAGGAAAGGCTATTGATATTGTCAGAGTGAACAGAAACATAGATGCATGTACTTTAAATATGGCAAGTGTAGGAAAAGTGTAGTGTTAGTGTAGTTGCATTTGTGTCCAAATTGTAGTTTAAAGTGTTGTGTTAGTGCAGTTGTAATTGTGTACAAAGTGGTTGAATATGGGGAGAGTAAATTGATAAACTAGTAAAAGTGTAATGGGTCGTATCGAGTGTATGGCATCGGTGTGACATACATATGAAAGAAGAGGGGTGTTGGGTGCAGATGTTTTGTTCTGAATGGGCAGAGACAAATATTAAAGAACCATGACATCAGTCAGATTCTTTGTAGAATTAATAGCTTAAGGGAAACCACACCACCATCACCACCATGGTGACCATTCAAAAACTGTAGTAAATTTCTTAAAAGGTGGTTAACAGTTGATTAAAAAAAAACAAGTACAAGTGGACCCTTCTTATAAGGCTACTCCATCTGCACATTAAAGATGGTCATAATATAGAAGTTGCCGGTCCTGACAAAATTTGTATAAAAAAAAACAACATTTTAATATCTTGAAATTTTTTATGTTTTGAAACATTTTTTCTCAGAATTTATGCTTTTAGACACAATTTAGGAGGCTAGATGTTTAATTTTCTAACAGTAGTATCAGTGGTGCATTTGTCTTTAATCACAGGAGCTTGTATTGTTGTACCAATGAATAAACACAAAACAGTATATTCTTTTAGGTACCTAGTTATGTTAGCTTATACTGAGCTATACTTTGCACAAAATGTTAAATGTGATCATGAACTATCAACTTTTTAATCCTTCTTGTTCTTTGTCATGGAAGATTCACATTGACTGTTCATTTGCACAAAATGTTAAATGTGATCATGAACTATCAACTTTTTAATCCTTCTTGTTCTTTGTCATGGAAGATTCACATTGACTGTTCATTTGCACAAAATGTTAAATGTGATCATGAACTATCAACTTTTTAATCCTTCTTGTTCTTTGTCATGGAAGATTCACATTGACTGTTCATTTGCACAAAATGTTAAATGTGATCATGAACTATCAACTTTTTAATCCTTCTTGTTCTTTGTCATGGAAGATTCACATTGACTGTTCATTATTTTTTTATGAATGCCATTCATTGCAGGTCACCAAATCAATATATCTGTGTCAACAGTTGAGGCATATTCAAAATAGTTAATGCATATTGGTATCAGGAAGATCGTACTTACTTGATGAGATATTGCGTTTTTATAATCTTTTCCTTTCAAAACCATAAAGAGTGTTTAGACCTTTTATTCAGACTGTTGTGCTGTTAATCAAGTGTGACAATTGTGGCTTTTTAAAAATTAAAAAAAATATGTGTCGATTTATAGACTAAACTCTATGTACATGAAACTCCAGCTAGGCAGATAGACTGGAAACTCAGTTTTTCCTACAGTTTTCTGTGAAATTAGCTGGCATCATCCAGGCAGGCTGGCATCACTGATTGCACCAATTCACCCACAGAAAACATATAAAAATGATGATAATTTTATCCTACAAATGGGAGGTAACACACTTTGAGGCATGTGTGTGTGTGTGTGTGTGTGTGTGTGTGTGTGTGTGTGTGTCTGCAGTGGCAAAATGGTTGGTGGATGGAATCATATTTTGTTTCCGAGATGCATGTTTTTATCAAATTCCAGGAAGATGCCAATCTTTACCATGGAAACATCCACTGCAGTAACATCCTAGTACACTTATACACTCACAGGGATATGAAGGTCAAAATTGCTGACCCAGGATTGATCCATCTATACAATCAGCTCCCCCTAGATCACCTTGTCAACAAGAGAAGGTAATTCATCCAGAAACCATCTTAGGATTGCAAATGTTCAGCCTATTAATATTAATTACTTACTAATACAATGAAACCACCATTATTGAATGATTTGTTATAGCATATATTTGAATATTACATTAGCATGAAAATGGTTTCAAAGATTTTGCAGTAATTTCAGCAATTTCTTGAACTGCTACATTGCTTAAGTGCCAAAATAAACCAGATCTTGATGTAATAATTTGCAAGATGTGTTGTATTCTTGAATTAGAAACAATATCTTTTTATTTATTGAATTAGAAACAATATCTTTTTATTTATTGAATTAGAAACAATATCTTTTTATTTATTGAATTAGAAACAATATCTTTTTATTTATTGAATTAGAAACAATATCTTTTTATTTATTGAATTAGAAACAATATCTTTTTATTTATTGAATTAGAAACAATATCTTTTTATTTATTGAATTAGAAACAATATCTTTTTATTTATAAAAAGAAACTAAAATTAGCTCTTTAACCAGATATTAATTGTTAATCTAATTTTTTGAGCCATCAATAATTAAGATATTAACTCTTCTTTGTATGTCTTCATACCAATAATTGTTTGCTCAATCATCCAACACACTCTACAAAACACTAAATAAATAGCGGTCTTGTTTAGATAAGTTAATTTGACCATTTAGTTATGGGAATTAATATTTTTCCAGTGCCATCTCAATCAACCATCATACACACCTTTTCAAACAAGTTTATTGCCTGAATTCTTAGGGGGAGTTTTAGTCCCCATCATGGTTACAACAAATCACTTGAACACACAACCCATTTTATTGATAAAGTTACATGTATATAGCTGTTCTGGTGTTGACCATTATCTGGAGTAGCAGAGGAATTTACTATTATAATCATGCATTCTGTTCAATGATTTTCCTTAGCAGTAGTGCTGCAAGAAATAGTTATAAATAAGATTTTCAATTAATGCTGTTTTTTTTTTTCTTTCTCTTTTAGACTGTGATGGAGATAACTCTTTACACATGAAATTAAATGGTTTATTCCAATACTGGGTCCATGCAAATATAATCATGGCCCAGACCAACATAAAATCCTTTACAAATACAAATGATGATATGGATGCTGTTAGTAAAAATAAAAGATAAGCACAACTTGTAATGACTTCTTCCCCAAAGGTGATGAACAGAATTTGATTATATTTTACAGAAGGGATTCTGGCATAAAGACCTTTACACTTGATGCCAAGCCACCAGTAAACATTGCCACTATTACCATTTCCAAAAACAGAAACATATATGTATCATCCCAAATTGATATTTTTAGTTGCTATGCAGCAAAAACTGCCATGCCAATTTCTGTCTAAAGTATAATAAATGGTTTTCTCATTTTTACAAATAAAGCTAATCTTCCATCAAATGTGGCTACATTGATCAAATGATCAAAGCTGGACAAAAACATGTAAATGGGTTTTTCTTGGCATATTGAATTTGACCAAACTTGATGGAAAGCATTGTGCATGCAGCTATTCAAAGTTGATAAAAGTGATGCATTTCTACCACAAAATACAGATGAAAAACAGAAAAACATATTAATTATCCTTTTCTCCGGAACTGTTAAGTTTAAAATTTGCAGAATACTGATCTGCTATCAGATATGGCCACTAGTACTAAAAATAACAAAAGTTCAAAGATATGGCCACTAGTG
This sequence comes from Unio delphinus, assembly GCA_029339505.1. Classification (NCBI taxonomy): domain Eukaryota; kingdom Metazoa; phylum Mollusca; class Bivalvia; order Unionida; family Unionidae; genus Unio; species Unio delphinus. Next base: position 17,715,617 of record JAQISU010000055.1, on the reverse strand, counting down.
CTAAAAATAGCAAAAGTTCAAAGATATGGCCACTAGTACTAAAAATAGCAAAAGTTCAAAGATATGGCCACTAGTGCTAAAAATAGCAAAAGTTCAAAGATATGGCCACTAGTGCTAAAAATAGCAAAAGTTCAAAGATATGGCCACTAGTGCTAAAAATAGCAAAAGTTCAAAGATATGGCCACTAGTACTAAAAATAGCAAAAGTTCAAAGATATGGCCACTAGTGCTAAAAATAGCAAAAGTTCAAAGATATGGCCACTAGTACTAAAAATAACAAAAGTTCAAAGATATGGCCACTAGTGCTAAAAATAGCAAAAGTTCAAAGATATGGCCACTAGTGCTAAAAATAGCAAAAGTTCAAAGATATGGCCACTAGTACTAAAAATAACAAAAGTTCAAAGATATGGCCACTAGTGCTAAAAATAGCAAAAGTTCAAAGATATGGCCACTAGTACTAAAAATAACAAAGTTCAAAGGATTTCTTCTTCAATTCCGCACTACCAATTTGAAAATCTTGACAGAAACCATCTTGACCAGGGGATCTGTAAAGTTTTGTACAGATGATGCCATTCTGCCATCATATATGGTCACTGTTACTATTAATAGAAAAACCATGAAATTAATTTCTCTTTTGAATAAGTTCTCTGAATGCAGTAACATTAGGAATGTAAGCTGTTACCTCCCAAACCTAGCCTTTCTAAACAACAGCCTTTTCTGTCTATATCATTAAGACATAACATTGTAACTCTTGCACAATACTTCCCCATGTCACCATTAGGTGTTGCTAATTTTTAAACTTTGCTTCTATACACAATATCATATGGAATGTGACTCCCATTAAATCCAAGTCTTTGTGGGTGAAATTAAAGCTGTCTCTTCAGAATGTTGGATTTGTTTTGGATTAATATTGATTCATAAACATTTACTTTATATTATGTTTTTAATTTGGCAGTTATTTTGGGAAATTTACAACTAAAAATAGATAAACATATAAAACCTTTTTGTACATGGCCACTTAAGATTAAAGAATCCTATCAATATATTCTAGTTTCAGATTTATACAAATGATGACATTTTGTCATCAAATATGACTGATGTTACAAAATAGTAGAAAACATATACACATTGGAAAAATACTAAACAGAACGACATTGATACAAACTGCCTGGCAAAATGACCTTTTGGACACATAATAATGATACATTATTAGATGTGGATACAGAGACAGAAGCTTGGGAAACCTTGAAACAATTGTTTTCATAGCATGCAATTTGTGGAATTTCTATGCCAACTAATCTTGCATTGGCTTTTAGGCATGTGTTAGTAAGGTGGATGAGCTTAGGTTGACTAGGGTCTCATGTTTCTCTGTAGTCATAAGACCCAAACATTGGAAGGGATAGATGTTATAACTGCACTGTAGCATCAGCCCTGTCATTCATATTCACACAGTCCTACCCTCCCTGTAACCCCAGGCAAAGTCAGGATAACTTGAACATCTTTGTTAGGTTTTTAATTAAAGTTTGGTCTGAATTATTCAAAAGATTTGCTACCATACATGGACTGTTGAATTAGGGCACTTTGTACATTGCATATCCATGTACCCAATTATTTCCCTCTGGCATTTGAACAAAGATGGTGTCATTTGAAATTCTTGGTTAAGTTTCCAGTTAAAGTTACTCTGTATGGTCAAGTCCTGAACCCCTGAAGGGATTAGATGTATTATCAATAAGTACTAATGCCCTTTCATATTCCGGCATGCCTACTGCACCCCCGCCTTTTTTTTTTATCCTCAGGGTCATTATTGTAAATATGTACATGTCTGTATCAAGCATAGCACCATTAATTCCTTGGAATTTATTATTGCCAGGTTGCCATGGGTAGCAGTGGAACTTTTTGACAATCTTTCTCAGATGACACTAGAGTCGGATGTTTATGCGTATGGAACCACATTATGGGAGATGTTTTCTCATGGTTTTAACCCTGGAGACATACCACCCTTAAGTGGGATGACACATGCAGAGGTTCGTTATTTGTTCTTGTATACATGCTATTGAAAACATTGTCTGCAAGACTGAATTAGCAGAGTGTGTGAACTAGGTATAACTTTTCAATTCAGATTGGCAGATTCTATGAGATAGGTATGACTTTTCTGGTCAAATTGGTAGATTGTGTGAGATCGGTATGACTTTTCTTTTCAAATTAGTAGATTCTATGAGATAGGTATGACTTTTCTTTTCAAATTAGTAGATTCTATGAGATGGGTATGACTTTTCTTTTCAAATTAGTAGATTCTATGAGATGGGTATGACTTTTCTTTTCAAATTAGTAGATTCTATGAGATGGGTATGACTTTTCTTTTCAAATTAGTAGATTCTATGAGATGGGTATGACTTTTCTTTTCAAATTAGTAGATTCTATGAGATGGGTATGACTTTTCTTTTCAAATTAGTAGATTCTATGAGATGGGTATGACTTTTCTGTTCAAATTAGTAGATTCTATGAGATAGGTATGACTTTTCTTTTCAAATTAGTAGATTCTGTGAGATGGGTATGACTTTTCTTTTCAAATTAGTAGATTCTATGAGATAGGTATGATTTTTCTTTTCAAATTAGTAGATTCTATGAGATAGGTATGACTTTTCTTTTCAAATTAGTAGATTCTATGAGATGGGTATGACTTTTCTTTTCAAATTAGTAGATTCTATGAGATAGGTATGACTTTTCTTTTCAAATTAGTAGATTCTATGAGATAGGTATGACTTTTCTTTTCAAATTAGTAGATTCTATGAGATGGGTATGACTTTTCTTTTCAAATTAGTAGATTCTATGAGATAGGTATGACTTTTCTTTTCAAATTAGTAGATTCTGTGAGATGGGTATGACTTTTCTTTTCAAATTAGTAGATTCTATGAGATAGGTATGATTTTTCTTTTTAAATTAGTAGATTCTATGAGATGGGTATGACTTTTCTTTTCAAATTAGGAGATTCTTTGAGATAGGTATGACTTTTCTTTTCAAATTAGTAGATTCTATGAGATAGGTATGACTTTTCTTTTCAAATTTGTAGATTCTATGAGATGGGTATGACTTTTCTTTTCAAATTAGTAGATTCTATGAGATGGGTATGACTTTTCTTTTCAAATTAGTAGATTCTATGAGATGGGTATGACTTTTTTTTTTCAAATTAGTAGATTCTATGAGATGGGTATGACTTTTCTTTTCAAATTAGTAGATTCTATGAGATAGGTATGACTTTTCTTTTCAAATTAATAGATTCTGTGAGATAGGTATGACTTTTCTTTTCAAATTAGTAGATTCTATGAGATGGGTATGACTTTTCTTTTCAAATTAGTAGATTCTATGTGATGGGTGTGACTTTTCTTTTCAAATTAGTAGATTCTATGAGATAGGTATGACTTTTCTGGTCAAATTGGCAGATTGTGTGAGATCGGTATGACTTTTCAGGTCAGATTAGCAGATTGTGTGAGATTCATATGACTTTTCTGGTGAAAGCCTTCTGCACAAGAACTTGTGCACATATCAAAGTGTACTGTGCACATTATACAGTTTGTAACTGTTAACCCTTAAAGAGCTTGCAGCAACTTAAGCTGCACCACTTATAGAGGTCTTATAGCGCACATTGTGACATGTTGTTTCAAGTTGACAAATCTGGGTTCTTCCACTAGACAGAAAATGGTTGTTGATACAAATTTGACTGGTACATGGTCTGCATAACTAGCATTCTGTCAAAGTTTTTACCATGAGTTCAGGAAGAAAGTTTTAGAAATGCTATTTAAATTTTGGGCTACCTAGAAAATGCCAATTTCTATATAGTTCATCTGATGATGATTTCATACTGACTAATGAGAGCATTGATGAAAATTATTTTGAAAGTATGAAGTTTATCAGATTATTGGAGCTGGGCAAGTGTTATTGGAAATACTAGTGAGTGATTTGATCTGGACAAGTGTTATTGGAAACACTAGTGAGTGATTTGAACTGGGCAAGTGTTATTGGAAATACTAGTGAGTGATTTGAGCTGAGCAAGTGTTATTGGAAATACCAGTGTGTGATTTGAGCTGGGCAAGTGTTATTTGTCAATAACATTATTGTTACGTCTGTTGGATTTAAATTATTTATTTTTAATTGTCAAATCCAAATTTGTCATTTTGGCTTTAAAATTCATTAATTGGGAAATTAATCTAGAAAAATCTCTATGACCATACTTTATCTGTAAACATGTTTTTGACCTTGGCTTGTTGACCTAATTTCTGACCCTGCTTCAGACAGTGTCAATAAGCCTCGAAAACTATTGGTTAATTTCAAGGACAACTTTTTATTTTTAGTTCTTGGGGGTGAGAAATGACTGATTTTCTTATCTGAATCTTTCTTTGTGTACGTGTTTAAATGATCGTACGCTCTTTCTTTGACCTTCTATGAATTTCCAGAAAATCACGTGATCCCTTGTTTACATAAAAAACGGGTATTTAAATTATTGTACTGTGAGAGGATCTTCAGTAGAATCTGGGCTTTTAAGTTAATAGTTGTGTTTTGAGTTATATTTTAAATTGTGTCAATTTGTTGAAGCAAGGGGATTTATTTATTTATTTGGAGGAGAAAACATGCTCATAATTTCATTTGGATGATAATAAAACAAGAACTGCATCACGTGACATCGTCAGCCATTTTGGATTACATCGTCAAGATTTGAACCTTTGACTATTAGAACATTTATTTATCAGGACTCTTGCAATTCCATTAGTGGATTATTTTTGTGAATTCTATATTGGATTAATGTTGGATTTGATTCTCTAAAACCGTAAGTTTATTTATTTTATGAAAATAATTGTACTTAATAAATTCATTGTTAAAGTTTCTACAAGCTTGTTAGTTTTCACTCTTTCTGTGTTGCTGCTTATGAGCCTAAGCACGTAACATTATCAAACCAACTAAAGTTGTTAATCATTTAATTTTACTAAATCTATTTTTGTCAATAACATTATCACATCATCTGAATTGGTCTGGTCATTTAACCTTTTCTAAATCTGTCCTGTTAATAACATTATCAAACCAGCTAAAGTGGCTTGGTTGTTTAGGAATAGTACATCTATGTCACTTCTAATGCATGATTGGCACCATCACTAAGGAGATAGGAGCTAGCTTACTAAGCTGACTTGGCCTGGCCTGGCCTGGCCTGGCCTGGCCTGGCCTGGCCTGGCCTGGCCTGGGTGGATATCAAACCAATTACCATGAATTATGAGCCTGACACTCAACAATCTGAGCTTCCATTCTCCGCTGATTTAGACATTAAACATTACACTTACACTATGCTCCTTATTTAGTGAAAAGTTTGGCTGAAAGTGTCATGTTTCCCTTTGCATGAAACTATTGTATAATGGCTGAATTCATCTCTTGGATGCAAATATTGAGATTTTAAACACTCTATGAAATATATCCATTATTCACTTGTTTTGTGCAAATATCCTGTCTATATTTCATTTGCAGGAACTAAAAGATTAGAATATTTTTGTTCTGCTTCTTTTGCCTCTCTTAACACACACACACACACACACACACACACACACACACAAAAAGTCATCAAATCTTCAGCCATTGTTGTTTTACTTTAACTCGTGATGTAGTTGGTAGTTTTGGACCTGTTACTAACATATATTGGTATATTTATATTTTCCTTCCACCACCCTGCCTCACTCTGCCAAGTCTAAAGTGGCCCCATTTGCAACACAATATAATTGTTGTATTACAGAAACCTTTATGCTTATAATGTATGTTATAAAGAGGTTGCACTGTATTTTGAACATAATTTCTTCCTACAGATATTGGCCTTCTATCGCTCTGGGAGCCAGATTCCACGAGCTGTTGACCTTATCATCAGGCATGATGATTCTGAGGAAGTCAAGAAAGCTAAGGACAAAGTGGTAGATATCATCCAGAAATGCTGGACCCTGGACACCATGGAGAGACCACGGCCAAAATGGATTGTCAGGAACTTAAATGAACTGATAGGCTCCTATGGTAGGGTATTTATGCCCCTGCTACAGCTTCATTAGGAAACTTTAGATATGTCCTTTCCATCTGTCAGTATGTCTGTTTATATGTATGTCAATGCATCATCAGAATGTTCTTGGTATGTATAAGTATATGACCCAATTAGGTCTTGCTATCATTATTAATAATAATAATAATAATAATAATAATAATAATAATAATAATAATGACCCAATTAGGTCTTGCTATCATTAATAATAATAATAATAATAATAATAATAATAATGAACCAATTAGGTCTTGCAATCATTAATAATAATAATATTAATAATGACGCAATTAGGTCTGGCAATCATTAATAATAATAATAATAATATGGACCCAATTCGGTCTTGCTATCATTACAGCAGTTTCTTCAAATCTGTATACATTTTTAAACTTTGTGGTCTTGTTCACACAATTACAAAAGGACATACAATTTTCAAAATTGATATTTGGTATTTTTGTATGTAAAGATGACCTGATTACGTTTTCATGCCACAAAAACAAATTCACCATTTGTGTCTCACCTGGTCATAGGGTCATGGGTGCTGTGGTATGATGTCATCATCTTACATCTATTCACAGTCACCATTTATATTGTTTCAAAAAACACTAAATTGAATTTAACTAAATTTTATAGACAGCATCCAGGCATGCGCTCTTTCAAATTTGTTCAAATGATGCTAATCTGCCATCAAATATGACTGCTGTGACTAAAACAGGAAAACCTTTTAGGTCACTGACTAAAACAGGAAAACCTTTTAAGTCACTGTGACTAAAACAGAAAAACTTTTCAGGCCACTGTGACTAAAACAGGAAAACCTTTTAGGTCACTGACTAAAACAGGAAAACCTTTTAGGTCACTGTAACTAAAACAGGAAACCTTTTAGGTCACTGTAACTAAAACAGGAAAACCTTTTAGGTCACTGTGACTAAAACAGGAAACCTTTTAGGTCACTGTGACTAAAACAGGAAAATCTGTTAGATCACTGCTTCCTAAGAACTTGTCAACAGGATTTGACAGAAAGCATCTTGGCATGGAGATATTTCAAGTTTGGACAGATGATGCCAATCCACAATTTAATATGGCTGCTGCTATAAAAAATAACAATTTTTTAATATATAACTTTATATTAAAAGCTGATTAAAAGTTTAGACAAAGGTTGAAAGAAATCATCCAAGCTTGAAGGCTGTTCACGTTTATGGTAATGATGCCACCCACAGGCCCCAATAAATATGCTGGTCATTATTAAAATTTGAAAAACATTTGCAGTTTTATCTCAGAAAAATGGTCCACAGAATTTGACCATCTCTAAGAGAAAGTATTTCTGCAAGGAGTCCTTTCAGTATTTGACGGACCGTGTTTTCAAATATTGATGAATTTATAAAAACTGGAGATACATTGTAGCAATTATTTTCATTACAAATCAATGGCAAAAGGGCTTTGTTCTAATCATACCAGGAAAGGGTAGATGATAGTGTATTTCTCAGGTGTGACAATATTTTACATGGCCTTTTATTTGTCCTATAGTACTAACAATTTGACCTATAACTTGTAAATTAAGAGATTAGCAAAACTTTTTTTCATTGTTTTTGAATGCTTTGTTTAGGTCTACAACTTTTTTAGTATGTTCTAAACATCTAAGATTTTAACATAATCTTTTATTAAAAAACCCAGTAAAGATACATAAATTAAAAGATTGTGGAATTATAAATTGTTAGCAATCTTTTCATGTTTCTGAATATTTTTTATGTTATAATTGCCAAAAAGTATTATACCATATATATCCTATCCAAATCTTTTGATACCATATATCCACATGTATACATTGATTCCAGCAGCAACCTGTATATTCCCCAATTTGCTAGTGCATTATGCACTGGCATATCTGGGTCTATGCAGTCTGTTGGGAGCTATCAGTAAAACAAACAACATCGACTTTTGTGTGTTGGTGTATTGTGCGCAAGAAGATCACAGTCTGTGCTGTGTACGTTTGGATCTGTATTGTACATGAAATACTGTAAATTTTGGCAAATATTTAAAGAAATTATCTTGGCATGACTATATTCCAACCCACTTAGTGCCCATTTGAAATAATATACTGTGTTTTAAAGAAATTATCTTGGCATGACTATATTCCTGCCCACTTGGTGCCAATTTGAAATAATATACTGTGTTTTAAAGAAATTATCATGGCATGATTTCAGTCCACTAAGTGCCCATTTGAAATAATAGACTGGATTTGCCCAGCTGAATATATTCTTTAAAGAAAATACTGGGCATACTCTGTTTTCTTATCGATGGAGAAATACTAATCTTGATGTTTTCTAATCTTAAAGATGAATGCTTATAACATGTTTGATTGTTTATCTTTTCAACAAATTAATTTATTTACATTACTAAGGGTCCAAGCCAATCAAAGTCTGTAGGATGGTGTGCATATTATTGTGCTACTTACATAGAAAAGTCCTCTGTCGCTTATGGTACATAAAATAATAGCTGAAAAATTCATCAGATTTGTACAGATTTAAGACCAGAGACTTCTTATGACCAAAACACAAAAAGAATGATGAATGAATTGGTTCTTACTCTATAAATTCAATCATCCTTACTGTTATGAAAACAAAACTTTCTCTTTCCTTTGTTGCAAACTTAAATAATTATGTGTAGTGTTGAAGTTGTGTCCTTGTCCAGACAGAACTAAAGTGATTTCCAGAGTGAAGATACATGCTAATAATTAGTATTAAAATAATATCACCAAATATTGAATGTTTGTACCCATCATCTTAAGAACCTTGCTCAGAATTTTCAGAGGTGATGTCAACACTCCAAAGCTAAAAAGTAAACAATGATCAGATATTACATTCCTAGAAACACATTTCTGTAAAGTAAACGATGATCAGATATTAATTTCCTAGAAACACTTTTTTGGAAAGTAAAAAATGATCAGATATTAAATTCCGAGAAACACATTTTTAAAAAGTAAACAGTGATCAGATATTAAATTTCTAGAAACACATTTTTAAAAAGTAAGCAATGATCTGATATTAAATTCCTAGAAACACATTTTTAAAAAGTAAACAATGATAAGATATTACATTCCTAGAAACACATTTTTAAAAAGTAAACAATGATCAGATATTACATTCCAAAAACATATTTTGCAATGAAAACCCAAGTCCCCTTGTTGATTAAAGTTTCCAGGTGATATTAACATTCCATTTTGAAAGAAAATATTACTTGTATTCCTTATTAAATAAAAAATATTGATTAGTTTGTTAAAATTGCATTACTATAAATATATTTATTCTCTAATTAAACAAGTCAATAATGTCATCTCTTTATTTTCTATCAGCAAATCCAGGTAAAAACATTTCTCTGATAATGGTAAAATTAAATTTTATGATAATACCCCTTTTTAATCCACTTTAAAGCAGCATGGTGAAATAGACCTGTTGTATTACGGTCTGAAATAATGTGAACAACATTTCTTTGTACATTTTGGCAAAGACAGCATATACTCTATATACTTTTCCTATTATATTTATTTTAAAATAGTGATCAAAATTATGTGAAGAAGTTTAAATTGGAATCCTCTCAATTTTGGACATGTGAACCTAAATGGCAAAATAAATATCCAAAAATAACACACCATTTGCATATTTCCAAATTCCATTTAGTTTTGGATATTTTTCTCCTGCCATTTTGTTTTCCTGTTATAGAAGAAAAAAAACTGCATGAAAATAGTTTGTTGTATATAACTATCACCGTTTTAGGGGCCCTGAGTGGCCGAGTTGTCTAAAGCACTCTCTGTTTTAGATCACTGCCATCTCACCTCTGTCTGCATGGGTTCGAGTCTCGAATTCAGCAGCTTGCCAGTAGCTTCTCATGGGTCGATGGTTCTTTCCAGGTGTTTTCTTTGGTTCTTCCTTCACCATTAATACTAGCCGCCATGTATGGCCTATCGTGTGCTGAAAAATGGCGTTAAACCCTACAACAACAACAACAACAACAACAACAATTATCACCATTTCAGTTTAGATAATCCCAATTTAAGTTAATAGCATTCAGTAACTTTAATATGCTAAAATATTTGTAGAAACTTGGAATTTATTTGTTAAAGATTCACATCAAAGTCAAGAAACATCTTCATTTACAAAATTATTCAGAATTTCCTCCTCATAATATGACAATGACATAGATTAGTTTTTCCTATTTTAAACTTGGCTGTTACAGTGTTGCTATTATTAGGGTCATTTCCTATTTTGTACTTGGCTGTTACAGTATTGCTATTATTAGGGTCATTTCCTATTTTGTACTTGGCTGTTACAGTGTTGCTATTATTAGAGTCATTTCCTATTTTATACTTGGCTGTTACAGTAATGCTACTATTAGGGTCATTTCCTATTTTGTACTTGGCTGTTACAGTGTTGCTATTATTAGGGTCATTTCCTATTTTATACTTGGCTGTTACAGTAATGCTACTATTAGGGTCATTTCCTATTTTGTACTTGGCTGTTACAGTGTTGCTATTATTAGGGTCATTTCCTATTTTATACTTGGCTGTTACAGTAATGCTACTATTAGGGTCATTTCCTATTTTATACTTGGCTGTTACAGTGTTGCTATTATTAGGGTCATTTCCTATTTTAAACTTGGCTGTTACAGTGTTGCTATTATTAGGGTCATTTCCTATTTTGTACTTGGCTGTTACAGTAATGCTACTATTAGGGTCATTTCCTATTTTATACTTGGCTGTTACAGTATTGCTATTATTAGGGTCATTTCCTATTTTGTACTTGGCTGTTACAGTGTTGCTATTATTAGGGTCATTTCCTATTTTATACTTGGCTGTTACAGTAATGCTACTATTAGGGTCATTTCCTATTTTATACTTGGCTGTTACAGTGTTGCTATTATTAGGGTCATTTCCTATTTTAAACTTGGCTGTTACAGTGTTGCTATTATTAGGGTCATTTCCTATTTTGTACTTGGCTGTTACAGTAATGCTACTATTAGGGTCATTTCCTATTTTATACTTGGCTGTTACAGTGTTGCTATTATTAGGGTCATTTCCTATTTTGTACTTGGCTGTTACAGTAATGCTACTATCAGAGTCATTTCCTATTTTATACTTGGCTGTTACAGTGTTGCTATTATTAGGGTCATTTCCTATTTTAAACTTGGCTGTTACAGTGTTGCTATTATTAGGGTCATTTCCTATTTTGTACTTGGCTGTTACAGTAATGCTACTATTAGGGTCATTTCCTATTTTATACTTGGCTGTTACAGTAAAAACCATGATATTATTAGGGTCATATCCCATTTTATACTCTGCTGTTACCATGATTCTATTATTAGGGTCAAATCCTATTTTATACTTGGCAGTTACTGTGATGCTATTATTAGGGTCAAGTCCTATTTCATATTTGGTTGGTACCGTGAGACTATTATTAGGATTGTTATGTATATTTTATTTGTATTGATTGTTTTTTATCTATGATTATATGTTATGTATATCTATAATCTGTGATTGATATTGGTCAATAATTGAGTTAAGGGCCTACCTGACTAGTGACACTTATTTCATAAGCATTATAATACGTAGCTAATACATCTCTATGATTATCAGTTAAATATTCAGAGCATTATTAATGGAGGTAAACATGTTTATTGGTATCTGAGTTTAGAATATTTTTTTTCTCACTTGGAAATTGCTAATCCTGTTGTGTTGCAGGTTTTTGTATTAATGTTGTTTACTTCAAAATTTCACATTCATATGTTAACATCAGTCTTTAGAGGAGTCAGTTGTAGTTGTTTCAGTTAATATTTGAGAAGATTTATTTATTTAAATTATTTACTGGAATTAGAGTGTGTTCATTCATACGTAGATTAAATAATTTTTTGGGAATTATTGTGGATTCATTCAAGGATACTTTAGATTAAATCATTGTGGTACATGAAGACTGTTGACACATTATTACATTCAAGGCTATTGGCACATCAGCACATTCAGTATTGGAATTTATTCAGATCACCACTGGAATTCATTTGGAACTTTATTATTTTGGACTTGTAATGGAACTTTAGGACTACTTGGGGTCTAGTTCAAAATGCTTTAAGTTCTTTTTAAATTTTCATTTTGTATTTTACTGAAATAAATTGTTTGTTGAAGTTTGCAAAACTTGTTCGTTTGTACTTTTCTGTTTTTAAGTTGAAGACTATTGAGTCATAACAGGATCACATCCTGTTTTATAGTGGGTTGGTACTACAATACTATTATTGGGATCACATCAGTTTTCCACTTGGAAAACCTGAACACAGTCAATTTAAGGCAGGTCATAAATCATTAATGATATCCAAAGGACTTCTATACTTTTTGTTGGCTTTATCAATTTCTTGCACAGGACTGATATTGCGATTTGTTATAATTGTATAAGAATTTTTCTTTTACACTGTTTTTAAGAGATAGAAGCCACAACCACATCACCAATCTATCCCATAGTTCATAGTACTACAAATATGACTTCAGTGATCAGTTCAGACAGGGCAGTAAGAGTTGATTTTAATAAAGCATACTTTACAGTGTGAGTTAATTTTTATAAAGCAGACTGGGCTGTAAGAGTTAATTTTTGTATAGCAGACTGGGCTGTAAGAGTTAATTTTTGTATAGCAGACTGGGCTGTAAGAGTTAATTTTTGTATAGCAGACTGGGCTGTAAGAGTTAATTTTTGTATAGCAGACTGGGCTGTAAGAGTTAATTTTTGTATAGCAGACTGACCTGTAAGAGTTAATTTTTGTATAGCAGACTGGGCTGTAAGAGTTAATTTTTGTATAGCAGACTGGGCTGTAAGAGTTAATTTTTGTATAGCAGACTGGGCTGTAAGAGTTAATTTTTGTATAGCAGACTGGCCTGTAAGAGTTAATTTTTGTATAGCAGACTGGGCTGTAAGAGTTAATTTTTATAAAGCAGACTGGGCTGTAAGAGTTAATTTTATAAAGCAGACTGGGCTGTAAGAGTTAATTTTTATTAAGCAGACTATGCAAAAAGAGTTCATTTTAATAAAGCGTTTTAATAAAGCGTTCATCCTTACCTTTACATTTCGACATTACAGGTGATACCTACCACAACTACAGCATCATTCCAGAGCTAAATAGTGCAGTTGGGGCAGCAGGAGGGTTAAAAGGCAATTTAACATCTGGAATTGGACAGATTGGTGGGGTGGAGGCCTCTCCTGATGATGTGACATCTCACATTATGGACCTAAGTGCACTGGGTGTAGAAGATATTTCTTCCACAGGTATGTTCCTGGTATTCCTTATGAATCTGCACTCTTTTATATTTTGACAAAAGTGAAATAGATGTTGACCATTATAAGATAGAATCATATGACTAAATATTTATTTTTTACGAAACATCATTCCCTTCTTAATCCTTAGTCAGATAACTTGCTAATCCATTTGCATGACATGATATGTGGAACCCTTTATTTCTCATTTAAGTATATTCACTGGTAATAGTAACATCAACATATATAAGCTTGATACCTCCCATATCCAGCCATACCAAAAGACAAAATTTTGTCTCCTCTGTCCTTACCATATTGAGAAAGGGCAATAACTCTTGGCGATTATCTTGCTTGCTTCCACTAAATGTCACAAGTTTTAAATTTTTGTTCTCATTCTATATTCAACATCACATGAAAAACCTCCTGTCAGTCTATGGATTTAACCACATTGGCCATTTTTCATATGGTGTTAATAGTAGCTTACCAACATCCCAGAGAACCAACAACCTGAATTGCTTAATTGCTTGGTTCAAAACAGTGCACCACAATCATCCCCCACCACTGTGATCTTTGTACCAAAAATAATACAAGAAAATAACTCTGATAGCTTCTCACAGTTCTGGGTCAGTGATCTACTCAAGCTAGCAATAGACTTGCCTGCTCGACTGTCTCCTTCATCATGCTTGGGTATTTTCAAACAGCTTTATGAAGGAAGAATTTGATTTTGGGGAGAATCTCAAAAGCAAGAAGGATTGCATATGAACATAAAAAACGTGTGTGCTTTCGATAAATGCTTTCTATGCAGTTATTCATTTTCCAGACTTTACCTTTAGTGACCGCCATTTCATTAAATGCTACGATATACATACAGACAGACATACAGACACACATACATACTGACATACATACAGACATTACATACAGACACACTTGCATGTAAGTTAGGTCCAAATGCAGCAAACTGCATAAACACACATAACTGTCAATGCAGTAAGTGCATTATACACCAGATCTGGGTCTCTGCACTTGGAGTAACCAGTGGAATAAACAATGAAGACACAGACCTTTGTTTGCATTATGTGATGGCAGATCATGTCTATATTATTTGCACTTTGATGGATTCAGATTCTAAGTAAATACAGTTACATGTGTTACATCATGGCCAAAATCAATTTGAACTTGGATTTATAAGAATGGCTCACACGCTAAGGCTGGCTTTATGTTGACAACAGTTGAAAACTTTGACCTTTTTACTCAAAACAGTAATTAACAGATTATTGACCCCATGTGAAAATATCAATGATTATTAGGATTACTTGTCAGAATGACATTATATATAGACATCTTCTGAAGTTTTTGCATTTGGTAAGTCTGATTTAATCTCCAGAATGTGTTAATAAAAAAAAAATCATATTTTGGTAAATTACTTGCAAATGAAGTCCACAGTATACCCTTTTTCTTTTTCTTTCTGTTAATAAAGAATGGAAGGTTATGTAATGGTAATCAGAGAGACTCGAAGCCTTGGGATACTATTGTCTTAAAAATAATTTTGTTATGACTTTTAAAGATTAGGATACAAATTATAGCAATGTACTTAGAGTCTTGAGTCACATTAATGAGACTTCCATGTTACTTACACTTGGCATATGTTATTAATGGTTTTTAAAAAAAATAGCATAATTTCAGGAGACAATGAGAAGCAAAAAGTTGTAACCATAGTAACTTCCCACAATTTTGATCCAGTTTACAATTGTCTTTTTATTGCATTAAAATTAAAATTGTCTGGCATCAGCATTATTTACATGTTTGGCCTGGAAAATTTAGAAACCTAAGTCTTTCAAATGTGCCAGTATAAAAAAAATGAAAACAGTGTTTGGTTCTTTTTATGATATCTTTTTTTTATCATAACGTCACTGAAAGCACATTAAAGATTTTAACTTGCTCTAGTTTCAAATCATAGGCACCACTGCACTTAACATCAATAATGGCTCTAAAATACGATTAAAATTTTTTTTAAAATTATGCTCTGAAAATAATTACAAAAATAAAGCATTGGTATGTGAGGCAAGTCACTTTAAATAAATGTGATTACTTTGCTACAGTAATTTTGCTAATATTACATAGTTAAAGGTAATAAAAGATGAATGTTCTAGATTAAAGGGATACTAGCATTGCCTTCAAGCAAAATCCCTCTTTATCCAGGGCAGTTCAAGGGTTTAAACAATTAACTAGCTTGGATTTTGGTCAGGAAAGATAAGACTAATTCATCAATTATAAACAGAAGGAAACCACTGAAACAACCAGCTTACCAAAATGAAAAGTGGAATGAACAATGTGGAAAATTATACTTTTCTGTTAAGCCAAAACTCAAAACTAAATTGGATCACTGATGATCTGGTCATTTTTAACCTATATTATGGCTATTCTTCAATGAATATAGGACATTTATGTAGTTATGTATACAATATATTCATAACTATTCATTAAAAATGTATTTTTGTATAGATTACATCACTTTGTAAGGTTGCTTATATCGCTGAAAAATAGTAAATAATGAGGACATGAAAACAAGTAAATAAAAGGCAATGTATGGCTGAAATGTGATCTGGAAGAATAAAATTTGGTAAATATGACAAAACAAAATCAACATCTGATATTTTTAGGAATAAACAAGGATACAAGTGAAATGAAGCACAATATGCACTAAGTATATTATACTATAATATAGGTCTCCAGGTAAACTAAGTATATTATACTATAATATAGGTCTCCAGGTAAACTAAGTATATTATACTATAATATAGGTCTCCAGGTAAACTAAGTATATTATACTATAATATAGGTCTCCAGGTAAACTAAGTATATTATACTATAATATAGGTCTCCAGGTAAACTTGTAAGAAGCATATGAATTAGGGCGGTCTTTATTTACCATAATGTTGGACAAATACGGAAAAGATGCACATGAAAAATAAATAACATCAAAACACAGTAGTTAATAACAGTTTATTGATACAGTAATTGATCTTGCCAATTGTGTCTTGATATGTTTGTGCCTTTCAGTATTGGGACACTGAAATGTTACATTTGTGCCTTTCAGTATTGGGACACTGAAATGTTACATTTGTGCCTTTCAGTATTGGGACACTGAAATGTTACATTTGTGCCTTTCAGTATTGGGACACTGAAATGTTACATTTGTGCCTTTCAGTATTGGGACACTGAAATGTTACATTTGTGCCTTTCAGTATTGGGACACTGAAATGTTACATTTTTTATGTGCATATGAGTCTTGGGATAAAAAAAAACATTTGTCTCTTATGGTTGTTATGGTTCTTGTAAGTGTGGTGCAGTTATGGTGTTTATATTAAATAATATCAACAACTTAGTATCATAGTTACTATGTGATATTTGTGAAGTGGTTTATGCTACATTTAGAACAGACATCTTGAAGAATTATTCAGTACAAAAAATGTTGATTGATTCAGTTCAGGTGGTTTATGAGTCTTAGATTATTTTGAATTTTCTGCTGATGATGCATATGAAATGGTTTGAAATGTTGTAATTCTAACTTTACTGAAGAATGAATTTGCACTCTTTTATATCATATCATAAATTTAAACAGCCATTTTCATGTTATTTGTTTAGAAAACTGGAGGTAATGATTTATATTGTACATTAGTACCTTCATTATTTACCTCTCTTCCCCCATCTCTCCAGGTGTTAACCTAACTGTGAGTCAACCTTCAAACCTTATGCTGTCATGTTTGCTTTGATCTTTGGGAAGGGTTACCTTGCATGTTATTGAGAGTAGTTTATTTCTACCAGCAGGTGATCATCCCAGTGAAGACAGGAAGACAAAAAGTGTGTTTATACCCAAAGACACAGCAGCCAATCCAGCCATTACTCTGACTATTAAAGCTCCTATTTTACAACAACAGACCAGTCAACAAGGAGTCAAACAGATTCCCAGTCCACCAGTTATGAATGTCAAACACATAATTAGAGAAGAAAGACTAGTGTTAGAAAAGGACAAAAAACTTGGACAGGTAAATCTTTTACTGCAGGCATTTTAAAATACATGTGTGCATAATATGCAGAGTTATTTCCATTTCCCATTCAACAGCAAATGAGCTTTGGAAAGGCTTTGTTTCACATGCATTCAAATTAATACAAATTGTTCACTAGGAGTTGGCATTGGAGTACTTTGGGGTTCAGATTTTACAATATCCAATAATAGCTGTATTTGGTATGGCCAAGGTATTATGAATTGGATTGCTATCCCAGGATTGGCCATCATGTGGACCATACATTGATATGTCAGAATTGGCCATCAGTTTGATACAGTATAATTGGGCATATGAGTAGTAGGTCCAGGAGACATTGAATTTGACGTATGAGTTGTAGGTCCAGGAGACATTGAATTTGGCATATGAGTTGTAGGTCCAGGAGACATTGAATTTGGCATATGAGTTGTAGGTCCAGGAGACATTGAATATGGCATATGAGTTGTAGGTCCAGGAGACATTGAATATGGTATATGAGTAGTAAGTCCAGGAGACATTGAACTTGGCATATGAGTTGTAGGTCCAGGAGACATTGAATATGGTATGTGAGTAGTAAGTCCAGAAGACATTGAATTTGGCATATGAGTTGTAGGTCCAGGAGACATAGAATTTGGCAGATGAGTAGTAAGTCCAGGAGACATTGAACTTGGCATACGAGTAGCAGGTCCAGGAGACATTGAATTTGACATATGAGTTGTAGGTCCAGGAGATGTAGAATTTGGCATATGAGTTGTAGGTCCAGGAGACATTGAATTTGGCATATGAGTTGTAGGTCCAGGAGATGTAGAATTTGGCATATGAGTTGTAGGTCCAGGAGACATTGAATTTGGCATGAGTTGTAGGTCCAGGAGACATAGAATTTGGCAGATGAGTAGTAAGTCCAGGAGACATAGAATTTGGCAGATGAGTAGTAAGTCCAGGAGACATTGAATTTGGCAGATGAGTTGTAGGTCCAGGAGACATTGAATTTGGCATATGAATTGTAGGTCCAGGAGACATTGAATATGGTATATGAGTAGTAAGTCCAGGAGACATTGAATTTGGAATATGAGTTATAGGTCCAGGAGACATAGAATTTGGCATATGAGTTGTAGGTCCAGGAGACATTGAATTTGGCAAATGAGTAGTAGGTCTAGGAGACATTGAATTTGGCATATGAGTTGTAGGTCCAGGAGACATTGAATATGGTATATGAGTTATAGGTCCAGGAGACATAGAATTTGGCATATGAGTTGTAGGTCCAGGAGACATTGAATTTGGCAAATGAGTAGTAGGTCTAGGAGACATTGAATTTGGCAAATGAGTTGTAGGTCCAGGAGACATTGAATTTGGCATATGAGTTGTAGGTCCAGGAGACATTGAATTTGGCATATGAGCTGTAGGTCCAGGAGACATAGAATTTGGCAGATGAGTAGTAAATCCAGGAGACATTGAATTTGGCATATGAGTTGTAGGTCCAGGAGACATTGAATTTGGCATATGAGTTGTAGGTCCAGGAGACATAGAATTTGATGTACGAGTTGTATTTCCAGGAGATGTAGAATTTGGCATACGAGTTGTAGGTCTTGGAGACATTGAATGTGGCATACAAGTTGTAGGTCCAGGAGACATTGAATTTGGCATATTGGTAGTTGGTCCAGGAGACATTGAATTTGACATATAATAATAATAATAATGATGAGGACTTTGTATAGCACCTAATCTTTAGAAGCTCTAAGCACTTTACATCTATAATGATATAACTACACTTCAGAAAAACAAATAACAAAAACCATGAAATTGAAAAACATAAAACATACTGAAAACATATCAGATACAAAACATTATTAGGGATCTAAGTTTGTTCGAGCAGTCGAAAAAGGTGAGTTTTAAGAGCACTCTTAAAAGGGACCACTATGTCTTTGTGTCTAATTTCAATGGGCAATTCGTTCCACATCGCCGGGCCCTGGTATGCAAAAGAAAATGGTCCATATGACTTTGTTTTCATTGTGGGAACAATGAGTATACAATTGTCAGAAGAGGAATGTAAATATCTTGCTGATGTATACACATGGGTGAGGCCGGATAGGTATGTTGGACTGGAATCTGTCAGTGAGACATAGCACACAGAACAAATTTTGTATTTGATTCTGTATTGAATGGATAGACAGTATAGGGTACAGAGCAGTGGTGAGGTGTGCTCTGATCGAGGTACTCTAAAGATGATCCAAGCAGCTGTGTTTGGAACTTTTTGAAGTTTCAGGAGTAGATATTGAGATGAACCGGACAGAATTGAGTTACAATAGTCCAGTCTTGAAAGTACTAATGAACACACAAGTGTTTTAGTGGCATCAACTGAAAGATATTTGCAAATGGAACTGATGCGTCTCAGTTCAAGATATGCAGTGTTTCATATGTTCATGACATGTTGGTGCAATGTGAGAGTACTGTCTAGAGTAACACATAGGTTTCATACTAACTGTGTTAATTTAATGTTGGCATTGCAGACATTTATTGTCTGAGGTAAAGGATGTGAATGAGAAAGTCTTTTTGTTGTGATCATAATGGCCTCAGTTTTATCATCATTCATCTGCAGCTTGTTACATGTCATCCATGATTTCACATCAGAAATGCACCTCTTTACTCCTTGGATGGTAGCATCAACTTCATTTGGGTGGCTAGACTTGTATATTTGGGTGTCATTGGCGTACAATTGGTGAGACACTGGATGATGATCTATGACACTTGAGAGCGGCAGAGTGTATAGAATGAAGAGAACTGGACCAAGAACAGACCCCTGTGGAACACCACAACATAGATCAACTGGGCTGGAACGTATTCCATTTGCAGATACAATTTGTGTCCTGTTGACTAAGTAGGACTTGAACCACTGTAAGGCTATATTCTGAATGCCAAATACATGTTGGAGACGGTGAAGTAATATATCATGGTCTATTGTATCAAATGCTGCAGACAAATCCAGGAGGGTGAGGACTGTAATTTTTCCACTATCAAAAGAAGAGAGAATCTCATTAAATACTTTCAGAAGAGTAGTTTCAGTACTGTGGCAAGGGCGATATTCAGACTTTACATTGCTAAAAGAACTGTTTGAATTCAAATGAGATACAAACAAGTTGGGTTAGAACAACTTTTTCAAAGATTTTTTATATGAATTGGAGATTAGAAACTGGGCGATAGTTTTTTAAATCGTTATGCTAAAGTGTTGGTCTCTTCAGCAGAGACTTTATGATGGCAGTTTTGAAAAATGATGGGAATTCCCCCGATGAGAGAGAGATATTAATAACATCAGTTAGTGAAGTCAATATTGGGTCTAAGCTCTCAAGCAGCAGTGATGTTGGAATTAGATCAAGTTCACAAGACTTTGGTGCACTCTTCATCATGATTGTCTGTACTGAATCAATAGAGACAGGTTCAGATGCTCCTAATGGTTGTCATTGAAATTCTGTATCATAACTGTATGGTGATGAGTCAATTGAAATTGTGTTATAGCGGCTTCATAGACTGTCTATCCATTTGACACAGAATCAAAAACAAATATGGTGGAAAGCCAAAGTCTGTCTGATTTTCAGCGATGTCTTTTAGCAGTGTGACGCTGGTCCCTAACACAGCTATACCATGGAGAACACCTTTTTTTTTTTTATTGATACTCTGCATTTGGTGGCTGGGGCATGTTGAGTAGTAGGAGTAGGTCCAGGAGGCATTGACAAGTCCAGCAAAATGTCTACTGCTCTGTTATGTATCTTTTCGGTATATATTTGGTATTTATCAACTGATATGACAAGTCCATCAAAATGTCTACTGCTAGGTTATGTATCTTTTTTTTGTATATATTTTGTATTTATCAACTGATATGACTGAAATGTCTCTACAGGGTCACTATGGAGCTGTGTATAGAGGGAAGTTGTATGACACAAATCACCTTCTATGTACAGAGCAGCAGCCCAAGGAAGTTGCAGTGAAGGTCCTCAGACAACAGATGGTGGACAAATATGGTGATGACTTTCGAAAGGAAGCAAGACTGATGGAACAACTCACACATGAGAACATTGTACATTTTTATGGAGTTTGTAGAGAGGGTAACGTTTGGCTTTTTATATGTTCTTGTTTTGTTTTGTTTGTTTTTTATGGTTTAATGCCATTTTTCAGCACAATACCGGCTATACATCGCGGCCAGTATTAATGATGGAGGAAGAACCCGGAAAAACCACCGACCCACAGGAAGCTACTGGCAAGCTTTCTCACTTACCCACATTGGCTGAATCTGAGATTCGAACCCACGCAGACAGAGTTGAGATGGCAGTGATCCATAATGGACAGCACTTTAGACCACTCGCTGCCCCCTTATATGCTTTTGAATGCTATTTAGCTTGTTAAGACTCTGAAAACATCTGATTTCTGATTTATGCAAAAGAAACAAAAACATTTAATAAAAAGTAAAATCATTTTTAGAGATCCTTCCAGGTTGTGTGGTCATGTTTTTTATGCAAAATTTGTTCAAATTGTTGCACTTGGAAAGCAGTGATATGTGAAAACTCCGACAAATTAGTTTCAAGTCATGCATATGAAAATGTACTCTGTACATTCACCCTTAAAGTGACTGACAAAACTAAAAGACAAAGCCAGTAGAAATTATTGTAGGTCCTGTCATGATGTGTATTTTTCTACAACTGTTTATTCATCTGGTTTCTTAGGCTGGACGTGAATGGTGTTTTAAACTCTGGGACCATAACGTGCATTCTGTCATTATTTGAATCTTGCATCAAGGGAGTTTTAAAAATGTGCATTTAAAATATGGGCAATTTAGAAGACCAAGATTCTCAGCGTGGTTCATCTTTAATGGCTATTTCATTGGCAAATACTGACTATTTTTGGTGATGAAGGTAATTCATTTCTAAAGTTAGGAGTATATCAAATTATTTTATTGGAGCTGGGAAGGTGTTAATGGAGATACCAATGAGAGATTTTGAACCACAAAACAGTGTTGAATGTGAGTCCAATGTAAATGTTTGATGGACAAAAACAGATGACATGACAAAAACAGACGACATGACAGTCAACCCTTCATTTCAGTTTCATTTCAAAATGAAAAGGCAGACAAACAAGCCAAGTTTGTACACAGATAAGGAACAAATTAGGATCAGAAACAACTAATTAATACTTTTTCAACTCAAGGCAACCACTGTTAACTATTATGATTCAGCAGGAGTTTTGAATGGTAGAGCAGGAAGAAAGAGAGATGGATATTGTAGTGTTATGTCAATTTTGAAATATGACTGTTCCCTCCTCCCCTTTCATCTCCCCCATTTTTTTGACATTGGGGAAAATCCTCCATTATAATAATATCTTGGGAGCAACTCTGCATTTCTAGGTATACATAGAGTCCTTATGAAAGTTTGGTCCAAGACATCCTTAAATACCTAATATTTGCTGTACATATCTGGTAGGTCAAAGTTATGACAGACAGACATCCTTAAATACCTAATATTTGCTGTACATATCTGGTAGGTCAAAGTTATGACAGACAGACATCCTTAAATACCTAATATTTGCTGTACATATCTGGTAGGTCAAAGTTATGACAGACAGACATCCTTAAATACTTAATATTTGCTGTACATACGTGTATCTGGTAGGTCCAAGTTATGATGAAGACAGACATCCTTAAATACTTAATATTTGCTGTACATACGTGTATCTGGTAGGTCCAAGTTATGATGAAGACAGACATCCTTAAATACTTAATATTTGCTGTACATATCTGGTAGGTCAAAGTTATGACAAAGACAGACATCCTTAAATACATGTATTTGCTGGACATGTTTGGTAGGTCCAAGGTATGATGAAGACAGACATCCTTAAATACCTGAATGTGTTGAGATATTTGGTATGTCAAAGGTTTTGCGTGGCACATACCCTGAGAAAAGACATTGCAGACTAAGTTTAATTCAAAGGTGACTACATTGTTTGTTTGTTAGACAATCTGTTGATATGTTGCTGACACAGTATGTTTGGTCATGATGCTTCCTATTTGCTTAAATATATAACAAAACACAAGACAAGAAAGGAGCAGATGCTTTTCTACTTTACTTATCAAAAGCCCCATAACTGAATAAATCAAAAGCCCTATAAGTGAATGAATCAGAAGCACTATATTTGAATGATTGCCCCATTGTTCATACTACAGGCTTTACATTACTCATACTGCATGCTTTGTATCATGGTGTGTTAACTCATGACTTCAGAACAGAAGATGTGAAGCGTTGGTCCAAATCACAAAAAGGAGTTATTAGGAATAGGAATTATTAATATCTTCCTCCTTTGGGGACCTAATCTTATACCATTCAGTTTTACTGGAATCGCTGTTAATCAAGTGCTACTTATTTTCAATGTAATACATCAGCATATTGTCAGTTTGTGATTAAATTTTTCAAAAGTAGAGAATAATAAATGTTTTTCTTGGTCAAAATTTAGTGGTATATTTTTCTGAATTGTGTGTGTGTGTGTGTGTGTGTGTGTGTGCTAACCTGCTCATTTGGAAGTGTGTACATGAGAAGAGTTGTGCTACAATGAGAAGACCTTTAAGATTGTGATATAATTTGAGATGAGAGTCTAAAGATGTGGACAGTGGTTTTGATCAACCCTTAAGGAGAATTTGGGTGGGGACGTGCACACAGAATATGCTTCATTAATAACACTGTCAATTCTGGTATTTGTTATAATGTTCAATCATAAACTTTGTTAAATTAAGAGTTCTGTTTCTTTCTGCATATGTTCAATGCAACCCTGCAATGACACAAATTTGGATATCATGCAGTTATGGCATGGCTCCAGAAATTTTTTATATTCTTTCACACGTGAACAAATATAATTTGTTCAAAATATGTGAAATAGTTAATAAAAAATTTATTATCATTTTTGGGAAGATAGCGCATAAGAATTTGAATATAAGACAATTGTGACATGGTTTCTGAACTTTTAAATACTTGTACATGTATTTTTCTTGTACTGGTTTTTGAAGTATAATGCCAAAATAAACGTTATCAGAAATGTTACTTATTACTGATCGATGAGTAAAGTCAATAAGTCATCTTTGTGATTGTCTTCAATTCTGTATACAATCATTACTCAAACAATAGCCAACATGTTTCTTTTTCAAATGCAAACACAACCAAGCAGCAGACAATGCGGTGCTTCATAAAAGATTCTCACAAATTAATAAACATTAAAAAAATGAAAGATGCCAGCACATTTGCTGGGCTTGAGAATGTTATGAGTTGCAGTCAGCTGACCAGTAAATAATGTCCACTTTATTAGCTGGAAATAGAAAGTGCATGAAATTGTACATGCGTTCAGCTTAAAAGTTTTTAAAATAAAAGTGACTTTTGACCATTGCAGGCCTATTGCACATAGTTCTCAGGTTTTACATGTGTATGGTGTTTGCTTATGAACTTGTTATTAATTTCCTACTTGTTATAAAAAATATTTTATCGTTATTGAAAAGCATGTTCACAAGCACAAGTCGCACTCTACTCTTTGTGCAATGATTAGTATAGTAGTTTCCACATACATGTATTTAAGGATGTCTGTCTTTCGATATTCACAAAATCTGAAGTAAAAGTTATATGCACGCTGAAAGCATGTGGTTGATTGTTAATTATTCTTTCTTTAGTCATTCAAACAAATAGGCATACAAGCATTAATGATTTGAAAATTACAAGGGATAAATGGACACAGAAACGCATATGAGAAAATTTTAGCAGTATGAAATTTGTACAGACACCGTTAATAGACCCTGGATGTGCTTCATTTTTCTTAACTGAATTTTCTGTTAATTTTTCCCATTGAATTCAGGCACATAATGATCTGTGACAAAATTATTAAATAGTTTAAATATGTGTGCAATTTTTGCAATGGAATTACAGGTATTATGGATTAATTACAAGCCCATATGGTATGATATAAGACACCAATTAAATGGTGTTAATACTCTGTTGATGCCATATATTAGACTTTCAATTCAGACACAATGATCTGGAACAAAGTCTTTGAATATTGTAAATCTGTGTGTAATTTTTCAATGGAATTACATGCATTATGAATGAACTGCATGTCACGATATGGTAATAAATGGTGTTGATGCCCTATTCCAGATATACATTAGACATGAATACATGTATATGTGCCAATGAGTTGTTTTCTGAAAAAAGTAAAATACTGTAAAACCCCGCTATTAACACAATCCAATTGTTTGGACCCCTATTTTCACACTACAATGGGATTCCATTGTTTTATATATATATATATATATATATATATATATATATATATATATATATATATATATATATATATATATATATATATATAGACACACACACACACACATATATGTATGTATATGTCCAGAAAATTTTTTTAATTTCCTGTGGCAAGATTATATGGCAGTAAATTATCACACACACTCGTGATAATGAACAGTAAGATAAACTTCCCAAGCACTTTATGTATCGAAGGATTCCTTATTTATGGTGGTCATCACAAGCAAAGAACAATTAAAAATATATAAAATACAAACAAAATATGCACTTACATTTTTTTCTTTCTTACATTGCCATGAAAAAAGGGATGTGATAATGTGGAAAAAAATATTTGGCCATTTGCTCAGTCTTATTTTGGGGATTTATTTTATTTCATATTCATCAGTGATAGATTGCAATGCATCATTGTTATTGTACAGGTAAATACATTGTTATTGTACAGGTGAATACATTGTGATGGAGTATGTACAGCTTGGCTCACTGTTGGAATTCATCCAGAAATGTAAACAACAAGGCAAAAGCCTGAAGGACCAGTCCATAACATTTTGTGTGGGACTCGCTAGGGTAAGCTTCATAATTTTCTGAGTGGGACTGGCTCGGGTAAGATTCAGTAACTTCTGCATGGGACAGGCTCAGATAAGATTTATAATCTGCTGTGTGGGACTCACTCAGGTAAGATACATAATCTTCTGTGTGGGACTGGCTCGGGTAAGATACATAATCTTTTTGTGTGGGACTGGCTTGTGTAAGATTCATTAATTTCTGCATGGGACTGGCTCAGGTAAGATTCATAATATGTTGTGTGGGATTTACTTAGGTAAGATATCATCTCTTTAATTTCACTCATAAATTTGATAATATTCTTAAAAATGTGACTGCTGTGTAAGAATAGCTTATGATCACTTTCCTTATTTGCTATCGATAGCAATAGTATTTGACCCTTTTCAAAGAAAACAGACTGGTTTCTTCAAAAGTGAACATTGCCTAACAGAAATTATTGGTATGCTAGTTAGTTAATGAACAGTCTAAATTTTAAAGAAAATGTCACCAGATGTTAAGTGAAATGCTTTACAGTGTGAGTTGTAGATGTTATATAATAGAAAATATTAGAGCATATGTATCTTTTCAAACTTCAAAACATGTCAGATGAGAAAAATCAGCACCACTTTTTAAACTTTAAAACATGTCAGATGAGAAAAATCAACACCACTTACAAACTATAAAATAAAAATATGAGAGTAATGTAATACAACAATCTGATCACTTGACCATGATCATAGCAGGATTCCAGTTCTTAATCATTCAACCAAAATTGCACATGTTTACTGTTTGAGATGAGTGCTGAATATAAATACTTTTTCAGTATATTTTGGTTTGGATTCTGGTTCTAATCCATATGGATATTGCCCTTTGTGACAAGAAATTAATGTAACAAATTACACTTTTTGCATCCAGATTATGCTTTTTTGCCACTTACAGTAGCAATAATTACACTTATAATTGGGAGGGGGGATCACATGTATACAGTACTCTTCACTTATAATAGCAGTGATTACACTTATACTTGGGATGGGGGGGGGTCACATGTATGCAGTACTCTTCACTTACAGTAGCAATAATTACACTTATAATTGGGAGGGAGGATCACATGTATGCAGTACTCTTCACTTATAATAGCAGTGATTACACTTATACTTGGGAGGGGGGGGGGTCACATGTATGCAGTACTCTTCACTTGCACATGTTCAATAAGAAATTTGCAACAATCTCCATGCTCCATCTCTTTATCACCAACTATGAATTAATCATTGCTTTTTAAACATTCCTCCATATTTCTGGTACTCTAGAAGCATTACATGATTTTTTTTTTATGTCATAATATCTAGGGTACTAATTTTAAGACTGCCCAGTGTCAAGCCTGTTCTGTGTGATTTATTACATGATAATGGCTTGTGTGCTAACTTTACCACTGCCAATAGCGTGTTCTGTGTGATTTATTACATGATAATGGCTTGTGTGCTAACTTTACCACTGCCAATAGCCTGTTCTGTGTGATTTATTACATGATAATGGCTTGTGTGCTAACTTTACCACTGCTCACAGTCTAGCTAGTTTTGTGAGATTTATTACATGATGATAGCGTATGAGCTGAATTTACCACTGCTCACTGTCTAGCCAGTTTTGTTTGATTTATTGCATGATAATGGGTTGTGTGCTAAATTTACCACTGCCCACTGTCTAGCCAGCTTTGTATGAGTTATTAATGATAAAGGCTTGAGTGTTAATTTTAACGCTGCCAACTGTCTGGCCCATTTTTAGTTATTTATTGCATGATAATCGCTTCTGTGCTAAATTTACCACTGCCCACTATCAAGCCCACATTATATGATATATTACATAACATCTTGGGTGATGTGTTTACAATTGCCCACTCTCTCGTTGGCTTTATGTGATTTAGTCAAAATTAGGTTATCATCTGTTCGCAATCAAAGCATCATCAGTCATTCACTATCTTCCATAGACAGGTACAGTGCATCAGCCTGTTTGCACACTCAAGCACTACTTGAAACTCACACAGACAAGTGAAGGCTCACACAAGTGCCTCTTTTTTTCTGTGAAAGTCAGGAAACAGGTTGTCACCCCTCAAGCCCTTACTTCATGGTTGAAAGCAAATTTTTTTAGTAAATTATGTTTCTCCGAGAATACTTACCCGATCACATTACTTTAGGGGATATTAGCCTGCTACCTCGCGAATCCAGCCCTACCAAAAGACGAAAATTCGTCTTTCCTGTCTATGTCATATAGACAAAGGGCAATAACTCTTGCCCCTTACCTCCCCTTGCTACCCGCTAGGTGTCGCTTCTTTAGTTTTTAAGCTGAGCGGTATATAAAACACGAGGATGCTCGCATGGCGGGGTGGTTGGGAGGGTTTCTTAGTAATGTGATCGGGTAAGTATTCTCGGAGAAACATAATTTACTAAAAAAATTTGCTTTCTCCTTTGAATACGTTCCCTGATCACATTACTTTAGGAGAATAAGTAATAGGAGGAGGGAATGCGGAGCATCCGACCTCCACCCCGGGTATCCTCTAGGGAATGATGGCTGGATTCCCCATGTGAATGATAACCCGGTCTCCTAATTTTCAATCAGCAACACAGCCCAGGGTCACATGATATGTGACACATTTATACGGTTAAGAAGATAGTTATTGAAATCTTCTTACCTACGAAAATTTATCTGGCGAATCCAGCGAAGCTAATAGGCTGTGCTGATTGTTGCACATGGGTCTGGTGGGCGTCTGGGCTGCCAACACCGGACCTACAAGAATCAATGTTTGCCTCTGCGAGTACAAACTTGAAGATAAAACTATAGAAGGTTGACTCTGCATGTCAGCCAACAGCTTCTATAAGGTGACTGATTTGCGAATCCTCAGAGTACGCCGAGCGTATAACCCACTTCAGCCATGAAGCAAGGGCTTGAATGGTGATATCTCATGTCTCAGCTATCACCAGAAGAAAGAGGTGCTTGTATGTGACCTGACTCACCTCTATGCATTGAAATGGTGCTAGAGTGCACAAACAGGATCTTACATGGCTGTTGATCCTGACTTATCTATAAAGAAAGCGAGCTAATGACGACTCGTTGATCGCCAATGTATGGTAATCTATTTTGGACTACGAAGCCTGGCTGCGTCAAGAGGACCATCAAACCCTCTGATCGGAACGGAAGAGAGTTCGGGTCACTAGAAAGGACATGTAACTCGCTCACCCTGCATGCTGAAGCTAAGACTATCAAGAAACCCAATTTGTATGATAGTAGCTTTAACTAATCGTGGGTTAAAGACACAATACTGTCTGAATTGAGTCATGTTAAAACCCAGGACAGATTCCATTTGGAAACAGGGTGAGGGATATAAGTCGATTGAATTTTTAAAGTGTCTAAAAGATCTGACAAATCTTTGTCATGGCTGATAGCACATGTACCAGAATGACGGAATGTGTCTGATATCAAGGAGCGGTAGCATTTGATAATAACTGGAGCCAGCTGTTTCTCCTCGAAAAGCCAGAGAAAAGTTGGCCAGTTGAGGGATTGTGACACTCAGAGGAACAAGGTGAATGATATGGTACCAGTCCCTGAAAACATGCCACTTGCCCTCGTAAACCTTCAGAGTAGAGGGCCTTCTTGCTCTCGAGATTCTCTCTTGCAAGGCTGTCTGGACAAGAGCCAAGCTTGAGCATAAAGACGGTCCGGACAGGGGTGGAACACCCCTGGCCGCGGTTGCTTGCGAATACTTGTGCTGACTGTAATCTTCCTGGGTAGATCTATCGCCTAGATTGAGTCGATTGGAGACCCAGGAATTGTTCCATCTGAGAGGGGCAATCAGAACCATCTGACAGTTCTGACCCCTTAACTTCTGGATTAATTTCAGTACCAAGACCGTGGGAGGGTAGGAGAATGACCACAACCCTTCCCAGCTGATTGATCGAGCATCCACGACCCAAGCTTCTGGGTCTGGAACCTGTGAGATGAAAGGTGGACAACTTGCGATTCCACCTTGTTGCAAAAGATCAATCATCGGACGTCCCCAAAGTGTGTCAGTTGGAAGAAAGTCCGATTGATGGAGTGACCATTCTGTGTGAATGACTAGATAGAGTGTCAGCCAAGACTGTGTCGGAATTGTACATTGAGGTGGAGATTGTCGAACCAATGTATAAACTGCCAGCACAGATTGCACAGGTCTGGTGATTGGTGTCCCCATGTTTTGAGGCAAGGCACCACCACAAAGTTGTCTGACATAATGAGGGCAGTTTGTAATAAGAGTTGATCCTGCCCGAAATGAAAGGCGTTGATGACAGCCGTTATTTCTGAAAGGTTGATGTGGAAAGGGCTCGCCCCTGGCACCCACGTGCCGCTGACAGTATCGAAGTCCGGCAACAGGTGGGCACCCCAACCGTAGGTACTAGTGGCGGAACATACCGTTATCCCCGCTTGGGGTATCTCCAGAGTAATCCCTGTGGACAGCCCACAGGGGTTGTGCCACTGACTCAAGAATGATCGTATCTCTGGCATGAGCATGACTGTGGGATCGAAGGGACTTGAAAAGGGCGAAATTACGCTAGCGACGTCCTTTGTAAAGGGCGCATAAAAGGACGGCTGAGCGGAATCAAGTCTGCTGCCGCATTGAATAATCCGAGGATCTGCAACTCTCTTGCTAAATGCGCATCCTGTTGGAAACGGACTATACGAGTGCAATTATCTGGATGATCAAAAAATCGAGGAAGCCTTACCAGATTCAGATCGGGAGAAACTCCACACCCAGATGGACCAAAAATCCGGATTGGACAGAGATCAGACTTTATCCAGTTCACGAGAAAGCCTATATGATGTAAAGTGATATAAGATCGTTTCTGCCTTTGAGCAGAGTAGAACTTGACAGATGTTTCTGGAGGATGTCGTCCAAATATACTGCCGACGCCATAGATGAAGTCGATCGGAACAGGGTGACGACATAATCCATAACCTTGGTACTAGCCCAAGGGCTTAAGTTGAGGCCAAAAGGTATGACCTGGAACTGATAAACCGAGTCCCGACAAGCACAACGGAGAAATGTCCGCTACTCGTGGGATAGGGACGTGAAATGTGCGTCGGTCATATCTAGACTGACAGCATACCTGTCGGATGGTTTGATCACGCCATCGCCACATTGACTTTCAGGGTGGTTGAGGTGGCTCAGGTCGATGAACGGCCTCTGGATAAGAAACAGCCATGAATAAAACCCCAGCTATTGCAGGTTTATTAAGATATAAATATATATATATATAAAGGCATCCTTCTCCTGGTCTGACGATACATCCATGAAGAGGGGAGAGGAGGACAGAGGAGGGGATGGATAAATGAAGTCCCAAGTCCCTCCGAAATGACCTGAATCACCCAAATGTTTTAAGGTAATAAAGTGGTCCAGTGATCCTGAAATTGCAGGTGGCGGCTGCCCACAGGTAGGCAGTCCGCTGGCGGTGGGCAGGGTATGTCAACATCTAGAGTTAGGAGGCGTGAAGGCGGAGAAACTTTGGTTCTTACTGCCTCTGTATGGTTGCCGTCTAGCTTGATTAGACTGTTGACTCCCAGCATTGGGTTGGGATCTATATTACACATTTGATTATAAGGATCCCTTTTCCCCGGTCCGCCCATCATCCCTCCGCAGTGTCAGGGGATGATTGTTTTGAAACGCCTGCGAAAGTTGGGCGACGAGTTGGAGGGGCAGTTCCTGAGCTGCCTGCCTCCAAACTTTTTCAATTTTCACCCAAAGTGTAAAGGTGTCCCAAACTGAGACATCCGTAAAATCCGAGTACGATGGGGCCTGCGCGACGTGTACCACCTACAGACGTCACGTCGTATCAGGTCGAAGTTGGCAGAAGCAGTCAACGCATTGGTCATAGAATGGTGAACTGCCCTGTTAACAACTCTAGCAATCCAGGCCTTCACTTCACAAGCGTGGTCATGGCTGGATTTGCCTAGGGAGTTGGAATAAAAATGGCTAGTGAAGTCAAGTCTAACAATGAAGACGTATCGACTACGTTTCAGACTAGCTTTGACGTGGCATTTGAGATCAGTACTGAAGGCGTCTGATGGAGTTTTCGTACCAGCTACACTAGAACGTCGCTGGAAGTTAGCTTCCTGAATTTTTTTCTTTTTTTTTTTACTTTTTTTCCCGACTGGCGAAGAAGCAGGAAGGACATCGTCTCTTCCTCCTCATTCAAGATCTACAGGTGCCTGAATTCTGTAGTCTTGAGTGGCAGTAGGAGGTTTTGGGCATTCTGAAGTTCCCAACAACCTATAAATCTTTTATTCTGCGGCCGTGGCGCTAAGCTCAGTCCGGTCCATGACCTGATCTGTGGACGGCTGAAAGTGTTTCGTCACACTCACTGTGTGCTGAGTCGTGTTCTGGTCAACTCAAGCATCCATTCGCAGTGGAGTTGTCATCATTTTTAATATAAATCTCCATAATGCTTGTGTAGTGCGGCCAGCACTGCGCGCCCATCTACCATTTGCTCAGAGGGAATGTTGGTTCTGGTACAGCTTGCATATCTATACAGCATACCAGGTGACCTAGATGACGCAATTCTGTCATAATTGACACTTTCACTAAATCTCCCTTGTGGAGAAGCCGTGAACATATGGACGGCCGGCACTAACGGCTGATTGAACTGGCGAATGGTCGGCCTTAAAGTCCTGTTCTGGTAAAGCTGCCATTTCTGGGTAGCGCATACCAAGTGGCATAGATAACTCAATTCCGTCATCTCTGATAATGTCACTAATTCTCCCTTGTTTTAAAATCACACCGTCACGTATTTGACGTGACGGGAGGTGTACACCGGCAATACCGACTGATTTGTCTGGTATATGGTCGGCCGGAATGTCGGCGAAGGTCCGGCTATGACCGGCACCTGCCTCTCGAATGGTCTGATTGGACGGAGATTCATCTATAACATCTCTCTCATGGTAGTGATATGTAACCTGTAGTACAGATTTACTGACGGGTACATCACTATAATCTCCGTAAATCCGATGTACAGCCGGTGCAGGTTGATGCCGGCTGGAAGACCGGTGCCATTTGGGCTGAATGGTCGTTGCCAGATGGACGGCCGGTGCAGGTTGATGCCGGCTGGAAGGTTGGCTTGACGACCAGTGCCATTTGGGCTGAACGGTCGTTGCCGGATGGACGGCCGGTGCAGGTTGATGCCGGCTGGAAGGTTGGCTGGACGACCAGTGCCATTTGGGCTGAACGGTCATTGCCGGATGGACGGCCGTTCAAGACGAAGTCTACTGAAACGAAAGAGATGATAAACAAAGCACATTTAGCAATTCAGCACGCTATTAAGTTGCTATTACCATAACCGTAACTAACGGAGGAAGTGAAATGATTTAGTGTCGCGTGAACTCATGACTACAACACGAATTCCGCCATTAAATAGTCGCAACTGGTCGTTCAGAGACGAAGTCTACTGAAACGGAAAAGAAGATAAACAATGCACAAATTAACAATTCAGCACGCTATTAAGTCGCTATTCCATAACCGTAACTAACGGAGGAAGCGAAATGATTAAGTGTCGTGTGAACTCGTGACTACAACACGAAGTCCGCCATTAAATAGTCGCAACTTGGTCGTTCAAAGACTTTTTTTAAGTCTACTGAAACGTCAAAGAAGATAAATAAAGCACAAATTATCAATGCAGCACGTTATTTGTCGCTAATATCGTATACGTTACATACGGAATAAGCGAAATTATTGAGTGCTACATGTATTACATGCTAGTACCGCCATAAGCGTGCTTTTTGACCACGTTGCAACCTGGTCCAAAGCCTAGAAAAGGTGACAAAGTCACTCAGATTGGAAAATATTGTAAAATAATGTATACAACCTGTAGAGGAATGATTATCCAACACAGTAATTCCAAATTTAACTTCAGATGGTCAGAATTTACACTAAGATGGCTTGGATTCATTGGAGGTCTAATTGTACGTGTTTTCACGTACAGCGAAGTTAAAAAACTAAAGAAGCGACACCTAGCGGGTAGCAAGGGGAGGTAAGGGGCAAGAGTTATTGCCCTTTGTCTATATGACATAGACAGGAAAGACGAATTTTCGTCTTTTGGTAGGGCTGGATTCGCGAGGTAGCAGGCTAATATCCCCTAAAGTAATGTGATCGGGGAACGTATTCAAAGGAGAAATACACTGTGCATACTCAGATGTCTCACAAGATCAGAGTCACCTCATGAAAATGTATTCGCTTGAGTTTGAGTCATCTTTGTGAGCATCGTGTTCAAGTTTTTATCTCAGCTTTACAGTGGCAAACCTTGAGTCTGGTAGGTCCTGTGGTGACAGCCCAGATGACCACCAGACCCAATATTAAAACAACACAGCTTATTAAAATCACTGTGAAATTTTTGTAGGTATGATGATTTAAGTAATTCTATTCTTACTTAACCATATGTAAGAGTCACAGATCAAATGATGTTGACTGTGATGTTTTTATAATTTAGACAATGGTTTATCATTAGCATCCAGCCATGATTTTTTAGAGGTCAGATGCTCTAGGTAGAGGTCAGATGCTCAGCATTCCCTCCTATTAATTATTCCCCTTATGTTAATATGATTTAGGGAATGTATTTTCAAGGAGATTGCAAATTTTCAAGTAAATTGTATCTCCAAGCATCCTTAACCCAATCACATTTCTTAAAAACCCTCCAAACCACCCTGCCATGTTAATATATTTCTCAGCGTAAAAACTAGTGACACCCAGCAGTGACAATGGGAAGTTTTAGGCAAGAGTTATTGCCCTTTGTCTGTTTGAGATAAGAAAAGATGGATTTCATCACCTAGTTGGATTCCTAGGGTAGCAGGTTTATATCCCCTAACGTAAGCGTGATTGGGTAGGTATTCTCAGAGAAACACAATTTAGTTAGAACTTTGCTCTTAGTAAGAAATAAAAGATGCATATTCTTTCTAGAATTCTTTCAACTTGTAAACAAGATCAGATTTTAATCAATCAGAAAATAGGTTAGACTGTCCTTTCAAGAACTCATTTCCTGAAATCTTATCATGTGATGTTTACTTGGTAAATAATATAACTCAACTTTGAAATTTGTGAATGAATTTACACCCTTTACAAGAATTACTCATCTTTAAAATGCAAATTTATGATCATACAGAGAAAATAAAATTGTTTAAAAATATTATTAACTAAATGACCCTTACAAGCTTTGGTCATGAAAATAATACACATAATATAGATATACATAGCACAAACAGGTACCCCACCAGTAAATATCCTTGAAAACTAGTACCCCACAAATAAAATATGTTAAAAACTGGTACCCAGCTAACAGTCTTTGAAACCTTTACCCTGCAAACATAAATCCTTGAAAAGTTACACCTAATCAATATAACTTTCAAAGTATTTAGCATCATTTTGAATACAACATCCATTATGAATGCTTCTGTTTAACTCTTTTTTTTTTTTTTTTTTTTTTTTTTTTTTAATAGGGAATGGAATATCTGCATTCAAAGAACATCATGCACTGTGACCTTGCAGCCAGGAATATCCTGCTGACCAATCATCTTATTGTAAAAATCAGTGACTTTGGCTTAGCTAAAGTTTTATCTCCTGAAAAGGATTATTACAGAAGATCTGAAGACAAAACTATACCAGCTCTTTGGTAAGTAAGGTCTTTTCTTATCAGTAATACAAAGTCGTTGCAAAAGTTTTTTTGTCTGTTTCGAAAATCACTTTTTTAATTTATTAGGGCTCTGCATTGAGACACTGAAACTCTATTGTTCTCAATTTTTTTATCTTTTATTTCACATCTCCATCAATACATTTCACTTCTATTAACCATTAGACTTCTTTGCAACCCTTGCACAAAATTGAATACCATGTGATTTGTAGGTTGCCTGTGAAATACATAGATGTGCCTCATAAATTTTTTCCAGTTAAGTTTTGATTGAGTTATTGCCCTCTTGATCAGGTTTGAAACCCTCACACAACAGCTTATTGTGCCCATAAATACTCCAGAACCAGCTTAGCATATTCTCATGATGTTTGGTTTGGCTCATAGATGACCTAGGTGTGTATTTTACTGGTTTTATTTCACAAACTCCTTTCTGTTTAATGCTTGTAATGTTGCTTGCAATCAGCTTGGCTCAATAAGCATTGAACTTACTTAGAATGAGCAGTTCATGCACTACACCTTTTTGTACAGAGCTAAGGTCATATGATTCTTCAGTATGTCATTATCATTGCATTTGATGTTAAATGTTTTGATGAGACATTAAACTAATTGGATTTCAGGTAATCTTTATCATATGGGCAGTAATGGGCCCTCAATGCCCATCTCCTGATTTCACTTTTCCAAGATAACACATACATTTAAAGGCCTAATGGAGCAAAGTATAGGTATATGATTAATCATGTGTTATTATCTCTAGCAAAAGCATTTTTGGTTATATCTGGAATAAGCATGTGTGGTTTTCCCTTACATAAGCATGTGTGATTATCTTAGGTATAAGCATGGGTGGGTTTCTCTTATACAAGCATGTGTGGTTATCTGTAGCATTATCATTTGTGGCTATATCTGGCATAAGCATGTGTTGTTATCTGTAACATAAGCATGTTTGGTTATCTCTAATATAATGATGTGTGGTTATCTCTAACATAATCATGTTTGGTTATATCTGGCATAAGAGTGTGTGGTTTTCTTTAGCATAAATATGTGTGGTTATGTGATGCATGAGCATGTGTGGTTATCTGTGATAAGCATGTGTAGTTATCTGTGATAAGCATGTGTAGTTATCTGTGATAAGCATGTGTGGTTATCTGTGATAAGCATGTGTGGTTATCAGTGATAAGCATGTGTGGTTATCTGTGATAAACATGTGTAGTTATCTGTGATAAGCATGTGTGGTTACCTGTGATAAGCATGTGTGGTTATCTGTGATAAATGTGTAAGTAATCTCTGTCATATGAATGTGTTGTTATCACTGTCATGAGCATGGGTGGTTATATTTGTTGTAAGTTGGTTATCTCTGTAATAACCATATGTGGTTATCTCTGCAATGAGAATGTGTAATTATCTTTGGCATTAGTTTTTGTGGTTATCACAGCAGTAGGCATGTGTGGTTATTAGAGATGTCAAAAGTTTAGAAAACTTCAACCGAGTACCCAGCAAGCCTAATGATCAGCTACTCTGGTCCCAATGAATGGGAATTATTTTAAATGTGAACTTAAGCTGCTTTGCTGTAAGTTCATTCATGCCAACCACCTGAGAGGTATAAGCTTAATTATTTCTAATATGAGTGGAAAAAAGCAGTCTGTGCATGAAAAGAGTTTTCCATGTCTTACATGACAAAATTACAGAAAACTTATGAAAAACATACATTTATTAAAATTTATTTCTGCTTCTTACATGAATCTGCAGTTAAAATTATTGTCACAAATCAGCTAAATCCACGTGGAACAGTAGCAGAATACAGACACAAAGCAAAATTATAAATCATTTGTACACAACATTCATTTTAAGTAGTCTACATCATATGTTTCGCTTTGGCTCAGAGTCGTAAAGTCAAGTCCACAAATTCTGAACGTTGTATTATATCATTTGGAATTCCTCTTCCAAAATTTTTAAAGCAGTAATCATTTATCCTGTTTCTTCCTTTTAACAAATCCCTCTCTAACATTTTTCAGTCATATAACACCCACAAGTCACATCAATAAAGCCAGTTTCGCTAGATGATATTTGACACCATTTTTTTCTGTATAGACTGGCCTGCTATATAATTGTGTATAAAGCTATAATTAATCTGTTACACAAAGTTTCAGAATTCAAGAAGCCCATCAAGTACAATTACTAGAAATAGAAAATAAGGAAACTTCTAGTACCTGGCCATATGGTCGACTTGACAATATGAAGATTGGTAGATGGAGGTCTACAACAGATCAATGCTTGATCCTGACATCACCAGATATAATCTTTGATCTGAACTCTGAACCTTTTTTTTTAAATAATGTTTTTAACATTAACTAATTTTCTTACCTGTATATTTATGAACGGGCAGACATCCAAATACCTGGAAACCTGTTGACAACTATAGTGGTTATCTCTGACATGAGCATGTGTAATTATCTCTGGATATAATCATGTATGGTTATCTCCAGCATATTCATATGATTATCTCTGGCATAAGTGTATCATTGATTGTCTCTGGCACAAGCATGTGTGATTATCTCTGACACAAACTTGTGTGATTTTCTCTGGCACAAGCATGTGTGGCTATCATTGTCATATGCATATGGTTACCTCTAGCATAAGTGTATCATTATCTCTGTTATAATTGTGTGGTTATTTTTGGAATAAGCATGTGTGATTATCTCTAGCACAAGCATGTGTGATTATCTCTGGCACAAGTATGTGTGATTATCTCTGGCACAAGCATGTGTGATTATCTATGGCACAAACATGTGATTATCTCTAACACAAGCATGTGTGATTATCTCTGACACAAGTATGTGTGATTATCTCTGGCACAAACTTGTGTGATTACCTCTGGCACATGCATGTGTGATTATCTCTGACACAAACTTGTGTGATTATCTCTGGCACAAGCATGTGTGGTTATCATTCTCATATGCATATGGTTATCTGTGGCATAAGTGTATTGTTATCTTGATTATAATTGTGTG
This sequence comes from Unio delphinus, assembly GCA_029339505.1. Lineage (NCBI taxonomy): Eukaryota > Metazoa > Mollusca > Bivalvia > Unionida > Unionidae > Unio > Unio delphinus. The sequence continues at coordinate 17,676,652 of JAQISU010000055.1, read as the reverse complement.
GTCGTCTCTGGAATAAGCATGATTATCACAGGTAAAGGCATGTGCAGCTTTCTCTGACATAAACATGTGGTTATCTCTGGCATAAGCAGTGGTTATCTCTGGCGTAATTATGCCTGGTTATCTGGCAGATTGGCGGTATTTATCATGATGTGAGTTTTCTTTCTTTTCTTTTTTTTAAAGAAGCAAATCACAATATGAAAAGGAGATTAAATATATCTTTTATGCACCAACATAGATAGTCATTTCTTCATGTTGCATTTTTTATCATGAACCAGCAGTCTATTTGCATTTTGAATCCAGCCCATAAAATTATCAGTGTTTGCTACCCATAGCGTATCATTGGTTGTCAAGGTCAAACATTCCATGCTAAGCATAGTTACCTTGGGTTTGTAGTAAGGAATACCTTTGTAATGACCCTTATACTGTTATCAGTACAGACCAGTTTAATTATGTTGTCCCCCACACAAATGCATCTAGCTAACTAATGATAAAATGGCAGGAGTAGTGGCAAGTGATGGAAACTTAAACTTGTATCTAGCCATCTAACAGTGCTTGTTCTGATATATTTGGAAGGGAGCAGTTATCGCTTTCGTATAATTAAGTCATGATTTAATTACATTGTTTATTAAAAGTGGAATAGAATACTACATGGTATGGAGTACTATTAGTTCATACAGAGCAGAAATTAATAATGTACATGCATATGTTCTAGGTGTTCCCCAGAGTATATTGGACATGAGAGGAAGTTTACAAGCAAGGCAGATATATGGAGTGCAGGGATTGTCATATGGGAAATTTATAGCTATGGAGCAGTACCAAATTTCTGTGATAGTATCGAAGATTTTGCTAAACATGGCTTCGCTAGAATGTCACGTGGAGAACGACTCTCTCAACCCTTAGAGTGTCCTGAGTCAATTTACAAGCTTATGAGGGATTGCTGGGAATATAAACCAGAAAGTAGACCCTCCTTTTCAGAAATGTGTACAAGGTAAAAATGAGTCTTCATTATTATGAAAGTAATACTTACTAATTGCCAATTTAGTATAATATGATATTTGATAGAAATGGTGACTGATACAATTGTTAGTCTGTACAGTGGTGCCTTGACTTACGAGTTTAATTCATTCCGTGATGGAGCTCATAACTCAAATTGCTCATATGTCAAATCAATTTTCCCCATTGAATTGAATTGAAATGGCATTAATCCGTTCCGGACCTCCAAAACACACAGCAGTATCGATAATTCTGAGGCATATCATGATGTTATAGTGGTCCTTCCAGAACTCTTGAAGGGTGAGGTTTGTGCTCTCCGTCACCTCAAATATGCAGCAAAATAGGCGCTTGGTGAAGAGCTTCTTGAAATTAGAAATCACCTGCTGGTCCATTGGCTGCAGGATAGGGTTGGTGTTGGGTGGAAGGTAGAGAACCTGCAGCAAATCAGCGTAAATAGCTTGTGCCTTCTCACAGATTATAGCCTCCTTCATAGTATCTCCTGTGAGCTGCTTCTCCGTCAACCACAAAATCAACAGCTTCTCCATATTTTCATGGAGAGATGTCTGCTGTTTATTAATTATTTTAACGCCCTTGGCTGGTGTGATAGCCTTTATTGACTCCTTCTGCTTCAGTATGGTGCAGATCATAGAAGTGCTACACTCGTACTGCTTCGCTAAGTCGACTACACACACACCATAGTCATGTTTTTCAGTTATTTCTTTCTTTAATTCAATGCACAGCACAGCATCCGCTTCTTTGCAAAATAACTGCAAGCACAAATGTGAGCACAACACTGATGCTTCCACTAGGAGCTAACCGCTTAAAGTGAACGAGTGAGACACGGGATGCTGGGTGGATGTTGCGGCGTTCACTGTGATGTTCGCAGCATCAACTAGCAGTGGGGTATCTGAAGCTGGCTTGTAGCCCAAATTTTAGCTCTCAACTCAAAGCAAAAAATCGGCCGAGAGACGACTCATATCTTGAAAAACTCGTTAGTTGGGACACTCGTAAGTCAAGGTACCACTGTATTTCCATATTGCACACCAGACTGTAAAATAATTTAAGTGTTGTCACCGAGATCAATGTGTCAGCATTCTTAGTTACACTAAAGGAAACTTCTATAAATTCCTGTTTGATTTTTATTCCTTATAAACAGTAAAGCTAAAAATGTGTTGAAAGTGTAATTGGGTTTTAATATCCAACTATTTATTCAGTGTCTGGTGAAATAACTTCTTTGAAATGGCGCATGAAATGTGTTTTGGCTTGGCATATGAATGTGTCTCAGCTTGATGTGTGAATGTGTCTCAGCTTGGGGTATGAATGTGTCTCAGCTTGGGGTATGAATGTGTCTTAGCTTGGCATATGAATGTATCTCAGCTTGGTATATGAATGTGTCTCAGCCTGGTTTATGAATCTGTCTCAGCCTGGTGTATGAATATGTCTCAGCTTGGGGTATGAATATGTCTCAGCTTGGTGAATGAATGTCAGCATGTTATATGAATATGTCTCAGCTTGGTGTGTGAATGTGTCTCAGCTTGGTGAATGAATGTGTCTCAGCTTGGTATATGAATATGTCTCAGCTTGATGTGTGAATCTGTCTCAGCTTGGTGAATGAATATGTCTCAGCTTGGTGTATGAATGTGTCTCAGCTTGGTATATGAATATGTCTCAGCTTGGTGGGTGAATGTGTCTCAGCTTGGTGAATGAATGTGTCTCATCTTAGTGTGTGAATGTGTCTCAGCTTGGTGAATGAATGTGTCTCAGCTTGGTATATGAATATGTCTCAGCTTGGTATATGAAACTGTCTCAGCTTGGTTTATGAATCTGTCTCAGCCTGGTGTGTGAATGTGTCTCAGCTTGGTGTATGAATATGTCTCAGCTTGGGGTATGAATGTGTCTCAGCTTGGTGTGTGAATGTGTCTCAGCTTGGAGAATGAATGCATCTCAGCTTGGCGTATGAATGTGTCTCAGCTTGGTGGATGAAAGTGTCTCAGCTTGGTGTATGAATGCGTCTCAGCTTGGCGTATGAATGCATTTCAGCTTGGCATATGAAAGTGTCTCAGCTTGGTGTATGAATGTGTTTCAGCTTGGCATATGAATGTATCTCAGCTTGGTATATGAAAGTGTCTCAGCTTGGCGTATGACAGTGTCTCAGCTTGGCATATGAATGTGTCTCAGCTTGGTGTGTGAAAGTGTCTCAGCTTGGTGTATGAATGTGTCTCAGCTTGGCGTATGAATGCATCTCAGCTTGGCATATGAAAGTGTCTCAGCTTGGTGTATGAATGTGTTTCAGCTTGGCATATGAATGTGTCTCAGCTTGGGGTATGAAAGTGTCTTATCTTGTCAGGCTTGATGTGTACATCAGACTTGTTACTCCCATAAACTTTGAACAAAACTCATGCAGTTGTATATATTTCTTTCTATCTTGTCTGCAGCATAACATATAGAAAATACATTGAAACACAAACTTTTATTGGGCATGAGTGACTGAGTTTTGAACAACAATTTATTTTCATTAAAATTTCAGTTTCATCAAAATGTTTTTGTTTATGATTTAAACACTGATGAATTTACTGAAGAATGGTTCTGGAATTTGAGATATGTGGAGCTGATTGTAACACACCATTGCATATTATGTGATTTCTGATTGGCCGATATAACAATTTCAGGCAGTAAAATCCACAATAAACTACAGAAAATTTTGTTGCCATTGTAACATCTTGACTCACCCTGTGATGCTGTGCTGTCACTGTGGTTATATAATGGGGATTTGCTATTAAAAAAATTACAGCATTTGAATAAGTAATTTGTTAAAAATTGGTATAATAGTCTTGCACTGAGGACTTTATGGCATTATTGGTGTCTTAACTGTTGCAAAAAGCCATTTCTTCAGTAAATGTAGTTTGCATTATTCAAAAATCATTGAAGATGCAAACTAGATTTATCGTTTTCTAATTATCATCCAGCCATGAACAAGTGTGACATTTTACAATTAGTAGTCTGTGTCCACATTAATATCTGTTCAAGGCATATTACTTTGTTACTGTGTATCCATACTTATGTATGGGCATGTCGTGATGGACATGACATGCGGATGTACATGTCATGACCATCATCAGTAAATGACCTTATTACATTTTCAGGCCATTACAGCAATATTTCTAATTTCTCGCATACTTTTTAATGGACTTTTGAAAGATAAAACCATTGTTAGATTAATTTGAGGAATAAACCACTTGAGGTATTCAAAATTAAATTGGATGACAAATAAATTTTTATACCTAGATGACCTGGTTAGATTTTCAGATTTATTTATATAGCTAGATGACCTGGTTAGATTTTCAGAGTAATTTTTATACCTAGATGACTTGGTTAGATTTTCAGAGTAATTTTTATACCTAGATAACCTGGTTAGATTTTCAGATTTATTTTTATACCTAGGTGACCTGGTTAGATTTTACCTCAATTTCTTGATTAGATTTACATATTTAATTTTATTATTAATCATGACAACAGGTTTTCAATCTGGAAAACAAAACACTTTATTTTTCCAATTTTTACTTTTAACATTGTAACTTTATGAGCTATGAGGTAGATGTATGAAATTTGGTATGCCTGTTAGAATGCATGCGTAGATGACCTAATTAGATTTTCTATATGAAATTTGGTATGCTTGTTAGAATGCATACATAGATGGCCTAATTAGATTTTCTGTATGAAATTTGGTATGCCTGTTAGAATGCATACATAGATGGCCTAATTAGATTTTCTGAATAAAATTGACATGCATGTTAGAATGCATACATAGATGACCTAATTAGGTTTTCTGTATGAAATTTGGTAAGCTTTTACATACATAGATGACCTAATTAGATTTCTTTAAATTATCAGAATATTTTAATGTGGGGGCATGCATATTTTGCAAAGACAGATCTAGTTGTACTTTTAAAAAAGAGATTAAGCTGCTTAATTTTAAGTTCAAAATCCCAAAATTTTATTTTGGATCAAGTTTGGACCATTAACTTAAAAATTATTGGTAAATAAAGTTGCTATATATATATTTAGCCTAAAGCCCATTGTTTCATTTAGGCTCTTACAAAATGCAACAAAGAAAAGAGTGACAACAACAAGCTTTGTAAAATGTAACAAATAATTTATTTCCTTAGAAAAACAAGGCAAAAAAGAGAAAAAGAACTTATGGTTTTACAAATCAGATCCAAAAATAATCCAGATATAATCCAAGAATTAAACATTTGAAGTCTCAGTAATAAAATGTTCAACACCTGATTAAATCCAAAGGCAATGACATATGCTGTGGTCACTGTCTTACTGATGTGTCAACAGTTATTTGTTGAATCACAGAAAATAATATTCCAGTGTTTGAATTCTGTGTAAATTTCAATAACTGTCCTTGTCCAAGAATTAATTTAGAGCACAAGTATTTCCGGGGGAAAATAATCTCTTTGAATCCAAATAATTTGAAGAAAAATTAAAAATTCAACTAAAACTGGTCATGACATAAAACACTTTGACTTTGTGTTAAGGCAAGAGTGACTATTCTTGATCAAAACAGCAATATTAAATCTGTCTACTGCATAAAACATGCCCAGATGCAGGTCAGTCCACTAGAAAAACCAGAGTTTGAAACAATTGCTACATGTTATTTGTCACATACTCCAAGTATAGCCTTGATTTCACTTAATGAATCTACTCTAAGAAAAAATGTTTTAAAAATGGTTATAAAAGGTGTTTACTGATAATGAATTAACGTCAGAAGCTAGGTCAGCATTAGATGCAAAGTTTATATTATTAGGTTTACGGAAAATGAACTGAAAATCTGGAAACTGTAAAATCCAGTAAATAAAAATACATTACCAGGGCATGTAAGGTAATAAAAAGATTTTAAAACTAACTAACAAACAATTATATTAAATCAAATATAAATTAAACTAAATATACATAACACCATGAAAATGCCTTAACTGTACTATCTAGATATGGTTAATTAGTATTGGCTGTTGTATTATTTGATTCATTAATTGTTTCATATGCATGATACATGGAAGGAGAACTAAGAGGTCAATTGCAAACATTAGATCTTTATGAAAGTGGAAAACTAAATGAATAATACAAGGTAGATAAATATGTGGTATTCTTTTTTCATTTGTCAAAGTCCAGCCATTCATTCCATAACCACATTTGTAACATTTCAGTTGTTTTTCACTGAAACTCATTTGACATCTTTCTAAATCATATAGTGATCATGCAATTTAGAAATACCAATATTCCAACTTCTTCATTACTCTGAAGCAGTTTTCTGCTGGCGTTGTAAGTGTGACTCTGATCTGTAGGTTTATTGTATAATGGTAGATTTGGTTCCTTGCTGGTGGCAGTTTATTGTATAATGGTAGATTTGGTTCCTTGCTGGTGGCAGTTTATTGTATAATGGTAGATTTGGTTCCTTGCTTGTTTAATGGTAGATTTGATTCCTTGCTGGTGGCAGTTTATTGTATAATGTTAGATTTGGTTCCTTGCTGGTGGCAGTTTATTGTATAATGGTAGATTTGGTTCCTTGCTGGTGGCAGTTTATTGTATAATGGTAGATTTGGTTCCTTGCTGGTGGCAGTTGTGTACAAGCTTAAGTACAGGGCTGGTGCAAGGACATCAGACAGCAGTTGTGTAAATGTTTAATCACAAGGTTATTACAAGCATTTGCTGATGGCAGTTGTATACATGTTTAAGTACAAAGATATTTGAGTAAAAATGATGAGTTACCTTTATAACTAAATTTTGTATTATTAATTTTAACAGTGCTTTTAATATGCTATTGGTTCATGCCAAGTGCTTTTATAAGGATATATCAGTGCAACCAACCTTAGCTGGCCTTTGTGTATATCATTACTATGAGCCTTGGATTATAAGTCTAGCTCTGTAGCTTCTGATACAAGGTGGTTTCCATGTAGCTTTCTTGTAGCTGCATCCTCTGTGTGTGTGTGTGTGTGTGTGTGTGTGTGTGTGTGTGTATATATATATATATATATATATATATATATATATATATATATATATATATATATATATATATATATATATTATTTGCCTCAGTATGATTTTGTAAAGGGTATTGATTCACAATAAACAGATCACTTAAGTTGAATTATATTATCCATTGGTTATACTCAGTTTTATCAGTGAATGGTACTTAATTCTTGTTGTCTCAAATCAGGTTGGAAGCCATTTCCAAAGAACTTAAAACCTTGCCGCAGAATGCAGTTGTTGGGCCTGGAAAAACAGTGAACCTGACTCAAATCCCCCCATTCAGAAAAGAGTTGGAAAAGGCAGAGAACCAATCTGAAAACACGTCAAATTTGGGGAATGACTATTCAAAGTGCAGTCCAGAAGAAAACAGTGAGAATGAAAACACTTCGGCCAATCAGAAATCAGGGTCAGATATGAACAAGATAGGCCCTGTTGTTAGTGGAGAGAATGCAAAGTCAATTATAGTAAAGGACAGCTACAAGAATATCATGATTAAGGATGAAGATGTGAAGTTGTTGGATTGTATTGGCAAGGTATATTTTCTATGTTGCTTTCATTTACTTGTTTTTTTGTTCATTCATCAATTATTCATTTACCTAATCATTTCTTCATTCATTCATTTACTCTTTCATTTATTCATCTGCTCATTGTTTCATTCATCCATCATTCATTCATTCATTCATTCATTCATTCATTCATCTGCTTATTCTTTCATTCATCCATAATTTATTCATTCATTTACTTTCGTTCATACATTTACTCATTATTTTATTCATTTGTCAGCTTATTCTTTCAGTCTTCCATAATTCATTCATTTTTTTTATTTACTCTTTCTTTTATTCATGCATTCATTAATTTACTCATTCTTTCATTCATTCATCTACTTATTCTTTCATTCCTCCATAATTCATTAATTTATTCATTTACTCTATATTTCATGCATTTATTCATCTACTCATTCTTTCATTCATCCATTATTCATTCAGTCATTAATTCACCAGTTCATCCCATTTGCCACTTACAAATTATGTAAGTTTATGTTTATATAAATTGACAATAATTAACTTTTCTTTTTGACCACTCATTAACATAGTTATCCAATCCTTGTCCACCTGGTATGAATGAATTGTATGTGCTGGAAGTGAATGAAAGAATCACAGATGCTAGATGTATTCATGACAGTATTGTTTTTAATTCATTACATTAATTCATTACAGTATTGTTTTTAATTCATAACAGTATTGTTTTTAATTCATAACAGTATTGTTTTTAATTCATTACAGTATTGTTTTTAATTCATAACAGTATTGTTTTTAATTCATAACATTAATTCATAACAGTATTGTTTTTAATTCATAACAGTATTGTTTTTAATTCATAACAGTATTGTTTTTAATTCATTACAGTATTGTTTTTAATTCATAACAGTATTGTTTTTAATTCATAACAGTATTGTTTTTAATTCATAACAGTATTGTTTTTAATTCATAACAGTATTGTTTTTAATTCATTACAGTATTGTTTTTAATTCATAACAGTATTGTTTTTAATTCATAACAGTATTGTTTTTAATTCATAACAGTATTGTTTTTAATTCATAACAGTATTGTTTTTAATGGGCTGGGTCTTGATGAATATTCCACAGAAAGGTTCATTAGAAAGGGCATTCTTGTTGGCTTGTATATTAAAAAAATTTGACCTGCACATTCAGGTTAGTAGTACAATTGTAAAAATAATCAAATTTTTCATACAGTCCCATGTCCCACCCAGTTACATTATCCTGACACCAGGTTGACCAGTCCTAACACTATCTTGTAATAACAGGTTGACCAGTCCTAACACTAACCTTGTAATGATGAGCGCCAAGTGAGCAGCTGCTAGTGCCAATTTTATAAGCCTTTAACATAAACTCAGCTGGAGTTCGAATCCACAACATCCGCCATCCAAGAGGGAAGCTCTAACTATTTAGGCCACCAGAGTGGTCACAGTGTACTGTTAATACTGCATGTACTGTATTAGCTATGATGTCATAGTGTACTGTATTTACTGCATGTACTGTATTAGCTATGATGTCATAGTGTACTGTATTTACTGCATGTACTGTATTAGCTATGATGTCATAGTGTACTGTATTTACTGCATGTACTGTATTAGCTATGATGTCATAGTGTATAGTGTTGTTCCGATTATCGATTATAATCGATGATCAGTTGGTTGAGTGAACCAATTCGCCAATCGATTGTGAAACGCCATAATCGATTGCATGGTAAGGGAGACAACTGTGAAGCGCTGGCACAGACTAGTTCAATCCCTTTGTTTGTTGGGAAGAAAACCGAGGATTCCGAACAAAATGTTAAAACCCCGCTAAATATCATACACGTGCCATGGATGAAAACGATCGCAAAATAATATATCCATATCCTGGAGGAAAAGCTCGTTCTCGTGTATGGACATATTTTGGATTTTACAAAATACAGGAGGGTCCACCGACAAAGGAGAATTTAGATACAACGAAGGTCATATGCAAACTCTGCAGAAAGGAATATGCAAACAAAGGTAGGTCCAGCTATTCTCATTGAAATCATTGCGGGGATACATTTATTTTTGGCAAACACATTCTCCAATACATAGTGCAAAAAATGAACAATATTCTAATTTTTTTGTGGTGCTACACGAAAACAAAATTATCATGGGATACGCTTTACATTTTAGGACTGTGGAACCATGATATTAGCCTTCCGATCCACAACAGTAAAGCTAAATTATGTATTCCCTTCATAACTTCCAAATATATAAACATACACCATAGTTAGATTTTTTTGGATAATTTGGAAACAAATAATGTCGTCAACGATGAATGCAATTATTAGGAGACAGAACAACCTCGTATAAAATAAATGAGTTGCACGCACGCACACGGAAAAACGTTTCATGGCATTCCAGTATCAAATATTTTAAATCAAGAATTTTATTTTCATTAAATCATTTGTGTACTTTGTGCTTTCCTCTAATATAGCATGTGTTGTTGTTAAAATACTTCAAATTTCTTTTCATAATAAAGCTCCATGTCATGATTATGATTGAAATACATAAATAATCACAAGATTATCCTGCTATTTAGGCATATATGATAATGACGGAAAAGTGATCTCTGAGGTTTGTTACAGATATTCCCTGAGACATGTGACTATTTAAAAACATAAAATAACTTTTTAAAATGTTGCAAATTAATTTTAAAATATATGTACAAATTTAATATTAATTTTAATCCTGATTTTCTTTAAATAATTTCATTCCATTCATTTAAGATACTTGTGCATAAAGAATTTGTTGTTTGCTCTTTTTTCTTCTCAATATAAAAACATTTATTTCAAATACATTCCAGGCAATACTACAAATTTGGCCTTTCATCTTGATCATGACCATAAGGAAATGGGATCAGCGACAGCAAGAGGTGCTGATGTTTCCCCCCAGCCACCCAAACAGACTAAGATTGATGAACAATTTAAGAAGCCAACAGAGAGGATGTCAGCTACAAAGCAGAAAGAAATTGATGATGCACTCTTGAAACTTATTGTTGGCAAAGTTCTTCTGCTAAGCCTTGTTGACCATACATATTTGAGAAACTTTGTGATGCTTCTTAATCCAAGGTAAGTTTTAAATGATAACATTAAAAATTAGTAATATTTATTTAAACTGACAGTGAGAAAAGAAAAAAAGGTGTGAATCCATTTGATTCTAGATGTCAACACTGTTGAATTTTGAATTTTCATACCTAAATTAAGCAGTATTTAATTAAATATAATGCTGTCCTGTCTAAATAAACATTAAATAAATTCATTATTTTCACTATATTTAGACATAGTAAATATTCCAAATACATGTCTTGTTTGACTACCATGACTAAATGTTTCAAACTTTACATTTTCAGGTATGAAATTCCAGGTCGTAAATTAGTGTCTTCCAAACTAGCTGTGAAGAAAGACCAGGCTGAGAAAAAAGTAAAAGAGGAACTACATGATGTTCTTGATATAGCTGTTACTCACGATGCATGGACTTCATTAAATACAGAAAGTTATAGTACAGTGACTGCACATTTTATTTCCAAAGATTGGGAATTGAAAAGTGTTGTCTTAGAAACACGAAAAGTTGAAGGCAGTCACACTGGGGAAAATATAAAAGAAAGCCTGTTGGCCACTCAGAGGCGATGGAATCTTCCAACACCAACTGGAGTAACTGATAATGCAGCCAATGAGATCAAGGCTTTTGATTTACTTCAATGGACTCGATTTGGTTGTTATGGTCACAGATTCAACCTTATTGTGAAAAAAGCTTTAGCTATACCAGAACTGTCACGAATCATTGCAAAGCGGCGCAAACTGGTGACTTTTTTCCATCAAAGCACGAGCATAAATGATTTGTTAATGAGAAAGCAGCAGTTACTACTTGACATAGGTGCTAGAGGACACAAGCTCAAGATGGATGTTCCAACTAGATGGAATAGCACTCATGACATGCTTGAACGACTGCTTGAGCAAACACCTGCTATTATGGCTGTTATCAGTGACCCAAACATAAGCAAGTCAACAGCCGCAACATTGAAAAATTATGTCTATAAATTTGACGAACAAGCATTGGTTGAAAAACTTGTTTAAGTTCTCTCACCGTTCCTGAATGCAACAAACAGTGTTTGCAGAGACAAATCACCAACCCTTCATAAAGTTATCCCAATACTTCTTAAACTTACCAAATGTATAGAAACAAATGCTGATGATCTACCTTCAATTGCTAAACTTAAAGATGTAATGAGACAAGAACTTGACAATAGAACACAGGACAAAGATCTAGCTCTGTTGGGCTGTTTATTGAATCATACTATGAAGGATCTGGAGTTTCTATCTGACAGTGAGCGAGCAGATGGACATGCTCTGCTTTTAAAGGTTGCTCTTGATATGGCTGATGTTAAAGTGAATGTCCAAGTGGAACCAGGGACTAGTGATGATCAACCTTCAGACTCATTGCCACCTCTACCAATTGCACCATCACTACTAAATGTCAGAGATGACAACACTAAAACTGTGGTTACACTTAGTCCACCAAACAAGAAAGCAAAGGTCAATGTTGACATGGATGATTGGTTGCAAGATGTTGTTTGCCTTGGTGAAAGTCAACAGCCAATAACAGATGTCATCCACCAGGAGGTTTCTAGATATCTAGTTGCTGCTCCATATGATACCAATCTCACAATGTTACAGTGGTGGAAACAAAACTGCCAGTTCTACCCCCATCTTAGCTTACTAGCTCGGAAGTACCTAAGTATTCCGGCATCATCAGTATCCAGTGAGAGGGTATTTAGTCTGGCTGGACATCTTGTCAGCAAGAAACGGGCTCGTTTAAGTTGTGACAATGTGGACCTGATAATATTCTTAAACAAAAACATTAACTATTGGTAATGTCAGTGTAACAAGCTCAAGAAGAAACAGTATTCTGAAAAATGATTTTTGTGTTCAGCATTGCTCAAACATTACATGATTTTGCTGATAAATAGTTCAGTTAGTTTGAAAGTTTTTGTAATTGGTGTTTTTTTTGTTTTGTTTAAACTGCTTTTATTGTATGTAGTATTAGTAACTAATGACAAGCAAGAAAAACATTTCTTTCTATACTTTAAACAATTGAAAAATCACATATGAATAAAAGTGTTCTGGGGGATTGTTAAGTCTTTCAGCTGCATAAAACTGATAAGCCAAAGAAAGTTGCTTTTGAGGTTAAAGTATATATATATATATATATATATATATATATATATATATATATATATATATATATATATATATATATATAGATAGAGAGAGAGAGAGAAAGAGAGAGAGATTAACTCCTATACATTTTTTTAAATTTTAAATGTTTTGAACAAAGATATAACTCTGTAACAAAAAAAATTAAAACTTACTTGTAGAAAGTTAGCAACCGATTATAATCGATTATCAGTAAGTTGTGTGCAACCGATGATCGATTATGAACTTCTAACCGATTCCCATCACTAATAGTGTACTGTATTTACTGCATGTACTGTATTAGCTATGATGTCATAGTGTACTGTATTTACTGCATGTACTGTATTAGCTATGATGTCATAGTGTACTGTAATTACTGCATGTACTGTATTAGCTATGATGTCATAGTGTACTGTAATTACTGCATGTACTGTATTAGCTATGATGTCATTGTATACTGTAATTACTGCATGTACTGTATTAGCTATGATGTCATTGTATACTGTAATTACTGCATGTATTGTATTAGCTATGATATCATTGTATACTGTAATTACTGCATGTATTGTATTAGCTATGATGTCATTGTATACTGTAATTACTGCATGTATTGTATTAGCTATGATACCATTGTATACTGTAATTACTGCATGTATTGTATTAGCTATGGTGTCATAGACTCACTGAAGTAGGGGTACTAATATTGGCACTAATATTATACAGATTTTTATGATCAGATTATTTTATTTTTTGGCAGCAAAAATTATGCTTATACCTCTGCATAAATGTAAATCCAGTAATGTGGTCATTCACCATAACACTGTTCAAGCATACCATAAAAGTGGACTGTGATTTAGGTCACATTAACTTGTACTAGGCATAATAGATGTCTTACAGATTGAGATAGTACAGTGTATTCATAGAGGTGTTACAGATTGAGACAGTACAGTGGATGTATTACAGACTGGGTACAGTGTATTTATAGAGGTGTTACAGACTGAGACAGTACATTGCATTTATAGATGTGTGTTACAGACTGAGACAGTACAGTACAGTGTATCTATAGATGTGTTTCAGACTGAGACATTTGAGTGAATTTATAGACGTGCTATTGAGTAATGGGTATTCATAGAGGTATCACAGATGGAGACAGTACATTACATTCATAGATGTGTGTTACAGACTGAGAAAATACAGTACAGTGTATTCATAGAAGTGTTATAGACCAAGACATTACAGTGTATTCATAGAAGTGTTATAGACTGAGAATAATGTATGCATAGATGTGTTACAGACTGAGAATAGTGCATGCATAGATGTGTTACAGACTGAGAATAGTGCATTCATAGATGTATTACAGACTGAGAATAGTGTTTCATAGATGTGTTAAAGACTGAGAATAGTGCATGCATAGATGTGTTAAAGACTGAGAATAGTGCATTCATAGATGTATTACAGACTGAGAATAGTGTTTCATAGATGTGTTAAAGACTGAGAATAGTGCATGCATAGATGTGTTAAAGACTGAGAATAGTGCATTCATAGATGTGTTACAGACTGAGAATAGTGTTTCATAGATGTGTTAAAGACTGAGAATAGTGCATGCATAGATGTGTTACAGACTGACAATAGTGCATTCATAGATGTGTTACAGACTGAGAATAGTGTTTCATAGATGTGTTAAAGACTGAGAATAGTGCATGCATAGATGTGTTAAAGACTGACAATAGTGCATTCATAGATGTGTTACAGACTGAGAATAGTGTTTCATTGATGTGTTACAGACTGAGAATAGTGTTTCATAGATGTGTTAAAGACTGAGAATAGTGCATTCATAGAGGTATTACAACATTACAGACTAACAGGACTGCATTTAAAGATTTTGTTTAAAATAATACATACTGAGACAGTATGTTGCATTTATAGATGTGCTACAGACTAAGACAGAACAGAGCAGCATAGATGTGTGAAAATAATTGATATCCCATTATTACAGGGCAGTGTTAGATGTGTGAAAATGATTGATATCCCATTATTACAGGGCAATGTTAGATGTGTGAAAATATTTGATATCTCATTATTACAGGGCAGTGTTAGATGTGTGAAAATATTTGATATCCCATTATTACAGGGTAGTGTTAGATGTGTGAAAATAATTGATATCCCATTATTACAGGGCAGTGTTAGATGTGTGAAAATAATTGATATCCCATTATTACAGGGCAGTGTTAGATGTGTGAAAATAACTGACATCCCATTATTACAGGGCAGCTTCAGTGATGTATATAAAGCTGAATATGATGGGTGTATTGTGGCTGTTAAGTGTCGTAACCATGATGATGGGTACGGCCCCCGCTTCAGACGTGAGATAGAAATACTTGCTAAAATGCAGCACCCAAACATCATTGATTTTCTTGGAGTCATGACTGGAGAGGAGAATCAGTGTAAGTGGAGAGTGAACACACAGGCAGAGTACCACATTTACTGATGATAGTGTAAATTAGATTTGCAACTTGAGATTATGTAATTTTTACAATACTATGTCCATATTCTAAGATATAAATGTCACAGTTCATAATTGTGTAGTTTTTATAGGCAGTGGGAAAAAATTGACAGCATTTTAAAAATAATACATCAGTGTTATAATGTTATTTATGAAATCAAGGTATTGTAGTGTAACACGTATGGGGTAGGACCATCTTCATAATGCCTCAACCTCTAGCTTAAATTCTTAAAATGACAGATACATTTTCATACAGATGAATTTAGAAATAAAATAACTGTCAAAGAAATAAAACTAGGCATAAAAAAGTAATCAAACATTTTGTGAAATTATCATAATTGTATGATAGGTCATAATTTAGAACAAACCACTTCTTGTTTAATGTTTTAATTGCAATATTTTCAAGTTGTTATGATAGAGGCATTTATCAATCAGTATAAATGTTATATATAATTAGTAGGAAGAATATGTAGGCATAATCTTGGTGTATGCATTTGTAGGCATAATGTTGGTGTGTTCAATTTGTAAGCGTAATATTTGACATACATGCAATAGACTTTACATTCATACTACAGCAATACTTTCTGCTTTTCTTTTTTCCAGTGGCGACAAGGTTCGTCATGAAGTATATGGAGAATGGAGCATTGTCCTCATACCTTAGAACACACAGAGGAAAAAAGTCTTCTCCCATCCTACAAACTCGGCTTTCCATTTTGCTGGACGTTGTTAAGGTATACAGTGATGTGTATCAAATTCATTTATAAGGAGTGAGCAGAATTAATATTACCTTTTCCCATTACAAATATATCTATTTTTAACATTAACTCATTATGCCAGAGTGCTACTTTTACGCATCATGAGATTCTACTTTACAAGCTCTGTAGTGTCAAGGTTATTAAGATACACCAAATTGTATGGTATTGCATAAAAGTAGACAGATGTAGCTCTACAATGATACCAAATAATCAAGACTTTCTGCTTGCATTAGAAAGAGGAAAAATGTAATTTTATAGACCCAATTTTACTACACCAAAATGTTCCAGTTGTCAGAACTGGATTTTTTGTCAGGATTTTAGACTTTTTGGCCTGATATCTAAGGCAGACTCGTCTGAACTGCACACAGACAAGAGAACCTTTGCAAAAAGACAAGCTTGAGATTTAGTGTAAAAAGTAGACAGGACACAAAAATGATATGTCCAATAAGCAACCAAAAAAATAGAACTCCAGCTGTTATCCTCTTATTTTTTTTTTATTTTTTTTTATTTTTTTTTTTATGGTTTAACGCCATTTTTCAGCACAATATATAGGCTATACATGGCGGCCAGTATTAGTGGTGGAGGAAGAAACCGGATAAACCCCGGAAAGAACCACCGACCCACGAGAAGCTACTGGCAAGCTTTCTCACTTAACTACATTAGCCGAATCTTAGACTCGAACCCACGCAGACAGAGGTGAGATGGCAGTGGTCCGTAACGGACAGTGCTTTAGACCACTCGGCCACTCGGGGCCCCATCCTCCTCTTATGCACAAGCAAAATAGCCAGTAAAAAAAACATAACACAACTAGGCATCTGGCTAAACAGATGTATTTGGATGTATTTAGAAGTAATCCCAAAATACATGTTCTACTCCCAATTCAGGCAAAAATGACAGAAAGTTCCCAGTCTTAATGAATTAACTAAGAATTCGCATTATTTGTTAATATAATAAATCATCCAGAGGAAATACTTGTTATTATTACCTCAAATTTGATGTAAGTTTCCTGTTTTTTAAAGTAGAGTAACAAAATTTTAACTGAAAGATATTTTTAATCATGTTTAATACAAGAAAGAACATGTTCTGACAACATTTGGGAAAAGCTACAACATTGTGCTGACACGTATTGAGAATTTGTTGTTACTATTGAGTCAAGGGTATCATGCTTTGTTTTTATTGACTATGTCGGAATATGAATATGGTAGTTAGTGTTAATTTTAACTATAATTGCATTGATAGTTTGTGTCATCTGCTTTTATCATTCCTAAGAATTGATTTTGAACCATTTAGATATTTTGTCCATAACATGGTTTTTTTTATCGCATAGTCTTTATTATGTGATGAAGTTTGGCTCAGCTAGCTGATTGACTGCTAGAATTTTCAGCCAGGAGTTCATATCTTCGTGCTGAGTACTTGGATGTGCTGTGTTGATACAATAAAACTTTAAAGACAACTGTGTTGCAAGACCACTTGTCATCAAGGACTTAATTTTTATACACAGGTCAATTTTGTCCAATATTTCAGTTACTTACTGCAACATAGCATTTCATTTTATTAGGAGCATTTGTCCCTATTGATTTAGTATGGACAATCGTGATGAAGAGTGCACCAGAGTCTTGTGAACTTGATCCAATTCCAACATCACTGCTGCTTGAGTGCTTAGACCCAATAATGCATTCAATAACTGATGTTATTAATATCTCTCTCTCATTGGGGGGGAATTCACATCATTTTTCAAAACTGCCATTGTAAAGCCTCTGCTGAAGAAACCAACACATGACCATAATTTTTTACAGAACTACTGCCCAGTTTCTAATCTCCGATTCAAATAAAAAATGTTAGAAAAAGTTGTTCTAACCCATCTTGTATCTCATTTGAATTCAAACAGTCTTTTTCTAAAAGTATTTAATGGCATTCTCTCTGCTATGAATAGTGGAAAGATTACAGTCCTCACCCTCCTTGATTTTTCTGCAGCATTTGACACAATAGATTATGATATATTACTTCACTGTCTCTAGCATGTATTTGGCATTCAGAATATAGCCTTACAGTGGTTCAAGTCCTACTTAGTCAACAGGACACAAATTGTATCTGCAAATGGAATACATTCCAGCCTAGTTGATCTATGTTGTGGTGTTCCACAGGGGTCTGTTCTTGGACCTGTTATCTTCATTCTGTACACTCAGCCACTCTCAAGTGTCATAGATCATCGCCCATTGTCTCATCAATTATACGCTGATGACACCCAAATATACAAATCTAGCCACCCAGCTGAAGTTGATCCTACCATCCATTGAGTAGAGAGGTGCATTTCTGATGTGAAATCATGGATGACATGTAACAAGCTGCAGATAAATGATGATAAAACTGAGGCTATTCTGAACACAACACAAAGACTTTCTCATTCACATCATTTACCTCAAACAATAAATATCAGCAACACCAACATCAAATTCACACAGTTAGTATGAAACTTAGCTGTTACTCTAGAGAGTACTCTCACATTGCACAAAAATGTCATGAACATATGCAAGGCTGCATATCTTGAACTGAGAAGCATCAGTATTCACAAATATCTTTCAGCTGATGCCACTAAAACACTTGTGTGTTCATTAGTACTTTCAAGACTGGATTATTGTAACTCAATTCTGTCTGGATCATCACAATATCTGTTCCAGAAACTTCAAAAAGTTCAAAACACAGCTGATCGGATCATCTTTAGAATACCTCGATCAGAGCACACCTCACCAATGCTCTGTACCCTACACTGGCTATCAATTCGATACAGAATCAAACACAAAATGTGTTCTCTGTGCTATGTTTCACTGACAGACTCCAGTCCAACATACCTATTCGGCCTCACCCATGTGTATACACTAGCAAGATACGCTCCTCTTCTGACAATTGTATACTCATTGTTCCTACTATGGAAACAAAGTCATATGGACAACATTCTTTTGCATACCAGGGCCCAGCTATGTGGAACGAATTGCCCACTGAAATTAGACACAAAGATACAGTGGTCCCTTTTAAGAGTGCTCTTAAAACACACCTTTTTCGACTGCATGAACAAACTTATAAAATAATGTTTTGTATCTGATATGTTTTAAGCATGATTTTATGTTTTCCAATGTCATGGTTTTTGTTATTTTGTTTTTCTGTTGTGTAGTCATATCATTATATGATAAAAACTGGTCTCTCAAGAAAGGTTTCACATCATCAATCTGGTCAAAAATGATAAATACTCGTGTCATTCAGATCTACCACATATTTTTGGTTACAGTTGGCATTTTTGAAAAGTTAGCTGGTTTGTTGTTGATTGACAGTTAAAAATTGAGATAAAAATTATTTTTATATGCAGGGTATGGAGCATCTGACCAGTAAAAATTCTTTTTATATGCAGGGTATGGAGCATCTGACCAGTAAAAATTATTTTTATATGCAGGGTATGGAGCATCTGACCAGTAAAAAGGTTGTACATGGTGATCTGACTGCATCCAATGTTTTACTGAGTGAGAGACTGGTGGCAAAGGTGTGTGACTTTGGGTGGGGAAAAGAACAGGACCAGGATCAGTCTCCGTACATCCGAAATTCTACCAAAGCCCAGTTTCACTATCTCTGGTAAGGAGATTGGTATCTGAAATATCAAGATGGCAATATTTTATTCATAGATGAAAAATGCCCAAACAAATATTTATGAAAGTTATGTCCCCTTTCTTATCTACCTTTCTATTGTTATTGGGTCAGAAAATATAAAGTCAGAGGCACGATGTATAGTATTAAAATTGAAAATCAATGCTGGGATTTGTGTGGATGCAAAATTGTGGCAGATGTGACGTATTTAAAAAGTCATACCAAAATGTTTTTTTAAAAATCTTTTATATTACAAAATATAAAATATTTCACAAAATATTTAAGCAGCATGAGCTGAATGAAAAGAAAGGATATTTTTTGGCATAAATAAAATGATCAGATCAGATATGTATGAGACATGTATCAGGCGCCACCAAAGTTAAACTACCATGTAATTTAGCTTAACACATATTTCATGCACAAAATCAATCAGTTCACTGATATTTAATAGAAAATTAAAATATTTTGGACAGTTTTTGTAAATATAATGGAATCAGTCATCAGGGGTACATAAATCCACTTTTTTGTATTGTCCAATAAGAAATTTTTCTTACAGGTCAGAAACTTTTGCATTGTTGTCTTTGGGCAAGTAAAATGTGGCCTTTAACTTGAAATGACAGGTGTTCCCATTTCCTGTGTGCAGTGTTTATACAATCACCTTTCATATTTACCACTAAATACCATACATGGGCATTCTTTATATATATATATATATATATATATATATATATATATATATATATATATATATATATATATAGTATGCATAAATTGATTGATTTGGACAAACTAACCACAGTTTGTGCGGATACAACATGGAAGCAGACAGTACTGGTTTAGGCAATGCGGCTACAATGTGGAAGAAGACAGTACTGGCTTAGGCAATGCGGCTACAATGTGGAAGAAGACAGTACTGGCTTAGGCAATGTGGCTACAATGTGGAAGAAGACTGTACTGGCTTAGGCAATGCAGCTACAATGTGGAAGAAGACAGTACTGGCTTAGGCAATGCGGCTACAATGTGGAAGAAGACTGTACTGGCTTAGGCAATGCGGCTACAATGTGGAAGAAGACAGTACTGGCTTAGGCAATGCGGCTACAATGTGGAAGAAGACAGTACTGGCTTAGGCAATGCGGCTACAATGTGGAAGAAGACTACTGGTTTAGGCAATGTGGCTACAATGTGGAAGAAGACTGTACTGGCTTAGGCAATGCGGCTACAATGTGGAAGCAGATAGTAATGGCTTAGGCAATGCGGCTACAATGTGGAAGAAGAATGTACTGGCTTAGGCAATGTGGATACAATGTGGAAGCAGACAGTACTGGTTTAGGAAATGTGGATACATTGCCAATATCTAATGCACCTTATACGCAACTTGGCTTAATCAAACTATGTCATCATATAATATGCAGCAAATAAAGGTCTATGCTGTTTGCATAATATCATTGGTAGATTAACAGCATGGACCATGGTATTTTCAGACATGCTGGCCATCAGGGTCAGAGATGTGGGTAGTTGGGTGCATGTTAAACATGGATAAACATGAGTATTATGTTATTACAGGTGTGCCCCAGAGGTGCTTAAGGAAAAGTCTTACAGCATTTCTTCAGATGTATGGAGTTTTGGTGTCACAGCATGGGAAGTGTATACTGATGCAGAAGAGCCCAAACTCCCAGAAATGGAACAGCAGTATAAGAGTTTGTCTGAAATGGAATTATTGTACCGATGTCTCATGAAAGAATATAGACTTACCAGGCCACAAATGTGTCCCCAAAATGTTTACAATGATATCCTGAAGGCATGCTGGCAATCGGAGATAGAGAAAAGGCCTACTTTTACTGATCTACGAAGAAAACTAGAGTAAGTCTTTTTTTGCAAAGAACAAAACATATTTATGTTATCATTAAATTTGGGATGAAGAAATTTAATTAACAAAATGGTCTAAACGGTAAACTCATTTGGGACTTTAAGAAATAATAAAATCTGTGTTTTGTCAATATGATTTTAATATTGTTTTACAAATGCATTTATAAGTTGTCTGGTTATGTTTGATATTATTAGTTTAACTTCAGAACTCACTAACAGCTTTTCATAAAGACTCACTCCATTATGTATCAGTGATACTACAGTATTGATATGCCATCAGTCGTTTTGTGTGTTTTGTTCTTTCATTCATTCGTATATAACTTAACCCCCTTTTAAACTTTAGTGTAGAAATTGATTAAACTTAATAGAGTACATTAGTACATAACTTAACACCCTTTGAAACTGCAGGGTAAAAATTGATTAAACTTAATAGAGTACATTAGATGCCCATATGACAATCATATGCAATGTGGATATAAATTTTTTGGCTTCCAGATGGTGCATGAGAGAGTTATTTAAATTACAGTAACATTACGGCCCAGCATCAGTTGTGAGTTATGCATTGTTCATCTGTCAGTAGTTGCATCTTAACACTGTGGAGGTCATATTATTTTTATCAAACTTGAATTATGAATTATCAGAATCTCAGACAAGTTTGATAATCATTGTGTCTATGCATATTAATGAGGTAATTTTCCATCAGATTGGTTGAGTTTGATTCCAATCAGGAGCCCATATATTGTTCAGATTTTGAACAAACCTAGATGATTCCCTTTTATCATTAGGATCGCGTACAAGTTCAGTAATGAGTGAGAATTATACATATTAATTAAGTAATCTTACATATGATTTTCCGTCGAGGAGGCCGTATTTCTGATGTTCTTTTGACAACATTTTGAATAGTTACTTGTGTTTTCAAGACTTTAGCTGAGCCCAGTAGTGAGTGAGATCCATCCACATTAAAGAGGTGAGATTGAATCTGATTGGCTAAGTGTGTTAGGTGAGATTGAATCTGATTGGCTAAGTGTGTTAGGTGAGATTGAATCTGATTGGCTAAGTGTGTTAGGTGAGATTGAATCTGATTGGCTAAGTGTGTTAGGTGAGATTGAATCTGATTGGCTAAGTGTGTTAGGTGAGATTGAATCTGATTGACTAAGTCTGTTAGGTGAGATTGAATCTGATTGGCTAAGTGTGTTAGGTGAGATTGAATCTGATTGGCTAAGTGTGTTAGGTGAGATTGAATCTGATTGGCTAAGTGTGTTAGGTGAGATTGAATCTGATTGGCTAAGTGTGTTAGGTGAGATTGAATCTGATTGGCTAAGTGTGTTAGGTGAGATTGAATCTGATTGGCTAAGTGTGTTAGGTGAGATTGAATCTGATTGGCTAAGTGTGTTAGGTGAGATTGAATCTGATTGACTAAGTTTGTTAACATGCAACACAGCTGACCTGAATTTGGACAGTCTTGGAAAATTGGCTTTTATCATCAAAATCTTGGTTGATTTAGATAATAAACAAGATTTATACATTCTAATGAGGTGATCATGCTTTGAAATAATTATATGAACATTCTATTGATGAGAACATTTTGATCAAAGTTGTTAAATGATCTTGTAAGCATGTTGGTTGAGTTTGATTATGGATAAGTTCACCATGCGTTTATGAAGTAATGTTTTATTTTGTTTTCTAAACAAACTTTGTATATGCATTTCTGGCAGGAACACATAATTATACAACAGATTCTGTATAATGATTCCCAGGTCTTTTTCTGAAAGTAGTCCAATAATGAAACTTGGAACATTTAATGTGCTGAGTAAGGCAACATATTCAAGAATATATATTGCCAGGAAAGAGTCCTATAAAACCTTAAGATAAGCAGTTTATTTTGTACATGAAATCCTTCCTTTCTCTCTTGATTTGCATCTGATTCATTTTTAACAAAAACAGATCCAAATGTATCATGTCTCAGCTTTTCATTCATCTGAACAATTCACAAGCTTTCACAGCTGGGTTTGACCTCTCTAAAGATTGGGTTTGTTGATCACCAATGAGGTGTCTTCTGTTTGCTTGTAGAGCTGGATATCAGCCCAGAAACCCAACATGCAGCCATGGATCTTTCTACCTTGGAATGCCTGTTTTTGGAACTTTGTTGATAATCCATCTGTCTCAAGCTAAAAAAATTATGCCATCTAGACCAAATGATCAATGCTTTTGACTAAATTATACTCTTTCTCAGTAGATGAGAACACCTTTAATAACTTACAGCGGACATTATGGTTTGGCATCAGTCACTGGAAATCTTGATTCACACAGATACCAGTATCACTTTAAAGCATGCCCATCTCCTATCCTCCTCTGTGAGTCAGGTTTAGATTCTTCAGGAGTGATCATGTACACCAATTAATGGATACAAAAGGCACAGTAAGATCTTGATCTTGAGGTGCATCTGCTGTTGTCTGTTACCTTTCAAAGGCAAGTGAGAAGTGTGTCTTTAGAAATCTGCCTTATTGCATGGGATTTTCTTAGTGGTGCCCATGTCAACAGATCCACATTAATGTCAGTAACATTTCATTGAGGCATTTAATTCCTATGGGCTCACCATTCTGACAGAATCAAGTGTTTCACACAAGTAAGCCTGTTCACCACCACCAACACCTATGTTTAATTGATTCTCATCAATAAAGATTGACTAATAATGTAACTTTCTCTGACCAAATTGAATCCCAAGCTCCCAACTCTTATTGCTTTACTCTCAGACCTGAAAGTCGGAGCAATTGATGTCCTTTCACTGATCTTGAACATTTTTATTGTTTGTGCCCTTTCCCTAGATCCTTCATAATCTGGAGATTATTCAGAAGGTGATGAAATCCAAATGCAGACAAATCCTGGTGGCTCTCCTAAAAACAAAATAAAATCCAGAAATTCTGAACCTGCATGTATAGCTCATATGAAGCAAGCCCCAAAATTCCTTGGACAAGAAGTCCAACCACTCAGAAAGTCTGTGATGGGAAATGGAAAGTCATCTTAATGTGGTGTGAGCAGAAAAACATATCTCCTTTTAAATGTCTCAGCAACAGAAGTAGCTAACATGCCTCACAGACTTGTTAGGAGTAAAAGCCTGCTCCTATCATAGCTCAATACAGTTCCAGGACCCCTGGCATGTTCATCATCATGGAGGGAAGAACATACACTAGAACAAAGACCTTTCTGACCATCTAGTCAATTTGGAATTGTCTGTGGGGTTTTATATTTTTGAATAAGGCACCTTTGAAACCAGAATCTCACTCATTGCTGACTTTTTGGATACAATCTGCTTCCTAATCAGCCTTGCATTCAAAGGCAGAAAGTCATCCCTTTGAAGTCAACCCAAACTATCCGTATTTTAGCCATGATTTGAGATTCCATCATGGCAGTCCCTATTTTCATTACTAGGACAGGTTCCATGTCATTCATTCTGAAACCACTGATTTCATTCAACCTTACATCCCAAGGATATTGGCAGGACCCCATCAGGTTATTGAAGTACTACATGCCTGAAACATGTTAAGCTAATCAAACGAGGCAGATTTCTCTTGTTCTTACTTCATGCTGGCTCCACTGAGTTGCTTACTCAGCCTTAAAAGAATTAAGATTGCATGAATTTCATATACGACCGTATCAAATCTGTTCTTCAAGTAACGTTGATCAAGCTTGGGGTTGTTGGTCTTTCTATTCCAAAGTGTTCGGTTTAACTTGGTGGCTCCTACATTAATAGTGCAACAGGCTACCAACTTCGAAGATCACTCAGCCTCTTTGTAATGATGCTGGTTATGTTACCTTAAGTTTGTTGGGTTGTTTGAGTGATATGACCATGGTTGTATTAATAGAAACTGTCATCAGAAGGAGTTTAAGGTTATGGTCCATTATCAGTATATTTGAAGTCACGAGATAGTATAGAGATGGTTTAGAGAAATTATATCATTGAATTTTAATGAGCGACTTGATTTTGGGGAAGTTCACAGATTTGTCATACAGATCTGGGACAAAAAGTTGTTTGCTTTAAATAATTATTCTTTAATTTAAATAATTATTCTTTAATTAAAAACATTATTCTTTAATTTTAATAATTATTCTTTAATTTTAATTATTCTTTAATTTGAATAATTATTCTTTAATTTTAATAATTATTCTTTAATTAAAAAAATATTCTTTAATTTTAATAATTATTCTTTAATTTTAATTCTTCTTTAATTTGAATAATTATTCTTTAATTTTAAAAATTATTCTTTAATTAAAAAAATTATTCTTTAATTTTAATAATTATTCTTTAATTTTAATTATTCTTTAATTTGAATAATTATTCTTTAATTTTAATAATTATTCTTTAATTTTAATAATTATTCTTTAACAGTATTTTAAACTGCCAAATTTTTCAGACTTTGTGAGATCAAATTTTAAATGGCAATTAATTGTTGTAGGTCGATTGCCCTATGGTTGTTTAATTTTACTTGGATTACTGATACACTGCAGATTTTCATGGGTGGCAGCTGTAGTTAGTGATCAGAATAGTCATTGATCCATGGAAATATATGTTAAGTCAGTTGACAGTTGCACTGTGTAACAGAGAGGTCGTTATCAAGATTCAAACCTGAGTATTGAATATGACTGAGTAATTCAAATTCAACCTTCACCAATAATATTAGGATAAATGCATTATATTTGAAATACAGTAAAACCAGTTATGAGAGACCACCCCTTCTGCCAACAAAAACAACAGTCTCTCAAGACAGGTGGTCTCTCATAACAGGTTTGTACAAACAGACCAGTTTCCATGGTCCAGTTTCAAAAGATTTAAAGAAAAATAAGCACAACTACCGTACAATAGTAATAATAATAATAATAATAATAATAATAATAATGACTTTGTATAGTGCCTAATCTATAGAAGCTCTAAGCACTTTACAATATCTATAATAATATGACTACAAAAAACAAAACACCATGAAATTAGAAAGCATAAAAAATGCTGAAAATATTTGAGATAGGAAACATTATTAGGCCTTTAAGATTGTTCTTGTTTTTGAAAAAGGTGATTTTTTAGAGCACTCTCGAAAGGGATCACTGTGTCTTTGTGTCTAATTTCAATGGGCAATTCATTCCATGTTGCTGGCCCTGGTCTGCAAAAGAACGTTGTCCATACAACTTCATTTTCTTAGTGGGAATATTGAGTATACGATTGTCAGAAAAGGAGCTTGGTGGTGGTACAAATGGGTGAGGCCAGATAGGTATGTTGGACTGGAGTCTGTCATTGAAACATAGCATAGAGAACAAATTTTGTGTTTGATTCTGGATCGAAAGGATAACCAGTGTAGGGTACAGAGCAGCAGGGAGGTGTGCTTTGATTGTGGTACTGTAAGGATGATCTAAGCAGCTGTGTTTTGAAGTTTCTGGAGTAGATATTGAGATGAATCAGACATAATTGAGTTACAGTAGTCCAGTCTTGAAAGTACTAATGAACACACAAGTGTTTTAGTGACATCAGCTGAAAAATATTTGTGAATGGAGCTGAAGCTATAGTTCTTGCTATAAAATATTGTATGCCTTCATCTGGAAACAAAATTATATAGCAATAAAGATATGCTTCAATCATTAAACATGAAATCACATTTAGATTTGAATATCACATGAGATTGTATTAGTATATGAAATCGTTTCTGATTTACTGTTTCCATTATAAAACCCTAAATTTGTTTTACCGATGTTTAAACCACTATTTTGCAAGTGGTCTGCCCGTTTTCACTTCTTTTAGTTACAATAATTATTTTCTCTGGCAATAAAATTTTGCTGGTTTTAGTTCTTCTATTGTTATTAAGGTACAAGGTTTTAAGGTTGAGTACTCAGCTGTTCTTTCATCTCTAAGGACGGTTTATACTAGACTTTGGGAAAATATGACAGATAAAATTAAAATAATGTTAAATGATGGTATGACATGATTTTACTGCTCTTTCAATGAAAATTAATTTAAGAAATTTATCAAATCAATAAACTCGTAGGAAATATAAATGTGATCCTGTACTGTGAAACAGAATAATCTAAATGAGATCCTGTACTGTGAAACAGAATAATATAAGTGTGATCCTGTACTGTGAAACAGAATAATATAAATGTGATCCTGTACTGTGAAACAGAATAATATAAATGTGATCCTGTACTGTGAAACAGAATAATATAAATGTGATCCTTTACTGTCAGACAAACAGAATAATATTAATGGGCATGGGTTAATAATTTAGCTATTTTATTTGTCTTGTTTGCATATCACAGTAAAAGTTGTTTTTAAAAAAAATTAGATGATGTTAAATGAGCAGCACAGTGCAGAGCATGTACTATCAAATAATTTGTGGCTAACCAATGCCATTTCTTTCCTCATTGTAAGAGATGCAATAACTAACCAGAAAAGACATCTGAACACAGATACATGTTTACAATTTGGAAAGGAGTGTCCTGATTTTCAAAATTATATGGTTATTGAGAGTAATAGTTCTGTTTTTTGTCTGTAAATATTACTGTTTTCTTAACAAGATACAGTGATAGTAATATTTAAATCAATGAAATATTTGTAATGATTGCATTCACTATTTATTTTGTTACATTTAGGCTTTAACACAACAAGAAAAGAGGGAAGACAACAACCTCTATTAAATTTAAAAAATAATTTATTTCATTAAAAAAAACAAGTTAAAAATGAGAAAAAAAACTTTCTTTTTTTGAATCAAATCCAAATATAATCCAAGAATTAAGAAATAGAAGTCATTGTAACATAATGTCCTTATGAAACTGAGTTTTAATCCAGATTAAATCCAAAATGGAAGATGATGACATATGATGTGGTCTGCATCATACTGATGTGTCAACAGTTCTTTGTTGAATCACAGAAAATAGTTTTCCAGCACAAGTATTTCCTGTGGAAAATAATCTCTTTGAATGCAGATAATTTAAAGAAAAATTCAACTCGAACTGGTCACAACAAAAGACCATTGAGTGTCAATGATTTAAAGGCTGGATGTCCAAAATTCTCTACAGAATACAGTTATACACTAATTTAAGTCGCAAAACAGATTCCCATATGAGGCTCACATGATCACCTTCCAGAACAACGTAGAAGCTTTTACATGCCCAACAACATTTACTTACTGATTCTGAATCAAGGTCAAGAACTAGGTCAGCATTAGATACAAAGTTTCTATTATTAGTGTTTATGAAAAACACTCAGGTCAAACTGAATGGAATTTCTGGAAAATGAATTTCTGAAAAATGTCAAATCGAGTAAATAAAGTTACATTACAATAGCATGTAATGGAATTTAAAAAAAATTTAAACTAACAAACAATTAAATTAAATCAAATATAAATTAAATCAAATATAAATTACAATTTATCTAATTTATTTATGTCCAATCAGAATATGATTGTTTGTATTACAGACTAATTTAACTAGAGAACTAAAAACTAAACCATCATAAAATGCTCAAATGTGTCCATGCCTAAATATTTTCCAGACCTTTAAATTCCATACTTGTTGCTGGAAAATACGACACAGATATTGCAGGCAGAAGATGAAACTTTTGGTTTTCAAGGTTATTTTTTATATCTTTTTTTAGGTCACTGTCATTGAGCTGAGGCCATATGCTTGATGATAACATTCTGTATGATGAAGGCATCCCTATTTTCAAGACAGATTCAGAAGCCTCGACAGTTTTATCAGTCATAACAATCATCCTGGCACATCACTGATAAAGAAGATATTACTTTTTACTTTGCTTCATCATCCTGATAAATGACTATTTAAGATGAGTCTTTACTTACCCTCACAGTTCTTCTTTGCTGTTAGTTTTTGCACTGTCTAATATAACATCCTGTTTGTCAGGCATAAATATGGCTGAAAAGTATACCTTTTGTTTTGTACATTCCTGGGGCTCCACCTTCTGCAACAGCATTTAAAAAAATTATTTTTAAGAAGGAAACTGGTGAGGTTGTAGTTTATAATGCCATTGAGTTATGAGTGTTGTTTGGTGTCCATTGCTTTCTGTTAAACAGCAGTTTATAATGCCATTGAGTTTTGATTGTTGTTTGGTGTCCACCGCTTTCTGTTTAATAGCAGTTTATAATGCCATTGAGTTATGATTGTTGTTTGGTGTCCACCGCTTTCTGTTTAATAGCAGTTTATAATGCCATTGAGTTATGATTGTTGTTTGGTGTCCATTGCTTTCTGTTTAATAGCAGTTTATAATGCCATTGAGTTATGATTGTTGTTTTGTGTCCACCGCTTTCTGTTTAATAGCAGTTTATAATGCCATTGAGTTATGATTGTTGTTTGGTGTCCATTACTTTCTGTTTAATAGCAGTTTATAATGCCATTGAGTTATGATTGTTGTTTGGTGTCCACCGCTTTCTGTTTAATAGCAGTTTATAATGCCATTGAGTTATGATTGTTGTTTGGTGTCCATTGCTTTCTGTTTAATAGCAGTTTATAATGCCATTGAGTTATGATTGTTGTTTTGTGTCCACCGCTTTCTGTTTAATAGCAGTTTATAATGCCATTGAGTTATGATTGTTGTTTGGTGTCCATTACTTTCTGTTTAATAGCAGTTTATAATGCCATTGAGTTATGATTGTTGTTTGGTGTCCACCGCTTTCTGTTTAATAGCAGTTTATAATGCCATTGAGTTATGATTGTTGTTTGGTGTCCACCGCTTTCTGTTTAATAGCAGTTTATAATGCCATTGAGTTATGATTGTTGTTTGGTGTCCATTGCTTTCTGTTTAATAGCAGTTTATAATGCCATTGAGTTATGATTGTTGTTTTGTGTCCACCGCTTTCTGTTTAATAGCAGTTTATAATGCCATTGAGTTATGATTGTTGTTTGGTGTCCATTACTTTCTGTTTAATAGCAGTTTATAATGCCATTGAGTTATGATTGTTGTTTGGTGTCCACCGCTTTCTGTTTAATAGCAGTTTATAATGTCATTGAGTTACATGATTGTTGTTTGGTGTCCACCTCTTTCTATTAAACAGCAGTTTATAATGCCATTGAGTTATGATTCTTGTATGGTGTCCCTCTTTTTATTAAACAGCAGTTTATAATGTCATTGAGTTATATGATTGTTGTTTGGTGTCCACCTCTTTCTATTAAACAGCAATTTATAATGCCATTGAGTTATGATTCTTGTATGGTGTCCCTCTTTTTATTAAACAGCAGTTTAAAATGCCATTGAGTTATATGATTGTTGTTTGGTGTCCACCTCTTTCTATTAAACAGCAGTTTATAATGTCATTGAGTTACATGATTGTTGTTTGGTGTCCACCTCTTTCTATTAAACAGCAGTTTATAATGTCATTGAGTTATGATTGTTGTTTGGTGTCCACCGCTTTCTGTTTAATAGCAGTTTATAATGTCATTGAGTTACATGATTGTTGTTTGGTGTCCACCTCTTTCTATTAAACAGCAGTTTATAATGCCATTGAGTTATGATTCTTGTATGGTGTCCCTCTTTTTATTAAACAGCAGTTTATAATGTCATTGAGTTATATGATTGTTGTTTGGTGTCCACCTCTTTCTATTAAACAGCAATTTATAATGCCATTGAGTTATGATTCTTGTATGGTGTCCCTCTTTTTATTAAACAGCAGTTTAAAATGCCATTGAGTTATATGATTGTTGTTTGGTGTCCACCTCTTTCTATTAAACAGCAGTTTATAATGTCATTGAGTTACATGATTGTTGTTTGGTGTCCACCTCTTTCTATTAAACAGCAATTTATAATGCCATTGAGTTATGATTCTTGTATGGTGTCCCTCTTTTTATTAAACAGCAGTTTAAAATGCCATTGAGTTATATGATTGTTGTTTGGTGTCCACCTCTTTCTATTAAACAGCAGTTTATAATGTCATTGAGTTACATGATTGTTGTTTGGTGTCCCTCTTTCTGTTAAACAGCAGTTTATAATGCCATTGAGTTACATGATTGTTGTTTGGTGTCCACCTCTTTTTATTAAACAGCAGTTTATAATGTCATTGAGTTATATGATTGTTGTTTGGTGTCCACCTCTTTCTATTAAACAGCAGTTTATAATGCCATTGAGTTACATGATTGTTGTTTGGTGTCCCTCTTTCTGTTAAACAGCAGCAACTATTGTGAAGACCAGTTTTAAACAATATTTTCCTTAATATTTTTACAGTTAAAATATATACATACCTGTACTACTTTTGTCTAACCTGTACAATATAGGTACTATGTGGACCTCTTGATTGCCAGCAGTGACTGACATAACTGATGTGTTTTCTAATACTGGTCAAAGCTTGGCTAGACAAAACACTTTATGTTGTGAAACCATAATTTCAACTTGTAACATATTTTTTGGCTTGTGTTTTTGAGCTGCATTTTATGTACACTATATTGTTTGTTTTTATTCATTTGTAATGAACAAGAGCTTTATCCATATGAAATGATAATACAGTTGTAATAGATGATATCATAAATGTTATCTTAAACCATTTCATGCTTTTGTTATGACTATTGTAATTAACTCCTTGACATTGCACAGGAATTGACATAAGACACGTGTCTAAGCTCTCACATCAGTAAAATCTTAAAAGTTCCAACTGTAATGTTTTCAGACCAGTGGGTCCCTTTTCCCAAATTTCTGACTTAAAGAATGTGTAACTTTACAAAGTTTCTGGACCTCCAGATTGTTGTACTAGTCATCCAGATTGTTGTACTGGTCATTACAGTTGTGTGTTTTTTTTAAATATGCCTGTAACATTTTGAGCTAGCCTTAAAGACCATAAGAGATTTTTGAATCAAATGGCAACAAGGGACAGCTGCTTATTTTGTTGTTGTTGTTATAGGGTTTAATGCCATTTTTCAGCACAATATAGGCTATACATGGCAGCCAGTATTAATGGTGGAGGAAGAACCCAGAAAAACCTCTCACATTGGCTGAGCCTGAGACTCAAACCCACGCAGACAGAGGTGAGATGGCAGTGATCCGTAACAGTGAGCACTTTAGACCACTCAGCCACTCAGGGCCCTCACTTATTTTGTAACCATGAAGTTTGTATGCATGTCAGTGTGAGTATATATACATATTTAGGAAGCTTCTGAGTTTTCTTAGGGCTATTTTTGAATTATAGATGATTGCATATGATGGCTTTTGATGATTTAATGCAGATAATAAAATTAATTTTGATAATCATTCATAGATATCACTTATTCCTCCAGATTGCTTTATTTTGTATCAGCACTATAAATGACATAAAAATTATGTAGCTGCAGTAAATACTTCATCTATCTTAGTACAGTGTATAATGGAAGAAAAGTATAGTATTCATAATAATTATGTCCATATCTAACAAGTTCCAGTACTCATAATGGTGTCCATGCCTGTGGAAGTACAGTATTCATTAAAATATTGTCAGTCTATACCAAATCATAGTAGTAGTTATTAAAATTCTGTCTATGGCTGCCAAATTCCAGTACTCATTATAATGCAGGCCATATCTGCCAAAAGTATACTGCCTTGTCTAAGTATGACCCCCATGAAATAAAATAAATAATGCATTTCATTTTACTATAATTTCATCCAGGACCATGCTTGCCTTATAACTGATATCGTGTTCTAATGAAAAGATAGAGCCAAGTTTAAGTTGTATTTATATATTTTATATTTGATAGTTTTGTTTTTTTGGTGTTCCAAATTTATGTTGCTTTTTATTTCTACTGGTTATAGACCAGAAAAGCTTATGTGATGACCTGCCATCTGTCACACGTTTGTTACTGCAGTTTCTCCTGAACTACATGGAGGATTACAATGAAACTTTACACAGATTCATCCAAAAATACTAATTGGTTCTAAATGAAAACAAAGCTGCTCCAAAAAACATTGCTAGCACAGTGGGCCATCTGAAAAATATTTGTATTGCTACTCCAGAAAAATGGATGTTCATATCAGCAGGTTTTTCACTTAAAACCTTTGATTTCTTGTTGATGATCCTAAATGAAAATGGTGCCAGTATAATGATATTCAATATGACCATCATAGTGGCCATCTTGGAAATATAAATCTGACTTTAATTTTGGTTACCATGGCAACTTTCTTGAAATTCTCATTGGTAATCCTTCAAAATTGAAAGTCACATTGACATTGGTTTTATCCAGAAAACTAATAATGTTACATAGCTCATCCTGAATGGAAATAGTACTAATCTGACGTCAGATATGATTGCCACAATGAACACATTCAAAATATTTGCTCCAAAATGGATGGGCATATATCAATATGGCATTTTCACCAAAAGTGTTATAGTGGTGTCTACTTTGTCCTGAATGAAAATGGTGCTGAATTTTTATCAAGTATGGCTGCCACCATGAATATATAAAAATCGTAATGATCAAGAATACTGGAGATAGTTTCAACATTCACCATTTGAAAAGAAAAATGGTTTCATCTTAAATTCATCAAATTCTTTTTAGGCAACAGAGCATCGGTTCCTTCAAGGGACTCTTGTTTTTCACTGATGTGATTAAGCAAATAGCCATTCACTGGCAGGAAACAGCCTATGTACCAAGTCCAACAATATGGCTTCAAAGAAATTTGAATCAAAGTCACAAAAGTCTTTATGGAAAACAATTTGCATCTATATCCAGCTGGAACAAATACATGTTTCAAAAGGAAATATTTCAGCACTGAATGTTTGATTTAATATTACAATTTGTCTTTATAAAAGAAACAAATAAGGTGCATATCCATTCACAAAAGCTAAGAATAATTTAAGGGGAGTTATGTTTCCCATTTATTTTGTATCTTGTTCAAGAACAAAAGAGGTAAGGTATTATTTTAGTTGGAATAATGGCGCTATGGCAGAATACAGCATAAAAGTCATACAGGATAACACTTTTAGCAAGTTTTGCTCTTCTTAGCTCACTGTGAACATATCATGTTATTTTAACTTATATTTTTGTTATTTTGCTTTTTTTATATGGCCTCCACTACTTGCAGTGGGGACATTTTAATTTTGGTAATGTGTCCATATATGCTGAAATGACAGATTTTGCTTGCTTACCATTTATATTTTTAAATATCAAGTCTTACCCAGATCTTTCATCTCAGTATCATACTGACAGATCCGAGTCAGTGCAGTTTGTTAATTATAATCAGTAGAACAAACAAAAGAGATCCTGATCTGCTGATATGTCATGGCAGATCAGGGTCTATGTTATTTTCAGTTGGTCTCAACTTGTAAGCGAGTTTATTAAGTATTTGTATCTATATCATCTTCGCTAGCCATGTTTCCAGTATGATAA
Organism: Unio delphinus; assembly: GCA_029339505.1. NCBI lineage: Eukaryota > Metazoa > Mollusca > Bivalvia > Unionida > Unionidae > Unio > Unio delphinus. The sequence continues at coordinate 17,641,751 of JAQISU010000055.1, read as the reverse complement.
CCGTATCTACACCTTGGCAGATCAAGCAGATATTTTAGTGCTTTATCCTAGCGACATTTGATTTCATGAGTTACCTTTATTAGTATGTAAAGGCAACTGACCAATAGCGTGTAACAGCAGTTGATTGTATTTTGGCCAAAAATATTGGAGGCATTCGTCTTCAGAAAGATACTTTGTATGTTTGACATCAAAAGTATGACTTTGTACCAGAGAGAAGTCATTATAGGTGTATTTGAGTGAAAGGTATTTGTGCAAACACAGATCAGCATATTGCTTATTTATGAATTCATTAAAGTTGTGGGCTTCCCTTGTCTTGATCATGTAGGAACAGTGTTCAATTTAAGCAACATAATTTTGATTGGATGTGGTGGCTTGCTGCTGCATCCATGAAATTCACAGACCCAAGGCATAGAAATATAATCGCAATCCACCAAGGTGTAGATAGGGTTAACATATCAGAATCTTAGCTAACAAAGATGTATTCATATGAGCTGATTAGATCTCTGGTCATGTTTAACACATTTCAGAAAATATTTTCACAGAAGAATTTTTTTTTTTTAAATTGGGGTATTCTAAGTCATATTAATCTGAAGACCTGTTTCAATTTTTAAGCCATTCAGACGGCAACAAAATATTGTTGGCACATTTTTAAACATTTTTGACATTAAATTTGGTTAGCAGATTATTTTTATATTCAAATTATCTTATTAAATTTTCAGGTCATTATAGCAGTTTTTCACACTTTTGTTTTATCTTTTGGACATGCATCTTTTTGGGAAAATGAAAACCTTGTTAGTGCAATTAGGCAAAAATCTACTTTAGGTAAACAAATAAAATTTTGTAGACATATTTGTTTGCGTATGTAGATGATCATATTTACTTTTGTTGTCATAGCAATATTTACAATTTGTCAAAATTTTTGGTGTTTGTATTTAGATTTTTGATTGGCATATCAGTGTGGTATATGTGTTTTGTCAGCACAAAACTATTTCAAATTTTTCTTTAGGTTCTAACTCACTTGGCTGTCATGGCATGCCAGGTAAGCATCTGGTATGACCTGTGGCCAATGTCTAATCATTTTACATTGTGTGTCTGTCAACAATTGCTATTTTAAACTTCTCAAAAACCACTGGACAGATTATAACCAAATTTGTCACAGAGCATCCTGAGTTGAAAGGTTTTTAGAATGATCTGCCTTAAAATATGTCCACCATTAAAAACAGGACAACTTTTAAATAACTTATAAAACACTGATAAATCAAATTTGACAGAAAAAGTACTGGCATATAAGGATTTCAATTTTCTTTAGCTTATACTGTTGTAAAGAGAGCTGCCATTACAAAATGTAGAAAATCTTTACATTCTCAAGTATCACTAAACAGAATTTGCCCTGACATTGAGAGCTTTCAATTTTATAACATATTGTTGATGAACTCTCAAATATGGCCACAATGCTAAAAATAGAAAACACAAATGGATTTATTGATTTTTTTTTTTTTAAACTGACCTGACCTGCTTGGTGAGAAACTGCCCCGGGCACTCTGGCTTTTCAGTATTTAACCATGATGCTTGAATATCATTGCAAATAGCAAAGATAGAGAAAATTTGAAAGAGTGGTTTTGGCCACTTATGCAATGAACAGTGACCAACTTCACTTGCATTTTGCTATTAGGCAGACAACACTCCAGTGAGTGATCTCACCCACTTTGGTCATTTGTTAACTTTTTGGTCTGCAGTTTGGGCATACATGTATATGTTTTACAAGCACAAATCTTTGGGATGTACATTCAAACCTTCACTGGTAAGTGCCTGCTTATAAAAATAACCTTTGTATACAGTCAATTACAATAAGTCCTATTTATGCAATAGCAAGTAGATATTTATATCTTCATGTGATACAAGAGTGAATTCTAGTCCAATTTGTTTCTTGCATTTTTTACCTGATCTTTTCATTGCACATGTTACATTTTTTTTTGTTGTTGTTGAATGAAATAAAGCAATTGTTTTTCTTCCAAGATTTTATTTTAAAGCTGGAAAATAGTAGCCAGACATTATGCTTTCATCTTTAATTTCCAGATTACTGTGAACAGTAACATATGTAATGTCTAAATATGCCTTTGAATTGAAATTTATGAATCATGTTGAATGTTAATTTTGGGATCTTATTCTTTATTTTCATGTGATTTTGTTTTCCTTCTAATATTTGAATTTCCTGTCTCATGTAGATTCATTTAATCAGTGTGCACTGAATGGATTACTCAGATAAAAACCGTTTTGGACAAACGTTTCACCACATCATTGGCAGTGATTAAGCTTTTAAAACAAACAAGAATGCCTGCAGCTTTGGGTTTTTATTAACAAAAAAATCATGTTCTGGTGAAATATCTAAGATATTTTTCTTTCTTTCTATTTGTAATTTTCTCACAAGAGTGACTTGAGATTCAACATGTGTATTATTTTGTTTGTTCATTTAATAAAAACAGCTTTCAATTTGTGTTATTTTTATATATCAGTAACAATAGTCACCGTTGATGTGACCCGATCTTGGCTGCTTATTGTATTTAGGGTTAATAATCTCGGCTGATGTGACCTGATTACATATTGTGTTAGTGTTGGTCATCTCAGCTGATGTGACCTGACTGCTATACAACTCTATGGTCTAAGTAAGAAAAGAGTGAAAACCAACAAGTCAAATAATTGATTTTGCATCGAACACAAAGCTGACATTTAAAAAGAACTTACAGTAATGCAAATAAAATCCCAAATAGTTCAAAACATTGCATTACCAGTCCTAATGAATCAAGTTTTAATGAAATCCCAGTGGTATTCTAAAAAAGATCCAGTGCTAAAGGTGTTGACAAGCCTGTACTAAGTCTCAAATCTCATGTACTAATGTAACAGTGGTCTGAAATGTGATAATGTGCCAGAGGTGAACATTGCTGGAACGTCATTTTTGAAAAATAAAACCTTCCTACGAAAATGAAAAAGATAAGGTCAATAACGCTAAACCGAACTTTCTAACTTAGAGAGAGTCTCTCTCCAAGAGTTTCTCTCCAAGAGTCTCCTCGTGGTTACTTTAGTTTTGTCATTTATTTTTCAAATTTGTGTGTTTTCTGTTTACCGTGGTAAGTCCCATTGAGGTCGTTCACCTCTTCTGCTGCTGTTTATTTATCCGAAATTTTTTATCGATACCGATACGATAGCTTGATCTAGGTTCGTGTAAATTTATTGATATAAATCAATGTGGAGTTGTTTGCCGTTTTAAAAAATGTTTCTGAACTTAATTATATTCATGTCTCCACTACAGCAATCTGATGAATATTTCTAAGTGTACGTGTATCTACGCTGTTAAATACAGCTAAAATATTACAGTTACCTTTGATCACTTTTGAACCTTTGTGTATATCTCTGTGTAACATAAATTATATCTGTATTTTTATGTCCAGCGTCACGTCGTCGTAAACAACTAAATTATTACTAAGTCCATTAAGTTCAACAACTTACGGTGCATCATTGATATCTGTTATCAAATCAATAACGTCTTCATTTTCTTCATTTAATAACTTCGCATTTTCGTTAAAATCTTTAAGTAGATCATAATATCGCTGATCATTAACTGATGGTGCATCTAAATACAACTTATCCCATTTCAACCATCACATTATCAGATTAAGTAATAATTGTATTTTACCACTTCCAGATGGCCCTATTATCATCATCCTAACATAATTTGGTAATGCTGGATGGTGTTTGAATGGTTTTTGTTTTCATGTTGCTGATAAATTACATCCATGTCTATATTATAGATATTGATTTATATTGTTTGCGCTGTAGAGTTAAAACTCCAACTACAGATCTGTCCATAGTTACAACAACAACAACAACAATATAGCGTACCGTGGAAAATGTTCTGTATGTGGAAGAAAGAAATTTTCGTTTTTACGGAGAATTCAACGTAAAGATAGCGGTGATATTGCAACATTAATGTAAAAATTTCCAGGAACTACATGGGCTAAATATCCAGGAGAAAAACATTTACCAGAATATAATAAATGCGGTCCTGGAACTCGACTTTATGAACAAGATCAACCAAAATCTGGTGAATATCCAATAAATGCGACTGACCGAGCATGTCACGTTCATGATGTAGCTTATAAAAGTAAATATTTAGAACAACATATCGCAGACGTGAAATTGATTCATGCGTTAAATTCTATAAAAGATAAATCTCTTAAAGAAAGATTAGCTAATTGGTTTGTTAGATCTGTGATGAAAGGTAAGTTAGCATTAGGTGCTGGTAATTAATCATCTGATTATAAAATAATGGAATCTATTTATATATTTATATCCCAAGGAGATATTGGAAAGGTAGAGCAGCGATTAATAAACTTGCTGATGCAGCGAATGTCACGTTCTGTTGAGACAGCGTGGTAAGCACAACAGGCAATATAGCAAATTTATCGATCACCACCTAACGAATTCAGCATGCACATTTTGATGTTAACGTTCCTAATGAAGTTCGTGGAGCTAATATTATGTTTTTACCTCATGATACTATCAAAATAGGTAGATTTCAAATAACATTCAAATATGCATTAACTGTCGTTGACGTTGCAAGCAGATATAAAGGAACAGAGCCACTATCAACTAAAACAGCAACTGAAGTGGTATCTGCTTTTGAATGAATTTATCGACGAGGACCCTTCTGATGGCCAAAACTATTACAGGTCGATCCTGGTAAAGAATTTCTTTGTGTAGTGTCATCAATAATGAAACATCATAACGTTAAAATACGAGGAGGATATACTGCAATTCATAGTGATCAGGCAATTGTTGAACGATTTAATAGAACACTTGCTGAGCGGTTATTTACGTGAAGGAAATAATTCAGGATATTAGATCTCACTAATGGGTTACAAGATTACCGAGAGTATTAGCTGCATTAATTAATGAAATTACTCGAACAACTAACATGAAACCCATTAATGCAATTGCAAAAACATATAACAATACAACCACGTGAATTTTCAGCGCAGCCAGTATTAGGTAATGTGACTGTCATATATTTATATGAACCTGGTAAACTTGAAGGTGGTTAAAAAAAGAGTGATCCTATTTGGAGCACAACGACTTGTAACATTTCTAGCATATTAAGATCTATGGACAGACCTGGAATATACAGATTAGATTCAACTGCTCTTCAGCGTGGATTTGTACGTGAACAGTTACAAGTAATTCCCGAGAAAAAACAATAGCTTTAGAAGAAATTAAGAACACATATCAAAATTACCTAAAAATATAAACAGATGGATCCAAAATAATAAATCATTGCAAAACAGCTGCAGCAATGGTGATACCTGAGCTGAATGCACAAATGAGGTAGCGTCTACCTGACTACTGCTCCATATACACAGCTGAATTCTGGGCCATCTTCGAAGCACTAAAATGGATTGAGAAAAACAAACCAAACAAGACAGTTATAATAAGTGACTCGCTTAGTGTCATAACCTCAGTCCATAATAACACCACTAAATCAAGAGAGAATTTCCTAAACCAAACCAACGCACAAATAACTATAAACAAATTAAGCATAGAATACATGTGGATTCCATCCCACATCAGTATCCCAGGAAACGACTTAGCAGACCAGATAGCTAAAGAAAAACTCAATGAACCAAATTACATGCCACTCGAATATAGTCAACATGAACTATAAGCCTAATCAACATATTAATTAACAATAAATGGCAAACCGATTGGAATCAAAATCAGAAAGGAAGACAAGTATACAATACAGTTATACCATCACGGAAGTAAAAAGAAATAGCAAACCACCTAGGTGCACAGGCTATGAGCAAACAATGATCAATTGATTCTCTTAGGAAAAACGAAACTAGCAAACAGCTTTGAAAAATACATAGGACCCTCCACACAAACATAAATTGCTACAATTGTAACACTCCAGAAGATGTACACCACATCTTCAATGATTGTAGAATAACCAGGAAGGAAAGGGACAAATTCAGATCCGAACAACAAATCATAGCCGCCCCATATACATAGCCAGACATAATTCAGTTAACAAATAGCAACCCCCAAACAACATTCATAAATAAATTTGAATCTTTAAAAACAACAGGGCTACTAGAGAAAATTTAGAAAATAGGAAAATAAAGAACATAATAGGGAAAAAAAAACCAACTAATGAAAAAACCTTGTCCTAGCTCAAATCAAAAGTAATCATAAAAAATGAATGCATCTTTAAGGAATGAAAGCACCATCACGAATGAGCATGTAGATCTCAACCGTCCTTGGAACCCAGATACACTACGGTGGGCATGAGATGACCAACGCTCGTACACTGAGCAACCAACCGGAAATTAAAGATGCGAGTAACACTATAAACAAAATAGGGAGACCAAAAGGATTACATAAAAACTAGTACTAGAGTATTTCCGGAGTAGGAAACCAAAACGAAAGGCTCTTTAAGGAATGGAAGCACCACAAGGGATGAGCAGGTAGATCTTAACCGTCTTCGGAACCCACATGCACTACAGTGGGCATGAGATCACCAAGGCTCATTCACTGAGCAAACAAACAAAAAAAAAATAAAGACGCGAGTAACTCTAGAAACAAACTAGGGAACCTGGAAAAATGACTCAAATCCCTTTGAGTAATCAAATCATTCAGGGAATAATAACAAGTCAACACAATAGTTGAAAGATAAAGTAATAGGGGTATACAAATCACGACGAACAGGTAATGAAGACAATTAGGGAATAAACACACCATGTAAAAGGCAGAAAATAAACAAACAATTAACAACAAATAGGTTTAAAAAAAAACAGCCCATAAAATAAGTATAGGAACCTACCCTGATACCTATTACTTTCTCTAACTTTCCACTCAATGCAGCCTTATTGACAGCAAATAATAATTGCCAATACGTATCAAATTCGAAAGTCAGAAGGCCACAAATAAGTAAATGGTCCGAGACCAGAATATCATAAACTTCTGTCCCGATATTATGGTCTCAATTTAGACGGTATAAGATAGTCTAAAAGCCCAAGACTACCAGGCACAGCAACACAAGGCTGCAATTCAATTTTATCTAACTTTAGGCATACGGACCGACAACTCAACACTATAAGGGCTGGGGCGTATGGGCCTGTATACTCTATTAACTCAAAACAGCACCTCCAATTTAGGGGCGAAAAAGTTTGGATAAAGGGGCATCACTGCTGGACCAAAACCGGAAAAACATCAGGAGAGAAACAACTTCAAAGAACCCAGGACAAAGGAAAATAATGGCTGGTCCGAGGGAACAACCATATGCTGGGACACCGTGAGAACAAGATGGCAGCCTGACATTAGGCTACTCAAACTGACAAGAGAAAGCAATACAGAAAAGAATCCGATTGCTTTCATTGCCTGGTTATCAGGGTCCTCATTTGCTACGAGAACCGTTTGCGAACAATTTATTTCAAGAAACCTGACTTAATCATTTTTGCACAAAGTTCAAAATTAACAAGCTATTTTAATCAAACAGTGACTATAATTATTTATTTCGCATAGACATCTTGGTATTCAAACTTGTTAGAAACTTAATACATGTACACTTTGTACTAGAAATATTGGAAAGTTAATATAGTTCAACAAATTTTACGACTTCATGGATTTGATTTAATTGTATATGTGGCTCACACATTGGTATTTTCCTGTCCATTTGTAATAAATGAACCAGATTTGAATTAAGCACGGAATCACGACGTTGCGTGCTGTACGACATCCTTGGACTTAATGGTACCTCTCTTTTCTTGCCACAACTCGGATAGCTCCATATGGCGGAGATGTGAAACTAATTTCTACTACCTCCACTTGTGCCATTGCATACCATCAACACACCTAATTGGCTGTTAGCGTTGAGTGTGTGATGGGTCTATTCCCACTCACCCAGGGTCCTTCATTCGGGTTGATGGTTACTTAATAGCAACCCCGACCTAACGACCAAATTAAATAGTACTCCTTGAGTACATAAATGCCTGGGGGAAGCGGAACCATTCCTCCCCAAAGTAGTAATAATCCAACTTTGCTTGAAACTTAAAACAGTGCTACATGCCCCTAGTGTGCGATACAGCACTATAATTCAACTTCATCATCACTTTCCGAAAAGCCACTTCCAGTAGTGCCAATGTCGGGTTCATCCTTAGAAGATCTTGTTCGTGTAAAAAGAGGTCTGAACGGAGAGGAAGATCGTTTTGGTGTTGGTTCATTTTCAATTGATCCCATCGGTAATGATCGTTCTTCAGTTATCAATGTTGGTGGTAATGGTTGTCGTTTAATAGGAATTTTGCTATAAAAGAATATAGACCTTGTTTTTGTTGTTTCTTTGGTTGTTTTTCTTCTCTCTTTTATCGTTTATGCTCTTTCTTTTGTTGTTTTTGTTTCTCTCTTTTGTCGTTTTTGCTCTTTCTTTTGTTGTTTTTGTTTCTCTCTTTTGTCGTTTTTGCTCTTTCTTTTGTTTGTTGTTTTTTTTCTGCTATCTATTATTGTTTTTGTTTTTTCTAATTTATCACTTACTATGTTAAGCGCAAGCGATATTTCCTACATATGAATCACTTCCTTTATCAATTCGACTTGAACCAGTTAAATTTTATAAAGAGCCCATGCTTGTCTTGTGTTAGCTTTTTTAATATATTCCGGTTTCAATATTTCTTTTCTACGTTCAAAAGATTTAATAACAAAATTTATAAAATCATCTGAAGAAGTTTTATCAATTGTACTTAAGGATTCTTCGGTAAATTCATTACATAAATTTGTAATTATTTCCTCATCAGTTTTTTCTCTGTAGCAACAGGTTTATCTGGTTGATGCATTAGACCAGAAATTACTCGTAAAAATCGTGATAACTCCCCAGTCTGTTTAGCAATCTCTTCAAGCTGAGGAAGAAGAGGTTTAGTTGTTTCAGTAACAGGTTTAAATAATTGTTATGTTCCTTCTAAAGATTTAGAACAACATATCGCAGACGTGAAATTGATTCATGCGTTAAATTCTATAAAAGATAAATCTCTTAAAGAAAGATTAGCTAATTGGTTAGTTAGATCTGTGATGAAAGGTAAGTTAGCATTAGGTGCTGGTAATTAATCATCCGATTATAAAATAATGGAATCTTTTCATAGATTTATATCCCAAGGAGATATTGGAAAGGTAGAGCAGCGATTAATAAACTTGCTGATGCAGCGAATGTCACGTTCTGTTGAGACAGCGTGGTAAGCACAACAGGCAATATAGCAAATTTATCGATCACCACCTAACGAATTCAGCATGCACATTTTGATGTTAACGTTCCTAATGAAGTTCGTGGAGCTAATTATATGTTTTTACCTCATGATGCTATCAAAATAGGTAGATTTCAAATAACATTCAAATATGCATTAACTGTCGTTGACGTTGCAAGCAGATATAAAGGAACAGAGCCACTATCAACTAAAACAGTAACTGAAGTGTTATCTGCTGTTGAATGAATTTATCGACGAGGACCCTTCTGATGGCCAAAACTATTACAGGTCGATCCTGGTAAAGAATTTCTTTGTGTAGTGTCATCAATAATGAAACATCATAACGTTAAAATACGAGGAGGATATACTGCAATTCATAGTGATCAGGCAATTGTTGAACGATTTAATAGAACACTTGTTGAGCGGTTATTTACGTGAAGGAAATAATTCAGGATATTAGATCTCACGAATGGGTTACAAGATTACCGAGAGTATTAGCTGCATTAATTAATGAAATTACTCGAACAACTAACATGAAACCCATTAATGCAATTGCAAAAACATATAACAATACAACCACGTGAATTTTCAGCGCAGCCAGTATTAGGTAATGTGACTGTCATATATTTATATGAACCTGGTAAACTTGAAGGTGGTTAAAAAAAGAGTGATCCTATTTGGAGCACAACGACTTGTAACATTTCTAGCATATTGAGATCTACGGACAGACCTGGAATATACAGATTAGATTCAACTGCTCTTCAGCGTGGATTTGTACGTGAACAGTTACAAGTAATTTCCGAGAAAAAACAATAGCTTTAGAAGAAATTAAGAACACATATCAAAATTACCTAAAAATATAAACAGATGGATCCAAAATAATAAATCATTGCAAAACAGCTGCAGCAATGGTGATACCTGAGCTGAATGCACAAATGGGGTAGCGTCTACCTGACTACTGCTCCATATACACAGCTGAATTCTGGGCCATCTTAGAAGCACTAAAATGGATTGAGAAAAACAAACCAAACAAGACAGTTATAATAAGTGACTCGCTTAGTGTCATAACCTCAGTCCATAATAACACCACTAAATCAAGAGAGAATTTCCTAAACCAAGCCAACGCACAAATAACTATAAACAAATTAAGCATAGAATACATGTGTATTCCATCCCACATCAATATTCCAGGAAATGACTTTGCAGACCAGATAGCTAAAGAAAAACTCATTGAACCAAATTACATGCCACTCGAATATAGTCAACATGAACTATAAGCCTAATCAACATATTAATTAACAATAAATGGCAAACCGATTGGAATCAAATCAGAAAGGAAGAAAAGTATACAATACAGTTATACCATCACGGAAGTAAAAAGAAATAGCAAACCACCTAGGTGCACAGGCTATGAACAAACAATGATCAATTGATTCTCTTAGGAAAAACGAAACTGGCAAACAGCTTTGAAAAATACATAGGACCCTTCCCACATAACATAAATTGCTACAATTGTAACACTCCAGAAGATGTACACCACATCTTCAATGATTGTAGAATAACCATGAAGGAAAGGGACAAATTCAGATCCGAACAACAAATCATAGCCGCCCCATATACATACCCAGACATAATTCAATTAACAAATAGCAACCCCCATACAACATTCAAAACTAAAATTGAATTTTTAAAAACAACAGGGCTACTAGAGAAAATTTAGAAAATAGGAAAATAAAGAACATAATAGGGGGAAAAAAACTAAGGAAAAAACCTTGTCCTAGCTCAAATCAAAAGTAATCATAAAAAATGAATGCATCATTAAGGAATGAAAGCACCATCACGAATAAGCATGTAGATCTCAACCGTCCTTGGAACCCAGATACACTACGGTGGGCAAGAGATGACCAACGCTCGTACACTGAGCAACCAACCGGAAATTAAAGATGCGAGTAACACTATAAACAAAATAGGGAGACCAAAAGGATTACATAAAAACTAGTACTAGAGTATTTCCGGGGTAGGAAACCAAAACGAAAGGCTCTTTAAGGAATGGAAGCACCACAAGGGATGAGCAGGTAGATCTTAACCGTCTTCGGAACCCACATGCACTACAGTGGGCATGAGATCACCAAGGCTCATTCACTGAGCAAACAAACAAAAAAAAATAAAGACGCGAGTAACTCTAGAAACAAACTAGGGAACCTGGAAAAATGACTCAAATCCCTTTGAGTAATCAAATCATTCAGGGAATAATAACAAGTCAACACAATAGTTGAAAGATAAAGTAATAGGGGTATACAAATCACGACGAACAGGTAATGAAGACAATTAGGGAATAAACACACCATGTAAAAGGCAGAAAATAAACAAACAATTAACAACAAATAGGTTTTAAAAAAACAGCCCATAAAATAAGTATAGGAACCTACCCTGATACCTATTACTTTCTCTAACTTTCCACTCAATGCAGCCTTATTGACAGCAAATAATAATTGCCAATACGTATCAAATTCGAAAGTCAGAAGGCCACAAATAAGTAAATGGTCCGAGACCAGAATATCATAAACTTCTGTCCCGATATTATGGTCTCAATTTAGACGGTATAAGATAGTCTAAAAGCCCAAGACTACCAGGCACAGCAACACAAGGCTGCAATTCAATTTTATCTAACTTTAGGCATACGGACCGACAACTCAACACTATAAGGGCTGGGGCGTATGGGCCTGTATACTCTATTAACTCAAAACAGCACCTCCAATTTAGGGGCGAAAAAGTTTGGATAAAGGGGCATCACTGCTGGACCAAAACCGGAAAAACATCAGGAGAGAAACAACTTCAAAGAACCCAGGACAAAGGAAAATAATGGCTGGTCCGAGGGAACAACCATATGCTGGGACACCGTGAGAACAAGATGGCAGCCTGACATTAGGCTACTCAAACTGACAAGAGAAAGCAATACAGAAAAGAATCCGATTGCTTTCATTGCCTGGTTATCAGGGTCCTCATTTGCTACGAGAACCGTTTGCGAACAATTTATTTCAAGAAACCTGACTTAATCATTTTTGCACAAAGTTCAAAATTAACAAGCTATTTTAATCAAACAGTGACTATAATTATTTATTTCGCATAGACATCTTGGTATTCAAACTTGTTAGGAACTTAATACATGTACACTTTGTACTAGAAATATTGGAAAGTTAATATAGTTCAACAAATTTTACGACTTCATGGATTTGATTTAATTGTATATGTGGCTCACACATTGGTATTTTCCTGTCCATTTGTAATAAATGAACCAGATTTGAATTAAGCACGGAATCACGACGTTGCGTGCTGTACGACATCCTTGGACTTAATGGTACCTCTCTTTTCTTGCCACAACTCGGATAGCTCCATATGGCGGAGATGTGAAACTAATTTCTACTACCTCCACTTGTGCCATTGCATACCATCAACACACCTAATTGGCTGTTAGCGTTGAGTGTGTGATGGGTCTATTCCCACTCACCCAGGGTCCTTCATTCGGGTTGATGGTTACTTAATAGCAACCCCGACCTAACGACCAAATTAAATAGTACTCCTTGAGTACATAAATGCCTGGGGGAAGCGGAACCATTCCTCCCCAAAGGAGTAATAATCCAACTTTGCTTGAAACTTAAAACAGTGCTACATGCCCCTAGTGTGCGATACAGCACTATAATTCAACTTCATCATCACTTTCCGAAAAGCCACTTCCAGTAGTGCCAATGTCGGGTTCATCCTTAGAAGATCTTGTTCGTGTAAAAAGAGGTCTGAACGGAGAGGAAGATCGTTTTGGTGTTGGTTCATTTTCAATTGATCCCATCGGTAATGATCGTTCTTCAGTTATCGATCTTGGTGGTAATGGTTGTCGTTTAATAGGAATTTTGCTATAAAAGAATATAGACCTTGTTTTCGTTGTTTCTTTGGTTGTTTTTGTTCTCTCTTTTATCGTTTATGTTCTTTCTTTTGTTGTTTTTGTTTCTCTCTTTTGTCGTTTTTGCTCTTTCTTTTGTTGTTTTTCTTCTCTCTTTTATCGTTTATGTTCTTTCTTTTGTTGTTTTTGTTTCTCTCTTTTGTCGTTTTTGCTCTTTCTTTTGTTTGTTGTTTTTGTTCTGCTATCTATTATTGTTTTTGTTTTTTCTAATTTATCACTTACTATGTTAAGCGCAAGCGATATTTCCTACATGTGAATCACTTCCTTTATCAATTCGACTTGAACCAGTTAAATTTTATAAAGAGCCCATGCTTGTCTTGTGTTAGCTTTTTTAATATATTCCGGTTTCAATATTTCTTTTCTACGTTCAAAAGATTCAATAACAAAATTTATAAAATCATCTGAAGAAGTTTTATCAATTGTACTTAAGGATTCTTCGGTAAATTCATTACATAAATTTGTAATTATTTCCTCATCAGTTTTTTCTCTGTAGCAACAGGTTTATCTGGTTGATGCATTAGACCAGAAATTACTCGTAAAAATCGTGATAACTCCCCAGTCTGTTTAGCAATCTCTTCAAGCTGAGGAAGAAGAGGTTTAGTTGTTTCAGTAACAGGTTTAAATAATTGTTATGTTCCTTCTAAAGATTTAGAACAACATATCGCAGACGTGAAATTGATTCATGCGTTAAATTCTATAAAAGATAAATCTCTTAAAGAAAGATTAGCTAATTGGTTAGTTAGATCTGTGATGAAAGGTAAGTTAGCATTAGGTGCTGGTAATTAATCATCTGATTATAAAATAATGGAATCTTTTCATAGATTTATATCCCAAGGAGATATTGGAAAGGTAGAGCAGCGATTAATAAACTTGCTGATGCAGCGAATGTCACGTTCTGTTGAGACAGCGTGGTAAGCACAACAGGCAATATAGCAAATTTATCGATCACCACCTAACGAATTCAGCATGCACATTTTGATGTTAACGTTCCTAATGAAGTTCGTGGAGCTAATTATATGTTTTTACCTCATGATGCTATCAAAATAGGTAGATTTCAAATAGCATTCAAATATGCATTAACTGTCGTTGACGTTGCAAGCAGATATAAAGGAACAGAGCCACTATCAACTAAAACAGTAACTGAAGTGTTATCTGCTTTTGAATGAATTTATCGACGAGGACCCTTCTGATGGCCAAAACTATTACAGGTCGATCCTGGTAAAGAATTTCTTTGTGTAGTGTCATCAATAATGAAACATCATAATGTTAAAATACGAGGAGGATATACTGCAATTCATAGTGATCAGGCAATTGTTGAATGATTTAATAGAACACTTGCTGAGCGGTTATTTACGTGAAGGAAATAATTCAGGATATTAGATCTCACGAATGGGTTACAAGATTACCGAGAGTATTAGCTGCATTAATTAATGAAATTACTCGAACAACTAACATGAAACCCATTAATGCAATTGCAAAAACATATACCAATACAACCGCGTGAATTTTCAGCGCAGCCAGTATTAGGTAATGTGACTGTCATAGATTTATATGAACCTGGTAAACTTGAAGGTGGTTAAAAAAAAAAAAAAGAGTGATCCTATTTGGAGCACAACGACTTGTAACATTTCTAGCATATTGAGATCTACGGACAGACCTGGAATATACAGATTAGATTCAACTGCTCTTCAGCGTGGATTTCTACGTGAACAGTTACAAGTAATTTCCGAGAAAAAACAATAGCTTTAGAAGAAATTAAGAACACATATCAAAATTACCTAAAAATATAAACAGATGGATCCAAAATAATAAATCATTGCAAAACAGCTGCAGCAATGGTGATACCTGAGCTGAATGCACAAATGGGGTAGCGTCTACCTGACTACTGCTCCATATACACAGCTGAATTCTGGGCCATCTTAGAAGCACTAAAATGGATTGAGAAAAACAAACCAAACAAGACAGTTATAATAAGTGACTCGCTTAGTGTCATAACCTCAGTCCATAATAACACCACTAAATCAAGAGAGAATTTCCTAAACCAAGCCAACGCACAAATAACTATAAACAAATTAAGCATAGAATACATGTGTATTCCATCCCACATCAATATTCCAGGAAATGACTTTGCAGACCAGATAGCTAAAGAAAAACTCATTGAACCAAATTACATGCCACTCGAATATAGTCAACATGAACTATAAGCCTAATCAACATATTAATTAACAATAAATGGCAAACCGATTGGAATCAAATCAGAAAGGAAGAAAAGTATACAATACAGTTATACCATCACGGAAGTAAAAAGAAATAGCAAACCACCTAGGTGCACAGGCTATGAACAAACAATGATCAATTGATTCTCTTAGGAAAAACGAAACTGGCAAACAGCTTTGAAAAATACATAGGACCCTTCCCACATAACATAAATTGCTACAATTGTAACACTCCAGAAGATGTACACCACATCTTCAATGATTGTAGAATAACCATGAAGGAAAGGGACAAATTCAGATCCGAACAACAAATCATAGCCGCCCCATATACATACCCAGACATAATTCAATTAACAAATAGCAACCCCCATACAACATTCAAAACTAAAATTGAATTTTTAAAAACAGGGCTACTAGAGAAAATTTAGAAAATAGGAAAATAAAGAACATAATAGGGGGAAAAAAAACTAAGGAAAAAACCTTGTCCTAGCTCAAATCAAAAGTAATCATAAAAAATGAATGCATCATTAAGGAATGAAAGCACCATCACGAATAAGCATGTAGATCTCAACCGTCCTTGGAACCCAGATACACTACGGTGGGCATGAGATGACCAACGCTCGTACACTGAGCAACCAACCGGAAATTAAAGATGCGAGTAACACTATAAACAAAATAGGGAGACCAAAAGGATTACATAAAAACTAGTACTAGAGTATTTCCGGGGTAGGAAACCAAAACGAAAGGCTCTTTAAGGAATGGAAGCACCACAAGGGATGAGCAGGTAGATCTTAACCGTCTTCGGAACCCACATGCACTACAGTGGGCATGAGATCACCAAGGCTCATTCACTGAGCAAACAAACAAAAAAAAAAATAAAGACGCGATTAACTCTAGAAACAAACTAGGGAACCTGGAAAAATTACTGAAATCCCTTTGAGTAATCAAATCATTCAGGGAATAATAACAAATCAACACAATAGTTGAAAGATAAAGTAATAGGGGTATACAAATCACGACGAACAGGTAATGAAGACAATTAGGGAATAAACACACCATGTAAAAGGCAGAAAATAAACAAACAATTAACAACAAATAGGTTTTAAAAAAACAGCCCATAAAATAAGTATAGGAACCTACCCTGATACCTATTACTTTCTCTAACTTTCCACTCAATGCAGCCTTATTGACAGCAAATAATAATTGCCAATACGTATCAAATTCGAAAGTCAGAAGGCCACAAATAAGTAAATGGTCCGAGACCAGAATATCATAAACTTCTGTCCCGATATTATGGTCTCAATTTAGACGGTATAAGATAGTCTAAAAGCCCAAGACTACCAGGCACAGCAACACAAGGCTGCAATTCAATTTTATCTAACTTTAGGCATACGGACCGACAACTCAACACTATAAGGGCTGGGGCGTATGGGCCTGTATACTCTATTAACTCAAAACAGCACCTCCAATTTAGGGGCGAAAAAGTTTGGATAAAGGGGCATCACTGCTGGACCAAAACCGGAAAAACATCAGGAGAGAAGCAACTTCAAAGAACCCAGGACAAAGGAAAATTATGGCTGGTCCGAGGGAACAACCATATGCTGGGACACCGTGAGAACAAGATGGCAGCCTGACATTAGGCTACTCAAACTGACAAGAGAAAGCAATACAGAAAAGAATCCGATTGCTTTCATTGCCTGGTTATCAGGGTCCTCATTTGCTACGAGAACCGTTTGCGAACAATTTATTTCAAGAAACCTGACTTAATCATTTTTGCACAAAGTTCAAAATTAACAAGCTATTTTAATCAAACAGTGACTATAATTATTTATTTCGCATAGACATCTTGGTATTCAAACTTGTTAGGAACTTAATACATGTACACTTTGTACTAGAAATATTGGAAAGTTAATATAGTTCAACAAATTTTACGACTTCATGGATTTGATTTAATTGTATATGTGGCTCACACATTGGTATTTTCCTGTCCATTTGTAATAAATGAACCAGATTTGAATTAAGCACGGAATCACGACGTTGCGTGCTGTACGACATCCTTGGACTTAATGGTACCTCTCTTTTCTTGCCACAACTCGGATAGCTCCATATGGCGGAGATGTGAAACTAATTTCTACTACCTCCACTTGTGCCATTGCATACCATCAACACACCTAATTGGCTGTTAGCGTTGAGTGTGTGATGGGTCTATTCCCACTCACCCAGGGTCCTTCATTCGGGTTGATGGTTACTTAATAGCAACCCCGACCTAACGACCAAATTAAATAGTACTCCTTGAGTACATAAATGCCTGGGGGAAGCGGAACCATTCCTCCCCAAAGGAGTAATAATCCAACTTTGCTTGAAACTTAAAACAGTGCTACATGCCCCTAGTGTGCGATACAGCACTATAATTCAACTTCATCATCACTTTCCGAAAAGCCACTTCCAGTAGTGCCAATGTCGGGTTCATCCTTAGAAGATCTTGTTCGTGTAAAAAGAGGTCTGAACGGAGAGGAAGATCGTTTTGGTGTTGGTTCATTTTCAATTGATCCCATCGGTAATGATCGTTCTTCAGTTATCAATGTTGGTGGTAATGGTTGTCGTTTAATAGGAATTTTGCTATAAAAGAATATAGACCTTGTTTTTGTTGTTTCTTTGGTTGTTTTTGTTCTCTCTTTTATCGTTTATGTTCTTTCTTTTGTTGTTTTTGTTTCTCTCTTTTGTCGTTTTAGCTCTTTCTTTTGTTTGTTGTTTTTGTTCTGCTATCTATTATTGTTTTTGTTTTTTCTAATTTATCACTTACTATGTTAAGCGCAAGCGATATTTCCTACATATGAATCACTTCCTTTATCAATTCGACTTGAACCAGTTAAATTTTATAAAGAGCCCATGCTTGTCTTGTGTTAGCTTTTTTAATATATTCCGGTTTCAATATTTCTTTTCTACGTTCAAAAGATTTAATAACAAAATTTATAAAATCATCTGAAGAAGTTTTATCAATTGTACTTAAGGATTCTTCGGTAAATTCATTACATAAATTTGTAATTATTTCCTCATCAGTTTTTTCTCTGTAGCAACAGGTTTATCTGGTTGATGCATTAGACCAGAAATTACTCGTAAAAATCGTGATAACTCCCCAGTCTGTTTAGCAATCTCTTCAAGCTGAGGAAGAAGAGGTTTAGTTGTTTCAGTAACAGGTTTAAATAATTGTTATGTTCCTTCTGTAAATTCAACCCGAGGTTATTGACGTTCTTGAAGTTTTGTGTTTTCGTCGCACAGAATCACGAATATGAAAAATTTTTTTTGGATTGCTTCTAATCTTTCTCGAACAAATCTACCTGTATGTGATTCCATAACTGGTGTCATTATTGATATATAACAATGATCTAATTATAGTAGCAGAAGAGGCGAACAACCTCATTGAGATGTACCGCGGTAAACAGAAAACACACACAAATTTGAAAAATAAACGACAAAAATAGAGTAACCCTGGAGAGACTCTTGGGGATAAAATCCTGGAGAGAGACTCTCGATAAGTTAGAGAGTTCGGTTTAGCGTTATTGACCTTATTTTTCATTCGTAGGAAGGTTTTATTTTTCAAAAATGACGTTCCAGCAAAAGTTCTTTTCACCTTTTCTGCTGCTCCTCTGTCGATGAATCACAAAAATATACATAAAATCCAAGATATCCATGTTTTGAAATTACAAGATGGTGTCTCTTTCCAAAAATATAAATGTAATCCAAGATATCCACGTTTGAAATCAGTATAATTAAAAGATGGTGTCTCTTTCCAAAAATATAAATGTAATCCAAGATATCCATGTTTGAAATCAGTATAATTACAAGATGATGTCTCTTTGCAAAAATATTAATGACAAGCACTTTGCATTTTAAGTGAAAAAATAAGTTGAATACATAAATTCCAGCCCAAATGAAATGCTGAATACAACAATAAGAAGGATTTCTGATTTAGATGTTATTGCAGGAATAGATTTTTCAGTAAACAAGATTACAAAATGCTCTACTTGACCTTAGCAATTTAAAAAAAAATTGCTTAATAGAAACGTTTATTCTTGGAGATTATTTAATTAAAATTATAATATAGAATGAGG
Source organism: Unio delphinus (assembly GCA_029339505.1). NCBI lineage: Eukaryota > Metazoa > Mollusca > Bivalvia > Unionida > Unionidae > Unio > Unio delphinus. The sequence continues at coordinate 17,622,190 of JAQISU010000055.1, read as the reverse complement.
TACTTTTATGATGGAATTCCTATGACCATGACCAAACCTTAATAAATATTTACTTCAATTGATAATTATCCGAATACTTTACCCACAATCAGGGAGAAAATATTAGCTATATATAATCTTTACAAAAACATCATTAGTGCCTCTCATCAGGAACACAGAAAACTTGATTTTGGACTGGGTCAAGTACAAAATACAATTATCCATAACATATAATGAATTTTAATTTTAAAAAACCCAATGCAAACTAAATATACATAACATTGATCATTATATTAGTGTCATGTGGATGTGGCCTAGCTGTTTACAGTCTTAGTCTCAGTAATCTCTACTGATTTGACCTAGCAGCTTACTGCAATTAGCCATGAATACTGCACATTTCATTGCAAACAGTAGAGAACCAGATCATACAATCAAAATTTTCCTCTTAATTTCGAAACAGTGCAGAGCAATATGTACCAAAAAATCCACTAAACCTCACAATAATACGGACCCAGTACTGTCTTTGATCCGCATAACTGCAACTGTACAGACCCAGATTTGCCAATTAATCCACTTAAATGCAAACAGTACAAGCCCTGGTCTGTCGACCAATAATAAGAAAAATGTAAACAAATGTGCAAGTAAGAGGAGGCTATGCCATAAAATTAAAACCAGTGTATCAGAGTCGGAGAAAGAACGCGTCTGATACGGCGTAGAAACGTATGTCTGTCCTGTCCTGGTGGCATATAGGTGTTAAAATGTCAAAGTTGTTGAGCCGATATATGAGAGAGAGAGAGAGAGAGAGAGAGAGCGAGAGCGAAGGTTTAAAAAAAATCCTGTAGGTACTGTTTCTTTAATGTGCACAATATTTGTTTTATTCCTTTCCAGCTTGAATAAAAAAAAATGAGATGAAAAAAATAATAAAAAAGGTGTGCAGTAAATTTTAAAAAAAAATTGGATTAAGTGGCTTTAAAATGATGACGCCAACTTTCAGCATCCATTCTGCAGTTTATTTCCATCCAGTGTAATTCTTTATTAACTTTAAAAGAACTAAGTATATGATACATACACCAAAAACATGCAATATATACTCTAGCTTCTATTCATCATAATCTCACTAATTACAATACTATATTTAAAGTTCGAAAAGATTTGCCCCTTCGTCCCATCACGTATGTACAATTGACGCTGTTACATGAATTACACTAGCAATAGGAAAAATGACATAATTTGTATCACAATTTTTTAGTTTCTTTTGCATTTTATTATTATTACAATAATTAATAATCATAAATTGTGTGGAAAAAAATATTCCACCGCTATTTTGTATTTTCCTCACCTTCGACGCTGGTATTAATGAGCCGTTAAAAATTTGGCGATTACAACGAGTTATCCACTTCGTTGCTAGATCGTGGCTAACCAAACAAGCGTTGTGCCAAATTTACCTATCCGCGCTAAGAAAAAGTTGCCATTTATGGCTTGATGGGAGAATGCTCAACGAAGTTCAACCACAGATCCTTGCTTCTTCCACATGATCGGATACGCGGATGCACATACAAATACGTGTTAACCATCAAAGATGTTGAGCCGTTGATGTCGAAAGATTCAACAAGACGCATTTGAACGTATCAATGCATGTTTTACGTTAACATGGTCGCCAGCTGTACAGGTGGATCCAGATAAATAACTTATTGAATCAGTCGCAGAGTTGTTAGTGAAACAGCATGATCTAGTTCGTTGAATACATCATGTAAGCACACATTATATCAAGCAATTGTAAAATGATTCAAGCGCACACTCATGAACGATTATTTTGCCATCAGTACACGTATAAATAATTTATGATCGGTCTTGAGAGTCGATTATGCAGCTTCGGTCAGTAATAAGTGTTAAATAATGAAACCAACAGTACAATCAGTTTGAAACCCGTTACAGAGATCCGGCAGATGGCTGTCACAAAAGGCACCAACTCGAATGGTAAAGCGGTTTCACGGTCACCCGCGTTTACCTTGGTTGTGGACAATCTGGTTTGGTATCTGTGTGGAGCTTGCTGGCAGACAATGTTATGTTACAAACCCGGTAACGTCCGTCGTTATCTTTATGATCTAAAACTGAACATATTCTGGAGGCAGCCAATGCGCTGTCATCAAGTGTATGAACCTTAAGTTCTCACAGATAAAAAAAAAAAATCGGCACGTCCAACGAGTTGCGCATTCGTGCATGAAGAATTTTAAGTCGTTGCCGCGTGTTCACAATTGCGAGTGCCTGTATGCGGATGTAATTATTCTATTACAAAAAATACATCTCTTGGTATCTAGTACATCACTTGATATCTAGCGCAGACAAACGACTTGGTACAGCGATACACAACCATGCGACGTTCAGCGAGTAGACAAGATTTTCCACATGTGTAATTTCACGTCGCTCGAGTAGATGCTCCAAATACAGGCTTTGTCAGGATTATTTTACACGACAACCCATATAACTCTAACAGCCACTGTAATATGTTTCCGTACGAGACCATTCTGCAGTCCACTGTAATCGATTACAGCTTCGCGTGCAGCCTTACATTTTCCTCGGTAGGCTTGCCATAACATTCATTTTTGAATCCACCCCCTCTTGATTTTTTTGTTGACTTTGGTACTTCAGATATTCGCTGGTGTCATGCTCGTTTACAGGTAATGTCTCACCCATGTCCGCGTAGATGTCATTGGTGGCAAGGTGCAATAGCAAAGAACCAGTACCACGGATTGATCTTGTTGTAATAGAACTCATATACAAGTGATTGGAAGACCGGGTCGTTATTCAACCTTGAGGACTGTCCCGACCTTCGACGCTGGTTAACTGTCGAAGATTCTTATGGTTTTCCTGAACATTGCATTATTCATCAGCTTCAAGAATTCTCTCTCCTACTCGCTTGTTTCACTGTCCTCTGGTGGGTATTCATCTGTACATAAGGTACCAAGCACGCATGCTCACGAAACCGGAGTACCCAGGAGACTCCATGCACATTACAACTGCAGATTTTGTACATGTACAACAGAGTTGAGCTTGAGGCTCGTGTTCGGGACAAGCTTGGTGCATTCAGTGAAAACACCCAAAATTTTCCTAAAAGGGACACTGAAGGTGCTTCCAGAGTCAGTGGATAATCGTTGTTTTGAAGCTCGTCCCGGTACTCCAGGTAAACTTCGAAGTAAGTATTTGATGTTGCTGTTGTTGTTATACTGGTTGAAGTGCATTTGTGCGGGATCGATCCATCCGAACTCACCAATAGGCATTGGGATCAACGAACATGATGTAACAGTTTGGAAGGGCAATGTGGTATCTGTGCACGATTGACTTGTTTGCGTGAGCAAAACGGTGACTCGCTATGGATATTGCGCCGCGGTAACTATATTTGATTCAAAAATATCTTTATCAATATTAGTTAATAGTTCCAACTCGATCAAGAGTTTTGACAGCAGAGCATCCCATGCCATTCCAGGTGATGTGAAGTATTACAGCTCGTGATAGTCACCAAGATTTTGACAGCCAAATGCAGAATATACATTGTTCGTTTGCATATCGTCGTTTTCCGAACTTCCTTCGTGGGAAAGCGACGAATAGAATGCACTGAGGCAACTGTGTTCGGAAAACGTTCCAAGTCGATCATGTTACTCGTACAGATAGATTCCTTTGCAGTATGTAAACCAATTTGTTCAGAGGCACACAGTATCAACGAGTACTCGTAAAGCGGTTCGACGCAAGGTGTTTGACATGTTTGTCTTGGCTAGAATTCATTAACTCCAGCCAGTCCTTAAACTGCAGTTGGTCAAGTCGAAATATATATTATTCCATGTTGTGTAGCATGGCACTTATTTCAATGTCCAATGCCATCACGATTCCTTACATAAATAAGCGACCATCATTCTCACACAGATTATGAAGCAAAGCAGAATTTGTATTTTGTTGAGCAAATTTTTAACTGTATGCTACGTTCAACTCCACCGTATGCGCCAGTGATCTGATAGTGATCGCAAGCACGAGTTCAATCAGAGTAGAAAGCTTCCGAAAATGTCTCATTTGTCTGCAGTGCTCAGCTTCTGTGGTGCTGTACATCAGTGAGAATACCCCATGAATGTTTGATGTTGATGTCATCATTATATTATTATCATATTTTTGGAATTGATCTGTATACCAATTGCTGTTATCACTGATATCGCTGGTCATTTCCACTGTTCTTGTCACTTGGTTCACTTAACATCTCAACCTGAAGATTTCTTCATAAATAATTTAATTTTCCAAATTGATCTTTAATTTGATTACTTTAACAAGATGCTCTGAATACATATCTTATAAACTATGAGCCCCTTTAATTAACACACTGCATTACAAAAATGCCATAAGGGCAGTTTAATAATTAACACATCACTTACCTATGATCATGAATCCTTTCAGACTATACACATACATGTCAATACATGATGATTTTAATATGTTTGTGTAATTGTTTAATATCATATTCTTAAACAGTTGGAAACTTTCAACTATCGGGTTGGCATTGCAGAAGATATTTCTTTGTGATTTACAAGCATGCTGTTATCTTAAGACAGAGGTCTCAGAAACGCTTAATTACGCATATTTAAACACAAATATTTGGTCTGGGATGCAGAAAATCACCAATGTAGGAGTCCTCCGTACGCATGCAAATAGCTGGGCGGCAAATTCAAAGATTTGCCAGCCCTGCTTCAACAACCTACTGAGTGAGAATATGTTGATTATTTTATCATTTTAGCTGTGCTAATATTTACAATGAGAGAATTCAGTGGTTAAAATAGCCCTCAGATGTGTCTGCTGTATTTATAAGAGTACATCAAAATAACATGTTGCAATAGCTGGGCGGCAAGTTCAAAGACTTCAACTAGCAGCTTGGGTGGGAAAATGTGCTGAAATTTACAACAACTGAATTCAGAGACGGTAAGATCCAGAGATGTACATGTGGTTATTATAATATTATACGAGTACACCAGAACTTTAGCTTCCAGTATTGTGTTCATTTCAAGACATATCAAGAGTTGGACAAAACGTTGTTTGCAAATCTGGTATTTGGGGTTGAATGGCAAACTGAAAAAGATTTTAATGTGATTCAGAAGAGTGCTGAAGTTTCTAGAACTGACAGTTTGGATGGAATAGTAGCCAAGTCTAAGAAAGTGTGTGATGCCTGGCATAGTGGTTGGAATACGACCATTCATTGGATTGACAACAATCAGCCTCACCCTGAGGGACTAACAAGAGTTACATCACTGTCAGGCTATTCTGTGCATCTAAAGTCAGCAATTTTGGCGCAAAACCCATACCGAATTCAATTGATGAAAATAAAATTCTGCAATGCTTTCCGGTTGGAAAGCTGCAATTATCACACAGGCACTTGATTCTGAGTAAATTCATGTATACACTCACCATATAACACATACAGTGGGACCCCGCTATTACACGCCCCGTTATAACACAAATTCGGATATAACACGGTCGTGGCATGGCTCCCGAAATTTCAGCTAATTTATTACAGATATTTTTCTCAAAGACCAACAAAAAAAATCTTTTAAGTATGAAAAATAAAATACGTCAAGAGTTTAATTATCATTCTGATACTCATCTAAAAAATACGAAAAAAAATGTGTAGAAAATGTATTATCATTTTGGAGAGGAAATCACACACAAAATCGAATATAAAATAATCGTTGTATGACTCCTAAAATTTAAAAAATTAACAAATTTCTTCTAGTTTTGTGCCAGAATAAACATCGGAAATACGAACCAATTGCTGGGCCTACTGAGAACTTTGATCTTTGTTTATTGTTGAAAAATGGCAGCTCATAAGTGTCAATATTATTATTACTGATCCCTGAGCAATGAAGCCATCGTGTCTACTTTGTGTTTGTCTTGAATGCATTCCGAATACAATCGTTGCTCTAATAATCTCCTATATATGTTCTCTTAATTTCATACACAACTAAGCAACAGCCAATGCGGAGGTTGATAAAAGATTCTCACCAAAATGTATAAATCAATAATTTAAGTACATTGTTTATCATCAAAGTGAACTGCCGAGCTAAACTTGTTCATATCAGGGGGAAACGATTTATACAGCATCAAAGAAACAAAAAGCCACGAACATGTGTGTGTGGCTTGGCGGTGTTGTTTTACGTAATCTGTTGACTAGTAAATTCGAATTGTGCAACTGAGAACTATAATTGACTTTGCCAAGAGCAAACGTGACATTAGCAGAAAGCAGCTAAAAATCAGAGTTTTCCAAAAACTAATAACTACTGACAGATGAGAAATGTAATGGTATAAAATGTATACGACACAGAGGTCTCAGAAACACTTAATTACGTGTATTTGAATGCAAATAGCTGGGAGACAAAGTTAGTGTTAATTACTTTATCATTTTAGCTGTGCTGATATTTACAGAGACATAATTCAGTGGTTAAAATACAGCCAGTTCTGTCTGCTGTATTTATTAGAGTACATCAAAAGAACATGACGCAATAGCTGGGCGGCAAGTTCAAAGGACACTGACTAGCAGCTTGGGTGGGAAAATGTGCTGAAATTTACAATGACTGAATTCAGAGACAGAAAGATCCTGAGATGTACATGTAGTTATTATAAGAATATACTTTAGCTTCCATTATTTAATCTACAGACATGTACTATTTCATCATTCATTACGTAATTTTTTTTCTTCTTTTCATTGAATTCAGTCACATAATGACTTGTGACAAAATTATTGAATATTTTACATCCGTGTGTGGATATTTTCGATGGAAATATTTGTATTATGGATTCAATGTATGTTACAAGATTTGCTGGTTAGTACACGTTGTTGATACTCTTTACATGCAATAGATTATACATGTATATATAAATTAGACATGTGTATGTACCAATGCATGGTTCTCTGAATAAAGTAATATATATCTGCAATTTCTGTTACCACAGCAAATGTTTTTCTCATTTAATATATATTGATCAAAAATGGTAATTGTGCCTTGCATTTTCGCACCGGTCTTTATGTAGCCCCCCCCCCCCCCTTAAATCCAAAAATGTGTTGGTATTGTACATGGTTGCTTATAACACGGTTCGGTTCATAACACGGTTGGATTCTATGGCTCCCAACTACCGTGTTATAGCGGGGTCCCACTGTTTATGGTGAGTGTATACATGAATTTACTCAGAATCAAGTGCCTGTGAATTATCACCAGAATATTATATTAAAAAATAATACAAAGTTTGGAGAAATGGGATATCACCCCTATAATTCCACAACTCAAGATATGGCGGCCTATTCTGTGATAGCTTTCAAAACATGTAATGTTTATGCATCAGGCTATGGAAACGAAATACATTACTTTGGACTCTTTCTGGCATTTCAGCAAAAATTGAATTTTCAACCAAAACAACATGTGATCCATTGTTTACAGAAATGACATATCCTTGTGCAGAATTACCAGACGCCCCGAATATGCCGACACAGTTATACATGTCAGTGTTATAAAGAATGTGAAAATTAAACGCAATGGCAACCATCAGTTCTTCTAGTCTGCAAAGTTCAACACTGTCTGGGATGGGATTGCAACTTTTGCTGGTGGGACTCCAATTATTACCAAAATGGGAGTCCTAGACTCCTAGCGAAAGCTCTGTAAGCTGTCACACACTAATTTCTTACAGTTAACATGTGTACAAGTAAGTGTCAATTACAGTGGTGTGCATTTTCAACACTAAATGAGCTACTAGAATGTCAAATGACATCCTAGAAGACTCTGACCAACCATGTCTCAATGAAATATGCACAACTTTTAGTTATAATCAGCATCAATAGGACATCATCAGATTTTATTTTAAAGTACAACCCAACCTGAGCTTGATGTGTCATTTTATAGAAAAGATATCATTTTATCCAGTGTGATTTGAACCAAGATTGTCTTGATCAAGAATATGATGCTCACCAATTAAGCCACAGAGAACTAAACATTAAAAACTCAACGCTGGTGAAAAACAAAGTGTTGCCTTATAATTGTTGATGTATATTATTTTATAGTGCATGTATCTCGTTTTATCAACACATAGTCCAATGCTTCTTCATATGTTAATTCTGTCTCAGATTATTAATCAGCACATCCATCAACAATAATTTCAGTAAATTTTCACATTAGCAATCCCTTGCACAAGACAAGAAACAAAATTCTTTGAAAAATGATTTGTACAAAAGAATACTCCATTACTACTACAAGTGAAAATATATTATCTTTGAAAAATTTAGATCCAGAATATGCATTTTTCTTGACTAAGCTGTCTTGTACACAAGACAGTATACTAAAGGCAACAATAATAATATATCTGCCAGTAAGCACACAGCAGATGTATTGATCTGCAGTCCAGTACATGAAACAGTTGCTCTCAGTTGTATATCGATCTGCCTGCAAGCTCACTACACTGCCATGATGTGAGTTTGATATTGGAAACTTCCATTTCAGACCCACACAAGTTAAAATTGGGAATAGGTCCTGGGAAATAAAAATGTGGTGTAGAGTAGAGGAACTGTGATTGCCCCAACTCTATCTTGCACTTATATAATGCTACTGCTCCTGGATACCCATCAAGCACAAACACATCTAATCTCCATCTCCTTAAGAATTTGCTCAATTAATTAACAAAAGTCCATGTTAACTAATGAATAATAGCTGGTCCATCCTTGCATTTGTTTCCATGGCCCCATTTCTTTCAGAGTTCTTCATATACCTTTCAGCACATCTTCATCAGGAGTATGTCTGCTACCATCAAAACATTTCCAAATGATTCAAGATTTAGCAAACGCTTTAAACCCAAAAACAACTTTTAAGTCTGATTTTATGTATGTAAAAGTTTTACCTAGTTTGATGTAGACTTTTATTCGGACTAGCCAAGATATTTTCAACCAATTTTCCCAAACACCTGGCTTAAAAGCCATCACTGATGCTCAATATATAATGCCATTCATGAGATAACGCATTTGTGATAGAACTGCTCTGATCGCCTAGTGGTTAAAGCATCTGCTGCAGAAGCGGGAGGTCGTGGGTTTGATCCCCGGCCAAGTCATACCAAAGACTTACAAAAACAACTACCTTGCTTGGCACCCAGGATTAAGAGGTTAGTGTTAGGACTGGTCTGTTGTCAGGATAATGTGACTGCATGGGACATCATGCTAAATGTCTGCAGCATGATGCCCCAGTGCTAGACATCACTATAAACTGCCTCACTGCAGCGATATAACTGAAAAATTGTTAAAGCTACGTTACAAATCCTAATCACACACACACACACAAACATTTGTAATAAGGGTCTATGCACTTTGCTGGGCCCTGGATTACCAAAAGGTCTAAAGCTCTTGCTTTTACAGACAACTCACACATCTGTAGGTTTAAAAAAAATGTCAGTCACATTGCTCAAATGTCTGCCGTGTAGCAGTTTATATTGATGTCTAGCACTGGGGCATCATGCCACAGACAAGTATGATGATGTCGCACCCAGTCACATTATCCTGACACCTGGCCTACCAATCCTAACACTAACTAATGCCGAGTACCAAGTGAGGCAGCTGCATGTACCGTTTTTTAAAGTCTCTGATATGACTTGGCATGAGTTCAAACCCATGATCACTACTTTCTGAGGCAGACACTCTAACCAATGGAATAGTCCACTAACACATCTCACCTCAGTGCAAGTTCAAGTCTTGGCTCCATTAATGTGGGTATTTAAGAAAGCTTGCCAGGAGCTTGATGTGGGTCAGTGGTTGTTCCTCCACCAAAAGCATTGGCCACTTGTATAATCAGGTGCTGAAAAATGGCGCTAAAACCTAAAAGGTCAAACCCAATATATGCCGCTCATTTCAAATGAATTACAAAGGCCATGACAAGTTACTGAAATTCTTAAATAGAACTTAAAATTAAGCCATGGAAAGTCCGAAGTCCAGAAAGAACATGAATGCTGAATTTCAATGATCTAGATGCACTACTTGGAGTGCATCTTATTTAGTTTTTCTTAAACTTTTGTGCTTGAGAGGTTTAGGCTACAGAACACACTGCTACACAAGGTTTTAATAATATTCTCATGCTCGTGACTAAAAATTGTGATGCTCAATTGGCTAATGTCCAAAAACCAAAAACTACCTTTCAAACTTAACATCATCTATCATTGGGCAAAATAAAATCTCAAGTTCAGTCTTGCCAGTTAAGATCAAAGAGACACCTGGTTAAATCTTTACACATTTCAGGGGTCCTGAATTTCAAATGGCTATGCGGGGCAAATGTGTAGCAGAAACAAGCCAAGCAGAGTAAATTGCAGGAATAGTTTATATTATGTTCCTTGAAAATTTATTCACAAAAAAAGAAACAAAAACTTATTAGAAACAATTCTTAATAACATATTTCTCCAATGATAAAATAAAATTAGTCTCTACATCCATCATTAACAAGAACCCAACTGAATTTATAAGACTTTTCAAAGTTCTCACTAAATGAATCAATTGATACATGGCAGCTAAGTAATTGTGCTGTTCCTGGATTAATCAACTAAGGATATAAATTGTTCAGAGTAATAACACATTTTTTTAACAAATCTGCTTTTCAGCAGTGGATAACTTATTTTGGGTCATAAAATTTGCTCTACACAGTACATAATGTCTATTTTCAGTGAAGTTCTTTTAACCAATTTCTATAATTATTTGTCATGGCTGCTCTATGGCTAGCATCAGCACTGCACCGAAACATGTGAAGTCCCAAACATAGTAATTTTGATCACCCTGCCACCTGAAATATATGGGTTCTAAGATTTCTGTAAACAAACGCATTATTACGTCCAAGAGATAAAAGTATAACCTCTGCCTGCCACAACTTTATCTGCATAGAATCTGCACCATAATGAAAGCTGAATGCTTTGAGACATGGACAAAGAAATGATTACACAGGTACTTAAAAGTGTTGCACTGTGAATGGGACTTGGTTTCATAATTACAATCCTCTCAACTACTGATAAATTCTGCATTTCTGCTAGCATCAGCAATGCACTAAACTTTTCATAAAATCCCACATATTGCCATTCTAATTACCTTACATAGAATGTAATCTTCTTGAGACGAATTTACATTACAAAATTTCACAAGTGAAAAAAAAACATTTGGTCATTGCCCAAATTTTATCACAAGAGAGTTACTTTCCTTAAGTTGTGTTCAAATACCACATTTTTATGACACAAGGTGTATGATAGAGGACAAAACAAACAAATGAATGAACAGGCAAAACATCATATCCCCATGCAACTTATTTCACATCGGACAAAAATGAATATCCAGTGCAAAAATAGTAAGATAAATTAAGAAATCCAACAAAGATATTTTTGTTATTTTCATATTTAATAATTCATCATGTTTTCAAGACCTAAACTGGACTTGAATTATGGGTGCAATATATACATCTGAGAATAACATCTTATATGATACATGAATAATCAATATGTTCAACAATACATATAGAATTACTGTACATATGCCTTAACATTTAAAAAAATATGTGGATCGAAAAGTGTAGAAATTGCTGCATCATTACAACCAATACAAAACATCCTCCAACTTTAAATCGGCCTAACCAAATTTAGTTTTAGCTGAGAAGGCATAAAGCTGTAGGACAGTTATTGATTATAAATTTAAATTTGAAGCCCTATTTTTATTAAATTGGGAGATAAAAATATACTACACTGTCCCTGCATACTTCATAACCCTATATCTTGAATGGGAAAACGAACTGCATAACTTGATGACAAAATATTTGATTGTGAATATGGCAAATAATAATAAAGTCTTATTTCTGATACTTCTTTAGACAGGTTATATTTACATTATCCAGGGAAGAAAGTATTCACAAACAGCACAATCCTGCAGTTCAAACTAAACATAGTTTTTGTGTACAGAACCTGCAGCTTTTTCTGTTACAAATTCTCCATGAAAATTTGAGTAAATGAATCTGGAAAAGCTGTATAGATTTTTTTTTTTATTACAAAACTTTTAATTAACTTTGGAAAAAGGGGAGTAAGCAGGTTTCTACATCAGAACAGGGACTAGTTTGAAACACAACTGACATGTAAACAGGACATGACTACTTTAAAACGTGTGCAGTCAAATTTATTTACGATTCACAGAAAATGATTTAACTTAGTATATCCACTTTGAATTAGTCTTGACATGTCTAACAGTGCATAAATAATTTACAGCTACAGTCTTAGTCTTGGTGGCTGAGGAACATTAAATACATTAGCACACCTCCATGTGGATTATTTTCATCAATTATGTTCTGAAATTTGTCACAAAGCATTCACCTTTATTGATATCATGACTTGTGTATTTATACAGCTGATTTGGAGGGTTCGAGTAAAACTACACTTAAAAGGATCTAAACGATGTACAGGACTTTCAAAGATATTGATAATCATATTCCTTTCTTATTATCATTAGCAAACACCAAAATCCCTCAAACAGGTAGCGGTAGCCTGGGACAACTTAAAAATTAATACTGGGCAACTAACTGACTCAAATACCTAACAGGATTTTGATAAAATAAGTATGCTTATTAAAATGTGAAATCAATGAAACTGAAAATTTACATTAATGACCACTGGCACTCATTTTCACGTACTTTACAAGAACACCAAAACTAAATTCTGAATACCTGAGAAATTAAAGTGAAATTCAATAAGTCTTTTCATCTGGCAACCCGATGTTTCTGCTGGGCAGCTATATTTTTTTTTGCATGGTTGTCCAGTTGGCAACCAGGTTTTAAGGTAAAACTTTTCTACTCTAAATATATAAGCTCCTATTATAATTGTTCAAGTGTTTTCTTCTCTTAACTGATAAAAAAGTCAAGATATTTTGAAAACATTGTTTAAGCAATCACCTTTAATGGCCATTTCCAATTAAATGATAGTGCAGGGCTCGAATTTAGCGGTAGTCAGCTAGCCCGAGGCTAGTAGATTTCCTGTCGGACTAGTAACTATCATAATACCAGAGAAATTATCATAATCATAATCATCATAATGTTAGTAGTCCGATTTTCTAGTATGTTATTTTTTTTATCAACAGTCAGCATTTGTTTACTCAATACCCTAATAAAGACGTGACTTCAGCATATATTCTGTAGAATCAGCGCAGTGACCGTTGTAAACAGTCATAAAATATTAGCATGAGAAGATGAAGTCAAGTTCTGCCTCAGAAATGTGTTTTTATTACAAGAAGCCATCTGATTTTGTGCATTTCGCGTAACAGTGCCAATCACGGTCCCGTCATTTATATCCTAATTAATCTGACAGCGAATTAAATGAAAAATAACCTGGTTTCACACTTTATTCACGTGACCACATTAACAAACTACAATACATGGTATCAACTATTCAAATAAACTAGTTTGCATGCTCGCTTGTTAGTTTCCTTTTTTTTTTTTTTTTTAGCTTGCTAGCCAAATGCGCGAACAGTCACAAATGGGGAACAGCATAATTTACGTTTGCATCAAAATAATTTTAAGAATTAGATCAATTTATTATTCATCACATAACTGACACATCATATCCACACAACTACTTTTTCTATGTCAATAAAACTTTTTTTTTTATTATATATTTTTCCCATACAAGACTGAACAAATAATTGAATACACGTGGATATATCCAAGCAGAATGACGTACAATTGTTGGGAATTAAAATCTCTCAGCAAGATTTGAAAAATTTTCGCTTATTATTAATTTCAACAATACATTGAGGTCAGATTACTTTTGAAGCACCTACTAAACTAATGAGACCGTAAATGGTGCTGTTGAATGCAACGCGCCGAGTCAGATGGCTTCTTTTGATGGGAACACACATTTTCCAAGGTGAAACTATTATCTTCTGATTTTATAACAGTGTTTACAATAGCCACTGCTTTGATCCTGCAGAAGTCAAGACTTTATTTGGGAGAGGCCATTTACTGGAGGGGGGAAGGGGCAAAGGCATGTGTTTTGAAACGATTCTTGCTCGGACTTTCTTATATAAAGGACACTGCCATTTCTTTTCTTACTTTAAATAATTCGCATTAGCTATACTGTAACATCTCGTATTTCAAAAAGAGGCAAAATTCCACCCCTTATAAGACCGGCAAAATGTGGCATTTTAAATAAGGTGTTCAGCCTTCGGAAAAAGCAAAAATTGAATGAAAATGAAATAAAAGAGAGTGATAATTCTTATGATATGGAAAAGTGTAATCGGACGTTTCAGAAGACATGGACAAAAGACAGGGAATGGATGAATTATGATGAGAACAAGAACGTTATGCAGTGTAACTGGTGTATGGAATTCGCAAAAACAAACACAGAAAACATCCAGTTTTGTTGCGGGTTGTTTGAACTTTAAAATTGAATCAGAGATGAAAATGGTGAAGAGTGACTGGAGATTTTGTTTGAGACCTTGGGTTCTGTCCGACCTACTCTTTATAATCTTCCATATAAATGACATTCCAACATATGATCCATCACCAGCAATACGTTTGTGGAATGTTTCAGAGAAACGGGTAAGAAGACCAGAATAAACCCCATATGTAGGTGGAGGACAAAAAATGACATTTGGATCCCTTTCTGGAATTGGATCCAGATTATCTTGAGAAACAAGAAATGTTAATTGACTGATTAATGATTTGAAGTAGGATTTATACTTCTGTACTTTTGCATGTCATATGATAATGATATTTATGAAAGAAAATTCTTGTTAATCTCAATACAAGTGTGTGACAGTTTTGTGGACAGGACTAGTATATGTTTGGCAGGACTAGTAAATTTATCAGTACACTAGTCCTTCTGGCTACCAAGAAATTTGTGTTAAATTCAAGCCCTGTAGTGTTTACTGAAACGATACTATGCCAAGCTATATTATTACTATCAAAATTGCTTTATTATTGGAAAATCACATTTTCTAAGTAATAGAGTGTGTACAACATGTCCTCCAAATTAAAATGCCATTATCATACTTTGTAAAAACATTCTGCAACATTTTAGAGTAATGGAGATGTCTTTAGACTGTGTGATGAGCAAAATCTCCAACTTGTGTTCTTTTGACATCATACAGGGACAACTTCACATGTATTTATTAAATTATCCAGCAAAGCAGCTCACATGGAAATTAACTGGACTTTTATGACATCACCTGGCCCCCTAAGAACGGGGCTGCCAATATTAACTGACCCGCCTCAAAACAGACAGGCCACACGCCAGTGGCTAAAAATAGCCATAATAGTTTGAAAACTCGCTGAAATAATATATCATTATGTAACTTACTCCAAGTAGTACGTGGTAATCAATATCAAAATATTTAATAAATTCAAATCAAACATTTGTGTAATTTTCTCTTTTTAAGACGATACAAAGGAAAGAGAGCCACAATGAAGAGAGACTACTTGTAAATTGTTCTTATAAATTATCATTCTACAGATTTTAATAATGTTTACCACAAAAATAAAAACTGATGCAATATTATGTGCCACATTCCTCTTATTAATGTATCTTTGAAATGCTCATATCGCAACTCTAGAACCCCAATAGTTCTAGTACCCTATTTTTATTATGTTTTTTTTTTCTTTCTGGCAGGACTAAATTTGATCTGTACTATATAGTTTTTTAAGCCAAATTTGATTTTATTAAGGGCACCATTATTAAAAAAGAGAACCTCCCATCTTAGGATGTTTCCTTCCATGAACTGGACACAGTAAAACTACCAGAACTGTAAGCTTTTGAATATGTTCATAAAGAATGAGAATCTATAAATGAATGAGGGCAATGGGTCATCTTAGAAGCCACAATACGACTGCCAGATCTTTAATTCTTCTTTGTCATTATAATCTGCAAGCTCAAAGGAAAAGAAAGCAACCTGTATAAATATCCCAAGGTTAAATGAATATCAAGATGAGATTTAAAAATATCCAAGTTCAAGTTTCATCAGACTAGAACTATTGATAAAAGCTGTTGGAAACACTTGTTAAGTACTTGTCATTCATCTTCCTAATGCAAGATTTGAATGACAATCAAAAGATTCATGAAATTCAATCAATCAGCAAAAAACTTTAAATCAACTACAATAAATTAGCAAATTTTATTCTATATCAAGACGGCAAACTTGACCTTGAACTTCTTATGAACATTAAATTATCTGAAAGAATACTTAACAGAAAAAATTCATATCAGAAATTTGTATATGATTGAATTTTCATACTCTGATGCTTCTCCCGATTTAAATATATCATACTCGCATGGACCAAACAAATATTTATTTAAATCACCTGTTGATCATGCAACATTCAGAACTAGTGTAACCATGCTGGATGCAAGCAGCTTTAGAACTATGGTTGGACTGGTTTGTGGGCATTAATGCCATTTTCAGCACATGATAGGCTATACATAACAGCCAGTATATCTGGTAATGGAAGAATCCATAAAGACCCCAGGAAGCTACTGACAACCTTTCTCACTTCTTCCTTAGGAGGTCATACAATCAAATCCATATATTTTTTTACAATAGAACAAAGAGACATGTTAGTAAACTAACACATCAGTGTTTATTTCAACTGGACAAGTTCTCATGATTCCATTCTGACCAACTTAGACACATTGGTGGTGAATGCTTCAGTATGACACAATTAATGTCAATTAAGAGGCCAAAGTGGGCTTGAGCACTCATCTGGTTGAAAGTTGCCTAATAACCAAAATGCAAGAACAACTTACCAAAATATTTGGGTTTGTGTGATTTCTTTCTATTTTAGGCCCTTGATAACACATTGATAAGAAAACAGTTATTTCAAGGTTTCTTTACATTTTGTATCTCCAACCATATCTGGTGGTACATTAGCTTCATTCATCCAATATTTAACAGGCCTTATGCCTGGTTATTTTTTTGTTAAAGTTGGTCAAATTCTGTTGAATGGTTTTAAAACATCTTTCTAAAGGTTTTTCTATTTTTTAAGCAATTGCAGTCATATTGGCAACATTTTTAAGTCCTTCATGCAATGAAGATTTCTGCAAATTTTGTTAAAAACTGATCTCATGGTATACGAGAGACAAGGTTTAAAGTGGCAACTGTTTATGAATGCACAAGCATACTGTTTTGCCAGCTCAGCTAAACATGACCTGAATGCTGGCTATTAATATATGAATGGTTAAATCAGGTATTCACTTCAGCACTAGGCAGTCCAAGGTTCCAAATCTGTTAAAGGGTGAAAAGTCTTCAGAGTAGAGAACTTTTTACTTGCCCGTTTAAATGCTCACTTTCACAGCCTAGACATAGTATAGTTACAAGTATACTAAGATCTAATGGCATGATGACAGGTTCTATGCAAATATAAATATTTATGCAAATAACACATGAATTGCTAAATTATGGGTAGTCAACTTTCTTCCCTTCTAACCATGTTCTATGCACAATTTTATCATGTAAATGTATCAGCATAGAGACCAATAAGACTGCATCAGAGTGCTTAAATAAGCTGTAACCATGACAAAGATTTTCTTGTTACATTTTGTCTATAATTTGAATCACCTAAATATGAAAACAGACTCATCTATATTATCACCAAAAAAAAATAGTTTGGCAAGCTGTTCTTGCATTTGGTTATTAGGCAAACATATTATCAAACAGTTTTCATCAGATATGTATAGGATCTTAGTAACAGATTAAATATTGTCATATGTGTTATCTGCATCTGGATATCTGTTTGCCCATGTGAAAATAAACTTGCCCTGGGTTATGGAACATTATAAATTTAAAAACTTGCAGACCTAAAATCATTTTGCAGTCAACAGAAGCTAAGTAAAAAAAATGAAATGTATGCAACTGAGAATGCCATGGAATTAAAATCATCTGATGATCTTTGTTGACCCTGTACATCCAATTACCTCTGTCGATCCAGTACATCTGAAGAATCTGTCTCTCCAGGGCTCTCCGATCAAACCTCTATCCTGTGTTATCTGATGATCTCCCTCTGTCCTTTATATGTCCATGAATTACATGCACTACTTATTAACATAAAGTTGTTCAAAGTGCAACAATCAACAAAGTTAAAACAACTGTCTCTCCCTCCAAAACATGGTAATTAATTCTTTTTCCATTAAAAGCTGAACTTTACAACCGGGACACTTTTAAGATTCTATATAACTTGTTATACCTTATGCAGTCCATTTTTATAACTGATAAAGAAATCTGTTCTACACAAAAACTCAATAACTGAGCTAATTACATCCATCTCCAATGTGGATGTACATTACCACGGACTACAGATTTCAAGTGTACACATGTTGATGTATATGCAGATAAAACACAAATGATAATAAATGAACCAGCTAGGATGCTCCTCCTGATAAATCTGGAGGAACTATTCCATGCTGCTGAAGTGTCGATCTTAATAAACTGTTTTCATTTTTCAATTCTTCACACTGCTGTCGTAACAATTCGACATCAACTGACAGTCTTTCTGTTTCTTTTAAAGTTTCTGCCATTCTTGCATTAGCATTGCGCAGTTCCGTAATGTATTCACAGGCCTTGGCAAGAATACCTCCTTTACTCTGAAAAAGAAAAAAAATTATAACAAAATACATTTCATTTCTTTCATTGTATTTCATTGAAGATATTTTCTTTTCTAACGTTAATATTAGACATATTTCATCAGAAGTACAAACATATCATATGTTTGCAACTTCTCTTTTAGCTATATATATGATATGGTTTTTTATGTTGTGCAAATTAAAGGTATATTTCATGTTATACTACCTTGTATATTGCCTCAATAAGATGAGGATCATGTTCAAAATGTAAGGGACAAAATAATGGTAGTTTTGAGATGACCTAATCTACTAATATAAAATTATTTTTTCTGAAAATGTAATAAATCTAATGATGTTAGCCCTAAAAAGTAAGTCAACTGAACAGAAAGATACTACTTTCTGACACTGATGAAATGGTATCTGAAGTGGACATAACAATGCATTGGCCAGGTGTCTTCAATAAAAAGTTTTGAAATGCCCAAAAAATCATGGCTTCCTCTTGCCAGCTGATTAACAGCCAAATGAAACATCAGTTGCACAAGATACCTCTCTGTAACATGCTTTCTGTACAATTACTTACCGGGCTTTAAATTGCAAATATATCAAAACAGATGATACAATGTTTCCTTGCTTTTTTTATATTTTATCTTGTGCCTATTTGATCAAACGACATCATCATTCCAATACTTAAAGGTTACTTTGCCAAGATGATCTGTGGCAATGTTGGTCAACATTTGTTGAGCAGTTTAGAAAAAGTTATTAAAAGATGCACATTTTTAAAAACAGCAATCATATTTGATGACAGACTGGCATCATTAGTATAAAATTAAAAGCACTCTGCACCAAAATGCTGTTATAGAACTTTGGACAAATAAAATCTGTTAACGTAATTATGAAAAGTCATTTGGATGATTTGTAACTAGTAGCAATGACAGCCATGATAAATTGACACACACAGGATCAAATGAGCGGGGGATAATGTGTCATCCCAATAACAGCATAACATGAATTTCAGAGACAAGTAATGATTCGCATTACAAGTATTGGTAAAAAGGGCTCACCCAAGGGACAGAGTGGTAATATTTAGGAAACCTGGAGCCAACAATTGCAGGAAAGCCAAACTCAAGGTGTAACACTATCACTGATAGTGAATTGCATAATTTGTTTAAAGGCTTGTCCATTGTCAGTCGGCATATTTGACTGCAGATTGACATCATTTGCATAAACTGGAAAGGCATTCATAACCAAATGCTTAAGGCCAAATTTGGTTAACTTGGTAAGAGTAATTGGTGAAGTATGACTTATTAGTTAACCTAGTTTTAGTATTGGTGGCCATATGTCAAACTTGATAAAGAATCAGCATCTTTATTACAAAATTTAAAGCTTTTTTTCCCAGGATGATTTTTATCAAATTGTCTTCAGTAGTGTTGGAAAACATGTTTGAAGGTTCTTCCATTTAAGTAATGGTAATCCTACTTGATGGCAGAATGGCCTAACTTGTATACAAATGAAAGGACTTTATGCCAAAATGCTGACAAACTCAGTATAAACTGGCCCAGAAGATTTTAAGAAGTTTTAAATAGCAAATATTGATGTATGAATGATGCATGATATATGATGGATTAAAGACCACAATACAATCTCATTTGGCCTTAAAACAATCATTGCATAAACTGGAAAGGCATTCATACCTTACAACTAACTGATTCATCATTGTAAATCCTCACAATTGTAATTGCTTATTATATATGATGCATCTTCCTGCTATAACTGCAGGTATAAAGTCCGGTTGGAAATATTATAAGGTATCATTGAGTGCGGGCATAAAATCTGGTCAGAAATATCATAAGGTATCATTGATTGCAGGTATAAAGTCTGGTCAGAAATATTATAAGGTATCATTGAGTGCGGGTATAAAATCTGGTCAGAAATATCATAAGGTATCATTGATTGCAGGTATAAAGTCTAATCAGTGTGTGTGTGTGTGTGTTATGCATATTTGTACTGAACATTGTTTTTAATCAATACTTTTCAAGTAGAACATTTTCCAATTTCAATCTCTATTATTTGGTGCATGTTTAATAACTATCATATTCTGTGTATTTTGGCAAGATGACTTGAACAGAAGCCAATCATTGAAATGAATTTTAACTTTATTGCAATTGCAAGTTAGTACAACGTTTAATCAACTACTCTTAATGAAGAACACCTTTCTACTTTCAGAAAGTTCACTATAAAATTGCATTTTAAAAAAATGCTATACTTGTCTGAAACTACCCATGTACCTTGTGTATCTGAGCAAATGCACACGTCTTTCAGATCATAATGTTCATCTTAATATCACTGTTCATAGACAACACATTGAAAAATTAGTATGTGAACGAAATCTTTTTTATAAAAACCAACTGACACAGCCAACATGCAAGTGCCATCTATTTTTAGAAAGATGGGTTTTCTTAATGTAACCACTCAATTTATTATAGCTTTGTTACAACAGTCCACTTATAGGATTGCAAATATACGTTTTTATTATTTGTCTATGTACTTGGTATAACATTAGGCATTTGTTAAATAATATTTGATTTGCTGTTTTTTAATTCTTCATATTTTCACAAAAATGAGTGAACTCAGATGAATACAACCTAGACTTACACTTGCTCTTTTACAGAATCTAAAAAATTCCACAACATAGAATTATTCCGCATATTTCTGACACACATCATTGCATTTTAGAATTAAATTTGTAATAATGTGCCGTATATACTCGTGTATAAGCCGAAAAATTTAGGAAAACAATAAGGCCTGGAAGAAGGGGGATCGGCCTATCTGCAGGCCAAGGTTCAAGTCTGAAATTTTTAATTCTTTTTACCCTCGATTTCCAGTATTTATTGATCACTGTAGATGAGATCACATGCCTAATGATGCCACATGGCTCATAAGATTTGTCCTGTCGTGAAGTGAAACAAATATTTTTTTTCTAACTTAAGTGGTAGGATAATGAATGAAAAACATTTTTTAACGTACCTGACGTCTATTTGACAGATGTCCATCCACCAGAAAATGCAGCCATACACGTTATTTGAGCCATGGTGGTATGTGTATTTTCCAAAAGAACTGCCATATTAGTAATCTCCACTCAAGTATTTAACCCTCAGCTAATCAGTAATCATTAAACTCTATGGTATCATACAAATGCATGCTAGCTTATTTCAGTGTAAATATGAAACAATTTATGTAAAAAAATAAAAGAATTATGATACTGAAGGTATATACGACAAACATTTTTATTGAGAGTAGAAATACATGTATGACAGTTTTAAAGGAACAATAGCAACGGGCTCCATAGGAGTTTGTTGTGCATATGGTTAGGAAGGGTAAATAACAGTGCAATATACGAGTCAGTGTGAATAATTATAAAATAATATAATTTGTGGGATTTCTTTTTCAGGTGTTTTAGAAGTAATCGGCAGCCACAGTGAGGGAGCATCTCAAATAAAATGGGTCATTCAATGTTCCTCAAAAATAAATCACAGGGCAAAGTCGTTTTCACTTTCCTAACAGAAGAAGTTTACATTTTTAGTCAACTTAGTCACACACTTTACCTGGTAGCATGACCCTTGGTTACTGACTGCAGATATAAAGTCTTGGCAGAAAATATTACAAAGTGTCATTATAATTGAAATGTTTGTACTACTCTCTCTTAAGGCCCAATAGTGGGGTAGTAAAACATGATACCCTTTCCCCAAAAAATCACCAAAGTAAAATTGTGCAGGAATGTCCACCCCATAGTTTAGGAGATGTAGTAATGGAGACACGAATAAATGGACAAATACCACAATATTCCCCGATGAACAAGTGTTATGAATCATTCTAGAGCTGTAAGTTAACAACAACTACCCTCTCTTCTATGGTACGACTTTGCAGCAACTTTATGTATATCCTGGGAAACAGGTGACAGTCTTAACACAACCATGGCTCAGCAACAGCTATTCACTTAAAATAGCTATAAAAATAATCATGTTACACTTAAGCTCTGATGGTATACATTTTTCACTCACTGCATCAAAGAAAAGTTTGTCTAAAGAGATACACTACAATTAAAACATCTTTTTCTATGCTTTTATGTGACAATAAAGAATGTAATCATGACAGTATCATGTCTATGTGTGTAAGAGTTATAGAAAAATTAATAAAGCTGTTTATTATTGTTGGTTTTTTTTCTATTAAAACACACAAATATAGGGCCTTTAGTGAAAAATAAAGCTCCACAATATTCATTCCTTCCAAACCTCACACAGTTTTTCTATGCAGAAATAGAGTGCTCATCACAAGAAACACCCAAGGAATGAAATACTTTTAACTTTACTTGTCCATTAGAATTATGAAAAATACTCCACAATGTTTAAATAATCGGTGTAATTCATAAGCTCACAGTTCAAGAGCCTGGCAAGAGGAACATGTACATTGATGTCTGTTTTTCTTGCATCTTTCTTTAACTAATGTAGCTTGTATTAATGATTTCATTCCTTTCCTATCAAATTTTGTAAGCTCTGTACAAGATCTAAAACTTCAAGGTATCACTGCCACATGGTTCAGACCATACATTTTTATTATTGTATTCATTGTTTACATCATTGGCATGATTGCTTTCATGAAACAAAAGTTCACTTTTGCAGTCATCAGAATTATTCTCAACAGGATCATCATTGGCAACATTATACTGGCACTCTCAAGGTCACCTTTAGAATTTTTTGCTTTTTTAAGACATAAAAATTTATTTTGGTATTCAAAGTTGAAGGTTCTTGGTTTACTATGGAAAAACAAAATATTAAAGGACAAAAAAAAAGGTTTGGTCTTGGGGTGATTTTCCATAAACCAATGGGCCCCCTCTTATATGACCACGCTTCCTGCACTAGGAAAGTGGATTTATAAGAAGGGTTGCCTTTCCAGAGGGGAGGGGGGGGGGGCTATATTTGTGAGATGTGTATGTATATATGTATATAATAGAAAAGCTACATATAACTTAAAGCAGTTAATATCTTCATTTAAAAGTAGCATTAATTATTAAAATGTTCTTCTTGTCTTAAATACAGAGTTATTTCAAGTAACAAAAATAGTTCTTATTCTTAGGCAGAAATGAAAGTGGGATACTGTTCTGTTGGCATGCCATTACAAAACCATTGAAAAACATTATTTAATCTTGGTACATACATTGTTTCAAATTTAAAATATATTCTCTTTCCATTTACTTCATTTTCCCACTGCTACAGAATATTCTCCTTGTCTTTTATGGTCTTGTTTATCCGAGTCTTCCCAACATAAAATCTTTTGGCAAGTGAACACTCCCCATTGTCATCAAGTCTCAATAACATTTACTTTTTTTTAAAGTATTATTTCTTCATTTACATGATGACATGTTAAAGTTTTGTAATGATTTATTCCTCTGTTGTTAATTGTACAGTACTGCTGCAATTTCATTTTGCAGACAAAACTTTTATACATGAAAAAACCTTGTCATAAAGGAAGTGATATGTACTGTCACATGATTTTTCCGTCTTTGTCTGGTACCCTATTTTATTTTCTCAAATTTAATTGTTTCTGTGTGTATGTGTCAATCTACAGCATCTATTATTAATCTATCTGACCATGTTATGATCTTGTCAATTACGTCGGTCATACTTGTCAATTTAAAAACAAAAACTTTTGTAAACATGTCCAGTTTGAAGCTTAAAGATCTATCAAAACATTGCTAACCTGATTTCCATCAAACGTCTGCATTTATGATATAATAATAACCATAGCGGTACATGTACTTTAGCCAATACTTCAGTAACAAAAACCTGATCTCTGGAAAGTGATTTCAAGAAAGATAATCAGATTACATACTTTACCATGTTTAAAATATTGGTCCTGGAAATATATATTATTAATAAAATATAGCCACTTGTGACGGGTAATTTATACATTTGTGCACTAATATGTTGGCTGCTTGTTGCATCAGAGGGGTAGTCATTCTTGTGGGGTACTATTGATCATAAACTCATCAGTGCAAAAAGAGATTCTGGCTGTAAAAAGTGGGTGACCACTGGTTACAGGGGCCATTCACTAAGGGAACCACTGGTTTAGGTTTCATAAATTTCTGCCACAATATACATTTCATACTACTCCAACAATAAAGTATAACACTATACTAAAATTTGGTGGATATTAAACATAAATTACTGTAAAACTATATCATACATTCTTATTTCTAGGTTCCCACAAGGAGATAAAATACCGACTTACCCCGATTTGTCCTTGTTTGGTGTGCTCTTGTGAACACTCAGGTACCAATTTGGAAAGTTGCACTATCCAGTTGTTTATTTTATCTCGACGTCTTCTTTCCACTGAAAATAAACCAATTTTTACAAATGATTGCTATATAAAAACATGGTAAGATTTTTAAAAGGTGAATCATATGGTGGTTTCATATGACTGTTTAAGAGGGTCATTCAATTATTTGTAACAGGTTCAAAATATAAAAAAAAAACAGGTTCTGCTTCAAATAAGTTTTATTACATTCTTTTTAGATGATCAGGTTGTGTTTTAAAAGCATGATGATTCACTTTTTCATAGTTTCTGAAAGAAGTCAGATGGTCACATTTTTGCTATCCCTTTACACTCTGTAATACAGATCTAAAGTCATACCTTTTTTCTTTTATTAATTGCAGTGGAGAAAATGATAAGTAGTGTTCAGAGATTTATAATGAGGTGATTTATGGCCTATTTCCAGTAACTGCAATCTGCAAATATACTAGTGCATTATTGTGTTAAATGGCTCAATTCCTCCTTTTCTATGGATCCGTTTTGATTTACTGTAACAATCAAAAAGTGTTAATTTTACTGGTGACATTCTTGCTATGTTCTGTACATATGTTTGATGAGTGTGACAGTTAAATAGATTTTAGAATGAAAACTCTCCTCTGTGCTTTTGTTCATGCTGAACATTTTCTTTTTACCATAAGAACTTCATTCTTCCTATTTTTGTTCAGAATAGTGCATCTGGATTTTTTCTTAAGCGAAAACTTTCATTATTAAAAAAATGCAGTTTTCATATATTTCTAAGTTTCTAAAAACAATATATATATTGCACACTTTGTTAACTTTCTGGCACAAATGAGCACAAATTGCTTAAACTTTTAAAATGCTTCAGATAATTTCACAGAAACTTACCAAATTGTACAATTATATCACCTGCTACAGAAAATGTAAACATTAAGCCTTTTTGCTAAATCAATTTAGAACAAGTGAAATTCTTGGCGAAGTAGTGACAATTTTCAGTGGTTTGTCCAGGACAAATGAATTTTTTGTCCATGTAAAAAAGTCAGACGAATGCGGAGTTCTGATCAAGGGTGAAAACTACTGATGGTCTAAATACTGGAATATTTCCATGTCATGATCTCAATGAAATTTGACCTACCAGCTGTCATCTCAATACTATGTGCTTTATCAATATATAAAATAATTCGAATGAAAGCTGATGTGAATCAGATGATATACTTAAAAGACATATTTGTGATGCAAGATAGCAACACATTTCTTGTAAAAATGTAATTACATGCTTGCATAAATATTCTCCAGCATTGTCACTATATTACAATGACATAATAGTACCAAGTCAATCTTGAAAGTACAGATGACCCACATGTAACACTTGTTAACCTAAAGAAAAATCTTAAATTTCCAAAACGCCTGGAGATATGTCCCCATTAATATGATACCATGATTAGTGAAAAGTGTCCTTGAAAAGGCAAATACATGTACCATTACAAAATTGTGGGCAAGGTGTGAAACGGCATCATAATATTTTCATCTCTTGTACTTATTTTAGTCACAAGCTAAAAAAAACTGAAGACATCTTCCTCTGCAACATTTAACACTAAACAAGAAGCTAAATAGGGACACATATTCAAAAAACTGGTACAAGCTAAATGTTATGTCAAATTTCTGACACGGTGATCTGTAAATCTTCATCTAGTCAGGGATAAATAAATACTGGTATTTGCTTGACATATCCAATTTTTACCTATCTGGATAAGGGTCTGTGTTCTTTGGCTTTGTATGTGTTGACACCTTGTTTTTGTACATCTCAGCCTCTCCTGGCAGTAATCAACATCACATGATTCCAAAGACACCTGTTTGATTAGCATAATTTTCATTCTAGACATAGTGGCCCTCCATTCATGAATGTAAGTGAAAACAAGATTTTTTTTATTTAGGATCAACTATGCTTTATATTAAGTCCTTCATAAAAAAAATCTTGTGGCATTATTGTCATCCATTCAGGATGAATAGTGACAAGGTTTTCAAAATGGCCACTATGCCAGCCATACTAGATCTCTGAGGATGTCTGATGGGCAACATGTTCATATAGGACCACTTAGACATGGAGGAGTAGAGTTAGTAAGATTTTCAAGAGCAATGTTGGAGTGGAACTTAACCATGTTGTCAATATGACCATTCATTCTGGGGGAGTGGAGATAGTAAGACTATCAAGAGCAATGTCAGAGTGGAACAAAAACCCTCTTGTAAATATGGCCAATCCAATTAGGAAGAATTGCCGTTACAAGATTTTCAAGATGGATCTTTAATCTTCATACAACATGTTAAAAGGCTAATGGAAAATATATCAAGGTGGCAATTAGTGTTTACAAAAAACTGAACTGAATTTTTGGAAAATTACAAAATACGATAAATAAAATTACATTACAATAGCATGTAATGGAATAGTAAAGTTTTTTTTAACTAACCAATTAATTAAATCAAATATGACTAGTTCTCCAGAATTGGTGACTGCCATGATGGACTGATGTAAAAAATTGAAATTATAATGTTGTTGTTGCATGTATGTTCATTAGAAGGTCCAATTCACACTGAACCTCATGTAGAAACAGAAAATCAGTGAGTGAATTGGTTAATGGAGAGATGTGTTTCCACTCATACTAGTGAAAGAAAACTACCTTTTCCCTCACATGCTTTGGTAAAGGTGGGAATTTTTGTCCACCACTTGTTCAGAGAACTGTTTTGTTCTGAAGGTCTGATTGTTCTGACAACCTTTTTCTTCTGAGAGTATTGTTTCATTTGAACCTAATGTGCAGGATCAGCAATAACGGATTCAGATGTATATGCATTCAGTGATGCTTGAACAAACAGAAATGAGTTTAATATTTCTTGGAATCTTAACAGCTCTGTTTAATGTTTTGTCAATCCATCATGTTTTCAATTTGATGTGAGGAATAAGGCTTAGACTGTGATGCTGCCAAGTTTGATCTAAAGGTGAGACTTTACCCCCCATGCCTTGTCACATGAACAAGGGAGTAAAGAAAGAAGAAAAAAGCAGGAAACAGTCAATGTTAAAATGTTAAAAATTTACCCAACATTTAAATATTGGTCCTCTTTCTTCCAGTTTCACACAGTTAGGGCTCTACTGAATTTAAAATCCTCAAAAGATGTCCCCTCTCCTTGTAGTATATGCATTAATCTGTGGATCGTTTCATCATGTAATCACATACATGCCAACCCCTCGTGAGGAAAAAGTGTAATCCATGTGGTAAAAAAGTGGAATCCAGGCAGAAAAGCATAATCCACATATAACATAAATAAAATTTCAATAAACAATGATTTATTTGCCCCTCTATTTGTTTAACATCATTTACTGTTTCAAATTTTCATATGTAGCCATTGTAGCTTTAGACACACCTCGACTAGAATCCATATTAAAACTTTTAGTGCCAAATATTAAAATTCTTTCCACATGGCCTGAAATAGATGTCACGTGATGCTGCACTTGTGTCTTCATATTAAGAGGATTCTGTTAATTTTTGTTTAGTTTTTTGTGTGCCTTTTTCTAATCCATCTGTAAAAATTTTTAAAGGAGATATATTTGTTCTTTTATATGCATTGACTAAAATAAAATATACTTTTTAGCACCAAATACCTTTAGACTGGTTCTGCAGTAAATATGAATTAGAACAAAGAATATGCCATACAGATGCAATAAATAGAATTTTAGGTCAGAAGTTTGAAAGCAGAACCAGGTTTGGTATAAATAGAACATGACACTGTTAGGAAAGTGCACGCAAGTCCACAGAGAAGCGTACTCTTATATTGTAGTTACATAAAAGCCGTCTTTTCTAAAATACGGTCTGTGGGATTAATGGAAAGTTAATAAAAAAACGAGAAAACAAATAAGTGATTTTTTTGTAAGGTGGATATATCGAAAAAAGCGTAATCCATATACGTTTACTCATAACATGTAATTTAATTAAAAAAGCATAGTGGTTGGCATGTATGTAACCAGTTCCTTGTATGTGTGCAAATATGATTCTGTGATGAGAACCCCTTTCAGACTGTTTTCTGAAAGGGCATATGAACTATTAGTTAAGTCTGCTTTTTCATTTTGGTTTGTACTATACAATTATCCACAGGTATTGTTTTGTCAATATCAACTCCAAAATGACGATTTTTAACCAAATAATCTCTGATAAATTGTTAAATTTCTTGAATTAGTATTTTGCTGACTTCTATTCCCAATTTTTTTTTTAAAAATCTGATTCATAATATATTTCTGTTCAATTAATGTCCTATTCTGCTTGGTCAGAGAGGGATACTTTTATTGAATATATACATGTATCCTCAATGTATCTTAACCCTTAAAGTGCCATATAGTATCTGTCATACAAGATCCCTGAATTTTTGGTGAATGAAATTTAAATTAGACTCTACTTTTATACTGCCTGTATTTTAAATATATCCATTTTGAAGTTTCCTCGACAAATTGCAATATTAAAGCAATGACGGAATGCTTGTTCCTGGGCACAAAGTACCAAACAAATTTAATGAAACAACCATATCATGTCAAGCTGAAGTAATCAGCCATGTACACAGTTGCCTAACTGAAAACACATTTTGTGACAAGTGCTACAAGACCACTGCGGTCAGTGCGACTAGCAGTTAAATAAAAATGGTATACTGCACAGGGTACATTTGTATACTCATCACTTTCAACTAATTTGTCGACGTTTGCACAAGATCCCACACATTCATCAGTCCCTGGTGATCAAGGTTTTGCTATGCCATTATCATACATTGCTCTTGCCTTGGAGTAATGCAGCTTTCCACGCATGCATCAACAAAACAAATGAAATGCCAACTGCTATTGAATACATAGGTGTTCTGTTTTAACAAGGGTTAATGCTTAAAAAAGATTATTGTTCTAAATAATTTACCAAAATGGATTAACAAAAGAGTGATTATACTTCCTTTCTAGATACAAATGTCAATCGAAATAAGTTTCTTAAGAAGTAGCAAATGGCACAAAAAATAATCTGACTGAATAAAAAAGTGGACATTCCAGTTTGGCCTTCTCAGTTCGATTATAAAATCAGAGCTTAACAGTCCTATACTTAATATGATAGGTTACTAAAAAATAAACGGACTGGGAATGCCAAAGGTCACCAAAAATAGATATCCGGTTTGTGTGATGATCAAGTAGGACTGATTTAAATCCAAATGATGACTTTTTAGTACTTCTGATGCTAAAACAAGCTAAAATATATATTGTATAGTCCTGAGAGGACTGTATTTGCAAGGAAGTAGATGTACTACTAATCTATTATAACTGGGACACATATCAGAAAACACAAGTCTCTTCATATTAGAATGCAAATCTTTTCAGTAAATTATATCCCTCCAATAACACATACCCAACCCAATTAACATTAGGAATATAAGCTCAACTACCTCACAACTGCAGCTCTCCCAAAAGACTAAAATTCATCTTTCCTGTGCAATGTCTTTCCTGTGCAAAGGGCAAATAACTCTTGCCAATTACCTTCCCTTACCACTGTCAGGTGGTGCCATTTTCAATCAAACAGAACATCATAAATGTGATGCTCCCATTGCAAGGAGGTAGGTAGGGAATTAAAATAATGTGATCAAGTAAGTATGAAGAAAAAACAAAAATTTGCTTCTCCTTTGAAAATGTGTCCCAGTTAACATTAGAACAATAAGAAACAGAATGAAGGAATATTGAGCATTCTGCCTTTACTTCGGGTAAACTTGGAGGGAAAAAGTTTGGATTCAAAATATGAATATGAATATAACCTGTAAAAAGCAGAACTAGAGGTTATGTGGTTTCTGGCCAGGACAAAGAAATAAGAATTGTCAGGTGAATCTAGAAAAATCTGCATAAGGAAGCCTGTCTAGTGATTGTGCTGATGTCAGCTGGATCTGTTTGCTGTTTGTTTGATTGTGACTGCCACTAGGCCTTATGATATTTCAAGCAAGTTGCTGTATAACTAAATTTTGTAGATATGATCTTAAAAAGACTAAACCTACATTGAAAATAAAGGATTGTATTTATGGGCAGAAGGAAAAAACACAACAACAAACAACAAACCTTCATTATGAGTGGCTCGTCTTCTGTCGTCTCTACCAGTACGGCCATCAACCTTTGGAGAAAACCCTGTTCTGGGTGCAATACTCCTCTGTCCCTGTAGCACATCTTGTGGGGACATCATCACATAAAACTGACCTAACAAAAACATATAAATAAATCTTTTAGCCAACTAGGTTTTCAATTTAGGCAATATACCTTCGCCTTTAAATATTTCAGTTCATAAAAGAAAGTTCTTTTTTTTATATGAAAAACTTTAGACCCCCCAAAAACTGCTACGATTGGAAATGGGTACATCACAACTGGCCCTGCTCATTACAATCTGTAAGCAAGGGTCTTGAAGAAGGAAGAATTTGGGTAGCGAAACCAGTTAGGAGAAAATGGGTTAAGATTCCCCATAATGACGACATAAAAGCTTGAAATCTAACATTTCCAAGTTCTCATCAATACAAGCAACAACTCATGCATAACAATAACCATATCTCCTTACAGAATGGAATAAAGGAAAAAACATAAAGGCACATCTAGACAGGAAACAAATGCTAGTATCAAAATCTTACTGAATACATTTAATGGTAGACATGCTGACTACAGGCAACAATCAATGTAAATATATCAAGTTTACTTCCAAATTCTGTCTAAAATGGTGTAGAGAAATATCCCATAAAAAGCACAAGAAGACAATGTTTTTACCACATTTCATCAAAAAGTTTGTGAGCTATGATGTCTGCAAGCAACATCTGAGGTTTTCATGTGAAGATGTAGTTTTTCCGAAGGTGTGGGGGTTATCAACTGGGTTCAAGTCTTGGATTCAGCTAATGTGGATATGTGAGAAAACCTGCTAGTAGCCTCCTATGATAGCTAAATTGGATGTCTATGGGTTACCGTTTTCATTTAGCCCCAGCTAAACTTTGGAAAAGTTTGGTCACGATCCTTGCAGTGATTCAGGATGTGTAATGATAAGAAATTTATGATAAACGACAACAGATGAAAGGCTGTCACATAAGCCCCTCTGGTTTATGAACAGCAGAACTAAAAAGGTGTGTTTATGCTATATAAAACAATGACTAAAGGCCCTTATGTATTTGTGTGATTAGTTCAGCTAAAATGAAAGAATTCCAAGCAGAAACTTAAAAGTTGAGCAGACAATTTAGCACCCAAATATGGTGGGGAGATTCCCAGTACATTCTTCACAACACAATCATATATCAACAAAATGTCAATAGGGTCACTATGGCAAATGCAGATAACATGTACTCTCACTGTCCAAGGGTCATTATAAAACAATTTGTGTAACAGATCCAATAAGAACTCAAGATAATCACCTGAACACATGTTTACAATTAAGTGAAGCAAGTTCTGTCATCAAAAGCCCCACATCACTTGATGCCAATAAAAAATATCTGTAGACCATATCACACATGTTTCCTAACATTAAACACAAGCCATACTTAATGATCTGGATGGATTACTGAGGAAAGACCATTATCGTTTTACACTTTTTGGAACTGCAAAGAACAAGCTCAGAATACTGGTTAAAATTGGTTTTGGGAAGGAATGTAGCTTTAACAAGTTCTAGAATGGACACAAAAACTGATCACCATGCTGTCAAAGTGATAAATAAAATAAAAAACATCAAAAGCGTCACGGCTATATCAAGTACAATATGTAAGGAACACACCTCCTGCTGCTGTGACCTGACTCAGTGTACCTGCCACATCTGTGCCCTGCGAGTTCACATCTCCGCCTCCAACTGACACAGCTGGAAAGTATGTAAACCTTGTGTCAGGCTGGTTATCCGGCGTAGGACTCCCACCATTGTATGGACTTTGGATTACAGCCTATAATAAAAAATGCTAAAATTATGCACAAGATAAACCTGGAACAATTGTTTCATCTATGCAGTATTCACCTGATACCAACAAAAACAACACAGACACATGCTTTATGTTTGATGAATCACCACAACCCAACATAAATGTCAAAATCCCTAAAAGATCGGAGAAAATTGAAAATGTTATATTACTGTAATTGAAAATGTTATATTACTGACATTCAAGTTCAAACAGCATTTGGACCCCTAAATTATGTACAAGATAAGAGTACAAAATAACACCATTGTTCTGCCTTGTCACCATACTGAGTGAATTACCAGCACAAAACTTCTCAGAAGACAAGAGTAACAGGCAGATCGACATGATCCAAATATGCATGACTCTTACACCATGGAAAATAACACAAGATTACAAATGTCTACTTACATACAAAATTAACATATTCTAATTATCACCAGACTTCTGAATAAAGAAAACTACATAACAAGAGGAGCAGGGGAATGTGCACAGCTAAAACATATAGACTCTTGACAAATGCCTTCTCCTCCATATAACCAAGGAAAAAGATTACTTTATACTACATCTTCACAGCATCATGTCCATGCTCAATGTGACTTGAGGTCAAATAGTGTGTTTTAATCCTTTGTGATTTCACTCTAACATGCCAGTTACATGAAAGCTGACTCGGCCTTGCCTCAACACCAACCCCTATCCAAATCAAAATGTTAATACATCCAGTAAATATTGTCTTCAACAATGTTTCAAAAATAATGCACAAAGCCATTACTTAATAGCAATGTGCTCTCTAATCAATGCTAGCATTAATTTTATGGCTTATTTTACATCTTTGAATATATATGAACCACACCATTTGTTATAGAAAATTGATATTGCACTACTACAAATTCTTTAATGGTTTTATAACTTGAACACTAGCATGCCATGTCTCAAAGGAGTCATTTAGCCTGAATACCAATGACAATGCCAAACAAACAGTCAAACACCCTTCATTTCATTTTACAAAGATTAGTTTAATCTGCGCATCAGGATTTATACACTCTTTGTTTCTCATTTAGGTTAAAGAGAGAAGACACAGCATAAACTTGTAAAAACCTGCAGAGTTTCTACATCACGAATAAACCTGAATACCCCACAAAGCAAATTTTATTCTGGGCAATGAACACACCTGAGCTCCTGCAGGGAAAGCTGCAGTGGAAACGACTTGCGTGGCTTCTGTGCCATCTTGAGTGGCCACCTGCACCACCCTATATGTCACTGGACCTAAGGAAAAAGAGAGAATGGGTTAGTCTTTACCTGGTCTTCCCGAATCACAAATTGAAATAAAATTAC
Source organism: Unio delphinus (assembly GCA_029339505.1). NCBI lineage: Eukaryota > Metazoa > Mollusca > Bivalvia > Unionida > Unionidae > Unio > Unio delphinus. The sequence goes on along the minus strand of JAQISU010000055.1, from coordinate 17,587,972 downwards.
AACTGGTAATACCATCATGAAAAAAGGCCATAGCTCAAAAAGCTAGCAAATAAAATACTGGCTTTTAATGAGAACTAAAAGCTAAATAACTTTTTTCTTTAGAATAATGCAACTTTGTTCTATCTCCATTTATACTAGTCACCATGTATAGCCTATCGTTCATAAAAATGGCATTAAAAAGAGTTATCTATGTATTACATGTCATGATTACAGAAAACCATATGAAAAACGTACATTTATTTTTGCTACTTACCTGGATTTTTAGTTAGTTAAAATTAGTTATAGAATACAGACACAAAACAAAATGATAAATTATTTATAAATACATTCACTTTAGTCTATTTCCCGTTTCACTTTTGCTGAAAGCTCCTAAATTCCACAAATCCTGAAGGCTATGTTTTATAACTGGCAAAGTCCTCTTTCAACAGTTGAAAAACACTATTGATTTGTCCTTTTCCTGGAGCAATATGTTCTTCTGTTAACAAAATCACCTTTCTCTAACATATTTTAGTCATATAACATCCAAGAATCACATTGATAAAGTCCATTTCACTTAGTATTTGGCACAATTTATTTTATCAATATAGACTAGCCTACTACAGTAGTCCCCCTCTTATACGGCCACCCCTGCTGCACTGGCAAAGTGGCCTTATAAGACGGGTGGCCGTTCCAGAGGGGCGCTAAATTTATTATGAGAAGCACATGTATATGTTAATGTACGTAATAAGAAAGCTACATACTTCAAAACATTAAATATCTTCGTCTAAATGAAACATTAATCAATAAAAGGTTTTTTTATGTTATAATAACAAATTTATTTCAACTGAATATACGTTCCTATTTTTGCTTTCTTTACGTAAGTTTGATATGCGAACTGGTATTGTTCTCGTGCACATTGCAAATGGATTCAAAAACGTCATTTACATCATGGTACATACATAATTATCTTTCCATTTGCTCCATTTTCCCACTACTGCTGAATAACCTTCTTATCGGTTATTACTTTGTTTATTAAAATTATTTCAACATAAACTTGTTTTTATGAGTCTTTTGACGTTTTGTACATACAATTGTTCGGCATCCCCACCCCCCGGATGTCGAGTACAATAAAATAATGTATCCGTTAACGTGATGACATTTTAATGTTTGGTAATGATTTATTCGGTTATTGCTGACTGTATGCGATTTAATTATGCAGACAAAACTTGTGTCGAGTCTACGAAATACAGCCTTCGTAAAGGATGCCATTTTGTGTGGTCACGTGATTTTTCCGGTCTTTGTCTGGTACCCTATTGTCTTTGTTAAGGTTGTCTGTGTGTGCCAATGTACAAAATCTATTTTTAGCCTATGCTGACCTTGTTATGATTATAACAATTATGTCTGGTTATAATCATCAACGAGAAGAACACAACATAGGTGTTAAACCCCAAACTCTATCATAACATTATTGAGCCCATTTCCTGTAAACATAGACTTTCATAGATAACGATATACTATAAAACTTTAGTCGACACTTTTAACGGCGACTTGACACTCGGAGACGTGTATCTACGATAGAGATAATCAAAATTGCTTACCTTACGTCAAGATTTGAATTAATTATTGGTTCTGGATATATTTAAAAATAAAATGAGGCCGCTCGTGAGAGGTAAATTTTATATTATTGCACAAAAATGCTGGCCGCTGGTCGCGTTAGCCGGGTGGCCTTTCGTGAGGGGTACTTTTGAATAGAAACTCGTCGGTGCCAACGAATTCTGGCCGTTAGGAGCGGGTGGCCGCTGGTCAGGGGGGCCGTACAAGAGGGGGACTACTGTACTTAAGTGTGTTGCACATGGTTTCAAAATATATTAAAAAAAACTGTTAGTTGTCTTGGAAACTTGTCACTGTACAGTTATTATACACAGAAACTAAGGAAAATGTTCAACGTACAAATGGTCACATATGTAAAAATACAAGATAAGTAGACATAAGTCAACAACAGATCAATGTCACACGACACAAGCCTCAAACTGTACTGGTTACTCTGTCTTGCTCGCTGCTGATGTAGCCAGATATAGTCTTTAATCTGATCTTAGAAACAAGTTTTGGTATATTTTTTTTTACATGGACTAAACAGGTACCACATAGCATAGTTTATTACCTGGGTATATAGGAATGGACAAGAATCATTACCAATATTTGATTACCCATGAACAGAAGCCTCTTGGCAATGAAAGATAAGGGCTTCATGAGCAATATTTATCCATCTTGTCGGAAAAGCATATAGATTGGTCCACCAATTGGAAATGTCTTGCAGACTTTGCCTGGCAACTGCTAAAGTAGTGAGGATGCAGGAATTATGATAGGTGAACTAATCAAAGCTCTTGAGAGCAGTTCAAATGGAGTCCTGTTAAGTCAGGTAAACACCTATGATAAATTCCTCATGGACAAGGATCCCGTTGTCATGGCCAGGTTGAATCCAGAAGAAAAGAAATCAGAATGGTCTTTGGTTCATCTGATTGCCTGTCTTCCGTGATAGCACAGTGTACCAAAGATTTTGGAACTGTAGGCATACTCAATCATTTACAGCTTGGTTTATATGGCACTATGTGTTCTTTGGTATGGTACTCTACTACAATTGCCTAAGCACAACATACTCTTCCTCTTTTGTTGTAAACAATAACAGTCATCTTCAATGCATTTTTTTTGGGTGGGGGTGGGGGTGGGGAACAACAATTTGTTTTATAAATGTGGCTGCTACATATAAAAAATAATTTAGACTGAAAGGAATTTTGTTTCTAAGGTCTACTTAGTGATTCATATCTTTGTCATACTACCTTGCCCAGTGTCTGCACGGAACTGGTACTGGATATTGGGATCGAGGCTGAGGGTCCCTTGTGCAGAGGTTACACTTGTAATTGTATGTGTGTGATCCTCAACTCCATCTGCAAAAAAAAAAAAAAAAAAGAAACTCGCATTGTCATGATACCGTATATGGGAATATTTCCAAACTAAAATTTTCAGAAATTTATTATTCTAGAACAGTTCACCTATTTAATATTATCATGCTTCATTTTAAGGAATAGTATGATATCATCCATCTGTATTTCTGTTGGTCCATTGCCACATTTCCCAATCAACACAGAAGGGAAATTCTCAAAACATTACAGTTGTAATGCAATTGGTATGACCTACTGCAAGATGGGTCATCATGGACTCCCATTAACTATCTAAGATACAAGAACTTAATTTACAAATTTCTTGTACATGTATTTTCAAACCAAACTTGTGCTAGAACAGATGTAATTCTGAAAACCCAATTTTTCTTCAAATAATAATGATTCTGACTTTTGATCCCCAAATCAATAGGTCTCTTCAATACCTCCATATCTGGTAAAGGTATATGGTCTAAATTATTTTGTAAAATGCAAAAGGAAATCTTTTTTAATCTGTGACAGTGTTTTTGCTCTTTTGACCTCAAGAGCAAGAGACTTCTTACCCAAAGTGAGTGTGTGTGTTTGATTTGGATTTGTTTCATAGCTTTAACAATTTTTCTGTCAAACATCTATGATATCTGCAGTGTGGCAGTTTCTATTGATGTCTAGTACTGGTGCATCATGCCGCAGACATGTAGCATCATGTCACATTATCCTGACAATAGGCTGACCTGTCTGAACACTAACCTTTGAATGCCGAGCACAAAGTGAAGGAGCTGCTAGAACCATTTTTATAAGTCTTTGGTATGATATGGCCCAGGGTTCAAACCCATGACCTCTAGCATCCAAATGCTCTTTACCCAAAGTGCAAGTAATTCCCAAAAACATGGTAGAAAACTGAAATATTTCAACAGAATCTATTTTCATTTTCTGCCAGTGACTGTGATTTACCCCACAATTAAAATAGCCGTCTATCTTACTCTAAATATAAGCCATCCACAAAACGTATTCCAAGTCTGTGCTGTAAGAGTAAAGGTACTGTTAAGAGATCTTCGCTCTATCAATAGCCATAACCTGACGTAGGCCGAATTTTTACTCCATGTGAAACATATCCACAAAGTTCAGTCCAGGTAAAATAAAATGACCTTGCAGAAACCATTTTCTTTTCTTTCAATCACAATGGCCTTGTTCTTGGACTTAAAATGCCAAAAAGATGCTACCAGGATTGTATTATAAGAGTGGGAAAATGAGGGGGAGAGAGAGAGAACAAATATTGGGGGAGGAGGATGGTCATATTTAAATATCTACGTAACACTTCAATAATATCCATCTGTGATTTAGATTTTTAATGTAGCTTAGCAATATTTTTTTAGTCATATCACTAAGATGTTTGCAATGTGACAGTTTATAGTGATGTCTAGCACTGGGGCATCATGCCGCAGACATCCCACTCAGTTTCATTATCCTGACACCAGGCTGACCAGTCATAACAACAACCTCTTAATGCTGAACACCTACCTTTGTCATATTTCTGTGATGGCTGCAGTGTGGTAATTTATAGTGATGTATAGCACTTGGGCATCATGACACATATCATACCCACTGATGTTATCCTGATATCAGACTGACCTGTCCTAACACTTTGGTATGACAATGCAGGGATTGAACCCAAAACCATACAATACGGATGCTCTAACCACCAGGCTACTAGAGCAGTGAGCTTAATCTGTTCTTTATGTGTGTGTGAATATTGTTCTGTACTGAGATGGTACCCCCTCCCGTTCATAGTCAACTATCTGCATATGCATATCTATCTTAGCAAGTCGGAACAAAGATGAAAATCATTCGTTTATAGTTGTTGTGTACATTTTTCCAGCACTCACAGGTATTGCCAAAGTTGACCTTTTTGAATCAGCACTCAAATAACTATTATGTCAGATCTGTTTCCATTATGCTGTATTAGGATTTCTAATCAACTGATGCAATAGTCTACTTGTTAAAATAGTGGTACTTTGATCTTTACTTCTTAATTTCATTTTCAGATTCTTATTTATTAAATTAATCATAACCTTTATGCTAGAGCTAGATAATTTTGAAGTACATTTTCCAAAAGAACTAAGTTGTGCAGAGACAAGAAATGAAAGGTGGGCTCTACTTTTAAATGTTCAATATTGTAATCTGGATTGCTTGTCTGGCTTTTGAGCATTTGATTCTGAATATATTTTCTGAAATTGGGGGTGGTGTAACAGTCATGCCATTTTTGTCCATACAGCATGTATACCAGACTTGTATGTAATGTAACACCATTTTTGGCTACAAAATCAGTCATTGGATTCTCCATTAACACTTTTCCAGTTCCAATAACTGATATACTTCAACTTTAGAAACCTTAATCACTATGATCAACAAGTATTTGATGACGGAAAACATCATGTAAACATGAACAATGGTGAAAATCAACCACACTGAGTCTTCTTGCTAGCCCATATTATAAATGCACATATGTAACACTTCCTTGTTACAAGGTTCAAACTACAATATTGTTAACAATATACTAATCAAATTTAGTTTAACAACCATTAATGATAAGCCAAATAAACTAGACGTTTCAGCAGTTGCCAAAAAATACACATCACAACAAGAGCTTCTATATTTTGAATGGCTTTGCTTTTGTTGTGACAAGCACTTTAAGGGTGAACAGCTGAATAAAATTGTGTGCTGCGTTGAGTACATTTTCATATGTGCAACTTGAAACTAATTTGCTGGAGTTTTCATGCATCACCACTTTCCAAGTGTATGGATCCATGCAAATTTTGCATGACTCGTGTGACTGTTCGCCCTGTGAGCATCTATAGACAACCAATCATCTACAAAGTTAGGAAACACTATTCAGTGGAGAACTTGTGTTACAGAAAGAAAATAGTGCATTCAAAATCTTCAGATGGTGATTCATTGTTTAAAAAAAGCATCCTTCTAACCTGACTGAATCTTTACTGACCAAAAAGAACTTTAGAAATCCAAGGTAAGACCATTGCTTTATATTTCTATTAATTGCCAAATACTGAACCCATTGAGATATTATACCATGCAGACCTGCCCATCTCAGGAAGGCAGTTGACTTTTTCCCCAATAAGATTGACCAGTTTTCAGAAAGGTACAACAAAACATCAATAAACCGCTATTGTTAAGCTGGCAAATACAATTAAAAGTTTGACACATCTACGATAAACATCATGTTCAATTGTAAAGTTTGTAAAGTTCCCGTAAACTTTTTTTTTACCACTAGCGTAGCTGCACAATCTCTAGTTCCAAACCATATGCAGCTCAATGGTTTGTAGCTATCTCTCAACTTGATATAATTCTTGAAAATTCTTTTCCATTTCACATCACAGCAACCATACGTCCTACCACAAGACATACTAAAATTGGCATGTGATGTCCAATAAACATAATTGTCTTTTCCAGCTTTTAGTCACAAAAATCTGAATACTCCTTTATTCTTCTCTGTTGATTATTAACAATTTTCTAGAAGCTTATTTTCACTTCCATCTGAAACATGCATCACTTTCTGGATACCATTTAAAAAAATTCTATAATCAACAGTTTAATCATGCAGATGCTTTACATGAACAAACAGGTGCAGTTTAAAACGTCTTGGATGCTGTTGTAAAGTTACTGATTCCCTAAAAAAATTAACTAATTCTAAGATGGAAACCAGATCCAAATAAAACATGGATGAATTATTGGATTTTTCGGCAAAAATAATTTTGTTGTGGTTTTTGCTAGTATGACATACGTTCATATTTTAAGGCTAATATTCTTAAGACTTAGGGTAAAATTATAACAGTCGGCAGGTCTATTATACCTAAACTTCAACATAATTTTTTAAAGACAAAAAATAGCTTCCGTTTGTCCAAATTTACATGATCACAAAGATATATACAAGTGCACTACTAAAATTGCTTAACTTAACTTTCATCTCACAATGTCAAAAAATACATATGTGCAAGTTTTGTTAATTAATAGTTTTGTGAAAAAGTAGCACCATTCAAGGTATTTCTTTGATATGTATACGAGTTAACACCTTACAATACATTGAAAAAGAGGTATCAATTAATATTTCCTAAACACTTTAGAGCTACAAAATACCTTCACTGTGATGTGTCAGCTGTACATGATCATCAGATCCTGTCGAATCGTTTGTTTTGTCTTGGCTGAAATGAAAACATAAGTGCCATATAATTATTGAGATTATTACAGCATGTGACAGACCCATTAAAAATCATATACCAATGATATCTGTCATAGTTAATGTACCATCATATGGGTAATGCTTACAATTAAAAATGTTTTTTCCACACACTAAGCATATTAAATAAACATGTTAATCATCTTGAGCTCTGATGATTATTATTATAATAGAGAAGAAAAAAAAAAACAGGAGTGAAGAGATTGGTGCTTCTGTAACAAATAAAAAATTCTGAAATTCAAGACTATTTTTTCTTGTTAACTGCTGCATGTTGAAGCCATCTCAGACATTCTTCATTATTAACAAGATTTTCAAATTAGCTGATGTGGATGTCAGCTTGGTACTACTTTTATTTCAGACCAACAAGATCAAGATGCAACATTAAGTTTTGGTAGCAACTCCAAGTGGATATGAATATCTGCTATTTATTCACAAAAACAAGACTTTCAACATGGCTGCCATGGAAACCATACTGAATATCAGATTGGCACCAGTTTCACATCAAGACATCATAAGAAGTGAAAGCTATCTCAATATTACGAGTCACTCATTCAGAAATGGTGATGGCATGATTTTCAAAATGGCCACTGAAGGTCATCTTATCTGCACCATTTTCATTTAGGACAGACTATATACATCACAAGGAGTATTTATTATAATGTAGATATCCTTCAGGTGTCATGCAACTAGGCAACGTGGGCAACACTAAGTTGCCTCCAAAATGAAAACTTTGCCTTTATCTGTTAGAAAGTGAAAAACAACTTCACCCTGTTTTTTTTTTTATAAAGATGTACATTGAGTGACCATAGATTATGATTTGCTCCTACACCATAGCCAGTTACTTCTGATGTGCTCAATGGTAAATGTAAGGCATCAAGCTATCAAATAGCTGGTGCAGATTTCAGCTGTGCTGACAAACTCTATGCTCATTTACAAGAATGTGTTCTGACAGCTGACTTATTTATATTTACCCTTTCCTTAGTAAACTATAGCAAAGATGTGTTGTATATATCTCTGGTTACAGCAACTATCACTAGCTGATTTCTGCAAGTGAAAAATGGATGATAAAAACACAAAATTTGTGTTTCAAAACTTAAAACAATGGTACTGTATATGAATAGCAATTTGGTTGTTGTAACAATAGACTCGGTCACTTTAAGATTTTAACTGCCATTTGTGCATTATTTTCTTCACAAAATCAGTTTGAAACAGCAAGTGTACCTGTAAGGGACGAATAGTTGAGGACCTCACCGAGTCTAGGAAGCACCATTCTTTTACTGTGTGTGTGTGATTTGCATTTTTAACAAAGCTTTAACAATATTTCAGTCAAATCACATTGATGTCTTCATTATGACAGTTTATTGTGTCATAGTGATATCTACCACTGGGGTATCATGCCACAGACATGTTGCATCATGTCCCATTTTTCTGACACCAGGCTGAACAGTCCTACACTAACCTTTTAATGCCATTTTTGTAAATGTTTGGGCAAATATATAATCGAAAGCAAAGTCTAAATATTATGTTATTGATGATTTAAATTAAAAATCCAATTATGTAGATCTCAAACATACGGGACAATGAAAAGTTGTGGAAATCGAGAAGTGCTATTAGGTCAAAGGCATTTTCACTAATATTTTTGAAATTATACATAAAATAAAGAAGAAAAGCAAATACTGTTTAACATATAACTGACATTACTACACGTACATGGACAATTAATAAAATCATAAATTGGCAATCCACTATTAATGAACTGCCATAACAAAGCTAGAATGCAATTGGTTACATTAAGAAAGCCCCCCTTTCTAAAAATCGATGCACTCACATGCTGGTTGTTTCAATTCAGTAAGAAAGAAGGTTTTAGTTCATTCATATGTCAACTTTAATGCCTCAGTCTGTGAATAACCAGGATGAAGCACCTTCCAGATTTGAAATGGCAATAAGTGTCGAGAAGACGAAGCTGATGCCAAATAGTGGCAAACAAATCTCTGCCAAGAACAATAAAGTCAGAGGACAGGAACTGGAAACAGTGGGCAAGTTCAAATACCTTGGTTCCATAATCAACGAAGAGGGACCAAGAGCAGAAATTTTGTCATGAGCAGCACAAACAACGGCAGCTATGTCAAAGCTACGATCCATCTGGAGAGACAAGAATATCTGTCTGAAAACGAAATTCAGACTATTGAGAGTACTAGTCATCTCAATCGTTCTGTATTCATGTGAGGACTGGACCCTGACAGCAGAATTAAATGAAGAATCCAGGCAAATCAAATGAGATGCAACAGAACCATCCTTGGCATCTCTTCCATGGACCACATCACAAACAAAGAAGTGAGTAACACCATCAGGCACAAAGTAGGCCATTATGAAGACCTCATAACCACCGTTAAAAAGAGAAAGCTGAAATAATATGGCCCTGTCACTGGAGCCAACAGTATATCTACAGTACTGCAGGGCAGCATCCAGAGTGGCAGAAGGAAAGGTAGACAGAGAAAAAAGTGGAATGACAACATCACAAAATGGACCAGGAAAAATTTTTTATGCAGAGACACTGGCATTGGCACATGTTTGAGACAGGTGGAGGGAATTGGTCAGATGTTCAGCACCTCAACGACCACACTAGTTCAAGAGGATGATGGTGACATGTTAAAGTATGGTTTAAAAACAAGTTTACATTTTCACAAATGCCATTTTATAGTGAACTAGCAAGTACCCGGTATGCGTTGCAATGCCACTTAAAGAAAGAAGACGTGAACCAAACATAACTAAGTAAACATGACGTATCTAAGGCGCCTACAGTTGATACCGAACACACGCGAAATTAGGTATCGCTACAGATTATGAATTTCATACAGCTGTTGATTTACGTCATCTTAGTTTCAGCCAATCCAGACCATGTTCGATCACATGACGTATTTAAGGTGCCTACTGTTCGATGAGTTGTTCTGCTCATGCCCGTGAAGGTTTCTGAATTAGTACAACCATTTAAATTGTACAGTTATCAAATGTGTGTATTTCATATTGTTTTGCGACATTTACTGTGTTCACTGTGAACTGTAGGCGCATTAGATACGTCACATGATCGAACAGTAGGCGCCTTAAATACGTCACGTGATCGAACACGGTCTGTAGAGATACCTAATTTCACGTGTCTTCGGAGTGAACTGTAGGCGCCTTAGATATGTCATGTTTACTTGTTACATTTGGTTAGCACCTTGGATACGTCAAACAATCGTGTGAATTTGTATGTCAAGTGATCAAACAGTAGGCGCCTTATATATGTCACGTGATCGAACACGGTCTGGATTGGCTGAAACTATGATGACGTAAATCAACAGCTGTATGAAATTCATAATCAGTAGTGATACCTAATTTCGCGTGTGTTTGGTGTGAACTGTAGGCGCCTTAGACTCATGTTTACTCAGAGACATTTGATTCGCGCCTTGGTTACATCAAACAATCGCTGTGTGTGAATCTGTAATAGTCGTTACAAAGCATTATCTTCACAGTCAAATCAATTATGCCACCTAAACGAAAAACTACTGGTCGATCTACACCTCAAGCATGAAAGATAACGGCATCACGAGCTTCAGAAACAAACAAGCAACGGAAAGCAAGATTGGAAACTGTTCGAGTTCGCACTGCTTAAACCCGATCATCTGAAACAGACGAGCAACAGGAAGCAAGATTGCAAACCATTAGAGTGCGCACTGCTCAATCCAGACAAACAATGCACACTGATTTAAATCTTAGTGCATTCCATTACAATGCTAATTATGATCACAGTCTTCATCCAAGTGTGCTTATTGGAAAAATGGATAAATTATGTGTGTATTACAATGCCCTCAAATTTAAGAATAAAACACCAGGAATGTGCTGCGCGGGTGGAAAAGTGAAATTGCCAGAATTACATTCACCACCCGAACCATTATCAACGTTGGTATCAGGTGACACAAGCCAATTCATGTTTCAAATGACATCGTTCGGTGCAACAAATATCGTGCATGAGAATTACATGCCAACATTTAAAGTGCAAGGGCAACAGGTGTATGAAATTCATAATCGCTAGCGATACCTAAAATCGCATGTGTTCGGTGTGAACTGTAGGCGCCTTAGATACGTCACGTGATCGAACACGGTCTGGATTGGCTGAAACTATGAAGACAAAAATCAACAGCTGTATGAAATTCATAATCGGTAGCGATACCTAAAACGCCTTCAGTAAGGTAACCACTTATTGTGGGCTCGATAAATACCACTAAATAATCTGAGATGCTTTCCAGAAACCAGTCAAACAGTCTATTAAAACACAAACACTTTCTTTCTTTCAGTGGCATTGCAACGCATGCCAGGATTAAAACACAAACACTTTCTTTCTTTGAGTGGCATTGCAACGCATGCCGGGTACTTGCTAGTTACTTATAAGAAAAACATGATAATTATAATGAACATTATTAATAACATTTGCAATGGTATTTATGAAACATACATACATACATCATACATACATACATCCATACTCCCTGCATGGCAGTGTCAAGCAGGGAGTTAGCAAAGCTGAGGATGACAGAAATAGGAAGCATGCTCAAAAACGAGCCAGAAAGAAGGAGCTACACCATCGTCTCACGTAGACGGATGGATGCCAAGGACATACATATCTGTTATAATTTTACACCATAAGTTATAACATGTGGATAATGTTATATTTAAATTTTAAAAAATATTTTCTTCCTTTTTGTCTATTGCACTGACAAGTGTTACAACAATTTACACAACAATTACATTTGTCGCAAGAGCATATATTTCAACTTCCCGTGGAACATTCGTTTAGATCAGCGGAAAGTTTATTCATTTCGGTGATCCACAAGGCGTCAAGAATTTTTCTTCTGAAACAGACTAGCCGATCTTTGGCAACTTCTATCATGTTTCTGTCTGTTGTCGTCTTCAGCATGCTTGTCTTGTAAGGTAGGAGACAAGCATAACCTTTTCTACCATCTCTGGCACATCCCCCAATCTCTTGCCAATAGCTCAGAATGCTCTTTGGGCATCCCCAGTGAATAATGATATCTACATCGCTGATTTGGATCCCCATTCCGAATGCTACCATATAAAATATGATATTAACGTTGTATAGTTAAAAAATAAATAAACAGATTTGCGTAACATGCTCTCCTTTTTAGGCTTTTGACAACTGCAATACAAAATTAGTACAATAATAAAAGATGTCTGACAGAAGAGTGTGAGGCCAAATTTTCAGGTATACACTTGGCAGACCATACTAATGGTTACAAGGAATGCCAAAATCAGTTACAAGGGATAATACATATCTTTAATGAAATGAAGATGTCTAATTGCTTTGTCTAATATCAGTATAGTTTTATTTATTACGTGAAAGAAACATACTTTAACTTAAATTAACTTCAGCATTCCTTGGCTCACATTGCATATCAACCAAATAAAAATATATGCCAACGAAAGGTTGAAATGGGATCTTAGAATTTGATTCAATCAAGAAAAAACTTCAGATTTAGTATAGTCAGAATATAGCAGTTTACACTTTAATTTGTGAAAAAGTCTCTATATCAATTACCAAGTGTCTGAGATATTCCTAATATTTGTACCCCTATTTCTACTGTCAGCCGACTTGGATCATGAAATTTTGGCAGCAAGACGCTGCACAACATAAACTATCATGTTAGTCAATTCTGTGCATCTGCACAATGATACATCATTTCTGTAAACATTGGATCATGTGTTATTTTGGCTCAAACATCCATTTTGTATCAAGAAACAAGGGTTATACATTAAGAAAAGTGATATTCATGAACTAAAAAAAATATCCCACATTTTGACTCTAAATGCATTTGAAAATGTGATTTCTAAACGTCAACAAGACACACTCCATGACCTTAAACCAGTAACCCCGAAAATCCTATTTGCTATGTATTTTTTAGAATCGTAAAATAAGAGCAATTTTTAAAAGATGGAAATGAATATCTTTAAATAATTCTGCAGTTTTATCAAAGTTTGCCAATTTTGCAATAAGTTGTCGCACACATAAAAAAAATGTCTTCTACCCAACGTGTCAATAGAACAGGTTCTCGAGAAATTCCTTGGCTTATAGTCTGTTTCTGAATTCTTTAAAAATGTTTTCCAAAAAAAGACATGGTAAACAGATTACGCCCTACTTAAAGCTGCTACTCTTTGACGTAATAGCTTAATTTGTTAATTTTTTTTTTTTTTTACAAGATCAGTTTAGATTACTTAATATCACTTGCCATTCACTGGCATTTTTACAATTAATTTTGTAAAACCAACAATAAACCTAATTACTAAACTTAACTGCTGACAGAAAGAGTTCAACATAATAATTGTAATTTCTACAAAATATGATTAAATATTACATCTTTTCAAAGCTGTGCGCAGAAAAAAACGACATATTGCGAGTCATGAAAATACATGGGTGGTATCCAATGTGTCCAAAATTAATATTATTTTGAACATAATATTCTGGTGACAACTGCTTCTTTTGAAATTGTAAGGGTTGCAGTATTTTATTTTCGTCAATCGGTCGTATTTAGAATGCCTTTTGATTCAGTATTGGTGACGGAAACCTTCAGTACTCAGAAATGCCAGACAGCATTGAATATAAACTTAAGCGTCTTACATTACAATGTAGGACTACAACAGCCTAACCGGAGCACACAAGTACAATTATCTTAACAAAATTATTAGAATATTAACAAATCACACCATAAAAGGCTTGTTTAATAGTATATATTTCCTCCAAACCTGTATATTGGCTTACAGCTCCAGAACATGCAATCATGTCATAAAACTGCAGAAATAAAGATCTGAACAATTGCATATCTTACTCGTCCAAATTTTATGTCGAGTCAACATACTGGACGCCATTAACGAGACAAAAATTATTAAATTACCATGAACAGCGTCGACAATGTTGTATGATTTCGCAATCTGTAGGTAAATTCCCAAAACGTAAAGGAAATACACAAAATATTCCCCGTGCAAAGTGCTGGATGGCGACCTAAAGTTTAGCGAATAAGCCACCGAGTTTCTATCACACTTTTTTCTAAATTTATCAACATTTTTCTGCATACCTGCCATCGAGAGCCTGATCTAACATATCCATGTGATATTTTAATGTTGGTTTGAATTTGCCTGGAAATAAAGCAAGCTTGATCACGGGGCCAAACAACAGGTCATGTGAGATGGAAAACTGAGCATGTGACAATAATGGCGGAACTGTAATCCACCTTCTCCTGGGCGTAGGGATAAATTATTGTATCGCGTTACAATTGTATGAAGATTATTTGTGCATTTTAAGGATCTTTTACAACAATAAACAACAATTTTATCTTTTAAAAACTCATTTTATATTGCTGTCATAAATGTATTAATTTAAGAGTCCTACAACACAGGGTGTATTTTGTATGCGTATTGTCACAATAAAAGTACATTTTTATCGGTAATGCGGTTTGACGAAGACGCCCAAAATAACAGACCAATGAAAATGGGTCAACTATAAGTTATCGACCTATATCGAATAATTTCTATTTAACATTTATTTTATAACTAATATTGGTTCAAATGAGCTATTGCTCCCAAAAACATTCAACAAAAATCATGTACATACAGACATAAAACAAATACACATCCATGTATATCACCCACAAGCATGAACACCGGCTTCCGAACGATCTTTTACGTTGAGCTTGACCAAGGAATACGCTCAAAGGGAAGCCACAGGAAACGCTAAAAGGTAAAATCTATGATATATTTGAAGGACTTTGGCATATTTATGCGTTTTAAGGATCGTTCATAACAATTTACAACACTTTAATTATTTTAACTGATTTTATATTGCTTTGATAATGTACTAATTTAAGAGTCCAAAAAACACGGAGTATTTTGTATGCGTATTGTTATGCGTATAAAATGTACACATTGATCCCTTGCAAGAGCACTCTTAAAACTCAACTTTTTCGACTGCAAGAACAAACTTAAAGATCTAATCATGTTTTTGTAGTCATATCATTATAGATGTTGTAAAGCGCTTAGAGCTTCCAAAGATAAGGCGTTATACAAAGTCCTCATTATTATTATTATTATTATTATTATTATTATTATTATTATGTTATTGCTATTATTATTATTATTATTATTATTATTATTATTATTATTATTATCACTGATAAGTGAGAGCAGACTGACCAGACAGGGTCGCGTGGCTCTCCTCAATTGGAAAAGGTACTATAGCTTGCGAGGTCTACCGGTCAGCTGTAGGAAAACAACGGAGGCAGAACAGGAAAAGTCTGAGCAACTGACCCTACGATATGCGTTGCCGCCGTTACAATAATAAAGAACATTCAGAGCGAACATCGGGCTATTCAGCCACTCGTGCACCCACATACACATCAATCCCAATCAAACACTGGATGACAAAAGTGGTCCTCATCGACTCGATGGGCGAACTCAGATGAATACATTATAAGCAATTAGTTGAAATAGCATGTGTTTAAAATAAACATAAGAGGGTGGGGTGGCATGTTCTGGACATTGGGAATGAACATTAGAGCGCCATTTGGGAAAATTATGGGAAGGTATAGGCACCAAAAAAATTTAACATTACGCTTCCATGCTGGAAAATTAATAAGAATTGGGAGAGCGGATTTCAGACTACCCTTACAAACCAACACGCCGTTTGGACTAACACCCAGTCATCAACAAAAAAGCAACCATATTTACAAACGAAAAGGGTAGGAATATACACACAGGGTGCACACAGACACTTGTATCAACGAATAGGGTAGGAATATACACAAAGGGTGCACACAGACACTTGTATCAACGAATAGGGTAGGACTATACACAGAGGGTGCACACAAACACTTCTATCAACAAAAAGGGTAGGAATATACACAGGATGCAAACACCCTCTTCGTATCAACGAAAAGGGTAGAAATATACACAAAGGGTGCACACAGACGTACTTGTCATATCAACGAAAAGGGCAGAAATATATACACGGGGTGCACACAGACGTACTTGTCATATCAACGAAAAGGGCAGAAATATATACACGGGGTGCACACAGACGTACTTGTCATATCAACGAAAAGGGCAGAAATATATACACGGGGTGCACACAAACACACTTTTATCAACGAAAAGGGTAGGAATATAACACACAGGGTGCACACAAACATACTTGTCGTATCAACGAAAAGAGTAGGAATATACACACAGGGTGCACACAAACACACTTGTATCAACGAAAAGAGTAAGAATCTACACACAGGATGCACACAAACACAGTTGTCATATCAACAGAAAAAGTACGAATATGCACACAGGGTGGACACAAACACACTTGTCATATCAACGAAAAGAGTACGAAGTTTAGAAGAGGGTTTGATACTGTGTAAGAAAGAAAATTAAGCTGTGTCAGAAATAAATTAAATCCAGCAATACGAAAGATAAACCGCTCCGGTGGACTAGCGGTTAGAGCGTCCGTCACGGAAGCTGGATATCGTGGGTTCAATCCCCGACCGAGTCATACCAAAGATTTACAAAATTGGTACTAGCAGCTACCTCGCTTGGCGCTCAACTTTAAAAGGTTAGTGTTAGGACTGATCGGCCTGCTGTCAGGATAATGTGACAGGGTGGGATATCATGCTACATGTATGTAGCATGATGTCACAGTGGTAGACATCACTATAATCACTATAAACTGCCTCACTGCAGACATCGTAGCAATATGACTGAACAATTGTTAAAGATACGTTAAAAATCCTGCACACACACACACACACACACACACACACACACACACACGAATGATAACGATAGCTGTTGAAGTATTACCCCCAACCCCATTGTTTATTCTAACTGTATAATGAAATGATAACAGTTTATCTAAGCCACGGCCTATTTCATTGAGGAACTATAAAGTGTACACGATAATAGATTATATGATACATGTCATAAATTAGCTAACGTTGAACAACGTGTACTGATGCAGAAAAATAAATTACATTTATAAATTCACAAAATGTATATTTAGTCTGTTTCTAATGCTTAGGTAAATATTGAAAACCAAGGGGCTATACAAATATACTATTTTAAATATTCGCATTCAATATATATGGACTAATTCTATTTTGTGACATTAGATTGTGGTAGTTTTAAAATTAATTGAATCATTAAACATGTACGGTTTTACACTTGTTATTGTCTAAGTTGGTCTAATATCAAAGAAAAAAACATTTGTTAGCATTATTTTCACATTAAGACGGGCATTTGTCATTTTCATATATTTGGAAGATTATTTTTATTTTCGTTTGAGTCAGAAAATGAATTAAATGGAATTATTATGTTGTAACTTTCTTCCATCCAGTTTTTGGGATTAAAAAATGAACAATCGGATGCGTTTATTATAAGGATACGTATTGCGTACATAATTCAGATAACAATTACATTTCTATTGACTACACATCCATCCTCTCCTTCTGCCACCCTGGACGCTGCCCTGCAGTACTGTTGTGGCTACGCTGTTGGCTCTAGAAGGAAGAGGGAAAAAAAAAACAACTAAAAATATACAATTAACAAAGGAGGGAGGGTAAACAAACCACAATATAATATCATAAACACCAATATCTAATACAGACAAATGTATGAGCAAGCATATAAACACACACACACACACACACACACACACACACACACACACACACACACACACTAGGAAAGGGGACAGTGTTTATAATAACAATACAAATACATTTGCGAAATTTGGGGATTTGAATAGTCTCTTTTCTAGATATCTGCTTAGCCCTGAAAAAGGCTATTTTGTTAACTTCAGATGCAAATGTCAATGATCACACCTTCCAGGTCTAGCACCCCCACCCCCACACAAACAATCACAACGTGTACTCCAGTCCTGCTCCCAGTTTAGGCTTGCTCTCAGGCGCGCAGAGGCTGCTTGATTTGTTTCAGAACCCCAATCTTCCATGTGTGGGATTCTTAAGACTTCTTCTTTTTGCCTATTCTCATATTCCACGCCCGTGGATTATGTGGTCTCCTAACGTCTGAGGCAATTCCTCTTCCCAGTTTTCCGTTTGGGAACCACGCGCTTCTGTACTGGTGGTAGCGGTTGTGGATGAGGTAGTGGTTATGCAGGTGGTAGTAGTTGTGTTACCACACACACACACAAACACACACACACACACACACACACACACACACACGCCTAATCATGAGGTAAGGCAGGATAATTGCTTTTTTCTTCTCTCCTTTTCCTTTCGTTCTATATTTTCTCTCCTACTTCTCTTTTATTCTGGCACTTTCTGCAATGGCTTCAATAACAAGCTCATCCAGGATGCGTCTGGATTACTCTGATGTTCACGCAATTTAGCAATTCTTTAGCTGATGAATTAACGAAAGATATGCATATTGACTAGATCTTCCATTTATATACTATAAGCGCTCACGTGAAGGAAAACATCTCCTGATACCAAAATGCAGACGGCTCATATCGTTACCCAAAAACATGGAACACGCGGACCTATAATAAACACTCACTCACTTTTTTAAACTTACAAACACTACTTACAAACTAAAACACACTATCTATTTGACATGGTTCGGAAAGAAAACGTGGATAGAAAAACATAAATTTTTACACCAACAAAAAACAAATAAACGAAGCGCTTATAGACACTTCTATTTTTTAACTTACTAAAAAAATTATTGGCCTTTGAATTAGTATCTCTTTCTAAAGTATTGTGTAGCCCTAAAAAAATGTGTGTGTGTGTGTGTGTGTGTGTTGATGGGTAGTTATGACAATCTTTCCTTGTCTAAGAGTGCGTCCCCGTCTGGCGGCAGACTTTCCAACATGATATTGCCTGCTGCTTCGGAAAGATGAGAACTCTTTTGTGTCGCCACGACAGTCCACAATTCTCTGTATTGTTCCTGCTGCTGCTGCTCTCTCTCTCTCTCTCTCTCTCTCTCTCTCTCTCTCTCTCTCTCTCTCTCTCTCTCTCTCTCTCTCTCTTGCTTTGAAGTCTGTACTTTTCTGTCATTTCTTCTTTCTCCCACTTACTTTTCTCTCAGTAGAGGTTTTCTCTCAGGTCTTCGGTCATATTCAACATTCTCACATTCTATATCTCTTCAAGTTTCGGTATCAGGCTTTGCCTGACACGATGAAGATTTACATAAGCATCGTTCAGCTTAGCTAGTCTTGAAAACATCTTTGTTTGAGGAGAGTCATCAATGGATGGTCAGACTGGATACTGTTTCGCTTTATATGGTTCAAGCATGGACGCAATATAAAACATCCCTGCGATCTTTGTTGTGTCATAACTATATGATAGTTGATTTTAGGGTGAGGGATAGAGATAAGTCAAAGAGTATGAATATTGGAAACAAATTGAAAACAAACGACAGTCACGTTTTTTTCAGAACACAACATCTTTTATTTTTATAAAAAAAACTAACAATAAAACAACCAACAATTAATATTTAACAATTACAAACAATTTTGCTAACTAACCAATTATTTTTACAAGGTTGACAACTTTGTGAAGTGAAGCTAGATTTTAAAGAAAGGAAGTCAATGGTCTATTGATGTACACGGCGTTTCCTATTTAAAGAAAACAGATAACCATAATGGTCACAAAACCATCGATCTGATTTGTAATCGTTTCTAGAAGAGTGACGATCAAAACAAGTCACTAAATATTTTAAAGAATAGCCAAGACTGCATTGATGAAGAAAATTCACTCAAAATTGTCCACACACCATGGAATATATGGCTTGTAATTGCATCGTGTCGTCTGGGCATTTCTTCAAATAAAGTCGATGATGTCGTCTTGTAAAAGGTGGCAATCCATACGAATCAAAATACTCCACACAACCCTCTTTATGAAAGTGAAGGACTACCCAGTGGGTTCTTGGGAGATAATTGTCGTCTGAATTGATGACATAAGATTGATGATCTTGAGGTTTGCTATGTGGAAGTTCATCTTTAGCACACACCACAGCATTTTAAGAAGCAGTGTATGTACTTTGATTCAAAAGGTAATAATGTTTCCAGGTATCCATTGATTTGTTTTATTTCACAGGTATCGAAAAGTCACCAATGTACTCCAGACGTTTTGCTTGAAATTGTAGGATAAGTAACCGTTTCTTCGCTTTGTCTCCGCACTCTAAGCAAAGACAGCTTCGATGTGGTTGATCTCTCGAGCAATCAATGGAAGAGACGAATGATCACACAAAGTCTTTATTCCACTGATGCAAAACAGCTTCTTCCGAGATGAGACTCCGAGCTTCGTCCAGATACTCGTTCAAATTTTTCTCTTGGCTCATCATCAGACATTTATATTTCTGAGATGATCGTTTTGACATCGATATCAATCATTCTTGATCAATTCCGTAATATTTTTCTGCCAGGTGTTTGGCATTACAGGAAACTAAATGTTGTTCATGTTCTGACCATCTGTATCGTTTTACCACGTTCTCTTCTTTTTCTTGGGTTTATGCTTCCACGGTATCCCCTATTCCATTTACATTCATTTTCCACCATTCAAAGAAGGGTCAGTGTCTTCCATTGCTTCTAATAGTTTATAATGACTTCTCTCAAACGTTTGATTTATATGGTATTATCAAATTCGGCATACATGATGACGTTAACCGTCTCGTTCAGCGCTTTTGCAAACTGAAGTTCCACACGAATATAGCCGTATTTTATAGGGTGAAAATGTCTCTCGCTGCTGCCTTGGTCTGGAGCCTACAAAGCGTAACCTCCTGCATAATCTTTGTACCTATTGCTGTGATTGGTGTTGGTCCGTTACTGTCTCGTGGCTTCGTACAGGAACAAGCACAACCTCAAGTAATTCTTGTTCTTAAAGTCAGGTTCGAAGGGTCGTGTACACAATGTCTTGCCATCGTGATTGAAAATTCGTGGGTTCTGTTGAATGCAATATTCTCGACCATGCCAATGATTAAATGTTTGGGTAACTCTCCTCTGAGCAGATGATACACGATCTCATGGATCAATGACCTCTAGAAATGGTGAAAGTTGTTACTTTCACACATCGTATCGGATACTTGCAGTCGTTCAGCTCAAAGTGTGACTGATATCGTTCCAACATTACGCATCACTTCCACGAGTTGCAAGTAGAGTCTCGCTTCCTCGCTTTTGGCTTTGTAGTCGGAACCATCACCCATCAAATGGAAATCGTTACTGCTTCGTTTCAGTCTCAGTCAGACATCCACTACGTTCAGCAAACACTTTCCCTGCAAACACATGTCAAAACACAAGAGATACATGAGTTCTAAAATCTGTCCATCTTTGAATTTGTTTGGTCAGTCTTCAAATACGTCATTGGCATCCGATATTTTGTCAAACGTTTCCGCATCGTCAGGTTCCCATATCACGTATGCATTCAGTTGGGTGTTTTTTGGCGTCTATTCCGTACGTACCAGGTAGGTACGGTAAGGGTAAGTATCCATGCTGCCGCTGACTAGTTTGCTATTCAAGTACAAATCCACACCGCTGAAAAGGAATGCATGAAATTGTTGATGGGACCTACTTTCTCATCGCCGTCTATTGTATTTCCAGGCTTTATTTTAGAACTTTGACTTTCAGGTACAAGTAAGTGCTGTTCAGAGCAAGGGAGCGGAATCCGTCAAAGATGAGCCGGGATGAACTTCTACCCATTGTGATCTTTGCACTGTCATCGTGGTAGGTGACATGGCAAACAGATAGAGTTCCGTTTTGGAATAAGCGCAAGACTCGGTGCATTAGTTTCTTTATTTCGCTCTGTGATTGGTTTTAAATAATATAAAAACATGTACGTCTCGGACCATTCTTCTTTCCGAGTCTTTCTAGCTTGATGAGTGTGAAGTCCTCTGGAGGGTGTGTTGTATTCGTCTCTTTCTGCCTTGTCCTTGATGTCGTGTTAGGGAAGTAGGTATGCCTGACTCAGCACTGTCCCAGACATACATAGGCGTTTCTAATCGGCCCAAAATGTTTTTACCCGTTTTAGGTAATACATTTTTGCCTGTTCTCGAGAAAGCGGTGTTTGGGATTTTGTCTGTTGATGATGACATTTTTGGAGAAACTATCTGCCTTGCGTCAACGAGGCATCTTTCAAGCTGTTCAATCTTCGTGTCATCATCTGTGTCAACACGGGCCACCGAACGAAGTCAGGCAAGATGGCATCTATCTGCTATTTCTTGTTCAATCCGACTTTTAGGTCGTGAAAAGTAGTATTTTCAACTGGGTCTCACAAGAGTGTTTCTTTCTGACACCATGTTGTTTGTCACAAGGGACGTTATTTTTGCACTGGTTGCTTTATTCATGGAGCTGTGGACAAAATGTTCCATGTCAGCAAACTGACGCCAAGGACACTGGTCTATAGTTGTCGGTGTTATTCTAGATTCCCTTTATGAATAGTGGAGTGACGTACGCCCCCTTGTAGTCTTCTGGAACTTGACTTTTGTTATATGATACTTGAAAGATTACAACCAGAGCTGGTGTAATGGTTAATATCATTTCCTTCAAGAAATGACACGAGATTTGGTCGGGATCAGTTGCTTTATGCGGATGATTCTTCTTCTAAGAATTTGTTAATACCTTTGTTTCTTGAATAAGATGAGGAGCATTTGGAGAAGAGGTTGATCCTAACCGAGGAAGATTGTAACTGTCTTCGTTAGTACAGACCGATGAGAACTGATAATTTAGGAGTTCAGCCTTGTCTTTGGTGTCAGAATAAGTAATACCGTCCATCCTCAATGGCACCATACCAGAGCTGTCGCGCTTTGTGATTTTGGTGTAAATGTAGAGAGTCTTGTTCTTAACGCCTCCTCCCCCACCCCCACGCAGACAATATCATGTATGTAATTGTAGCGGGCGTCACTGCATGCTCACTCGGTGTTCTTCTAAACGCACTTATATCTCTCACAGTCTGTTTGCAGTCTGGTACAGTGTGCATTCTTGAAGTCTCTCTGCTTCCTCTGTGAATCACCATGATCATATCTGATAAACTTTATGCTAGGCAGTGGATGGTATATGTTAACGGTTTTCAAAGGGGTTAGTATTATTCTCTTCAAGTCAGTTTAACAAGAGTTCCAACTTTACAGCCAGAGTGTCGCACGTAAGCATCATGTCATCGCGATAAAGAAATTCCATTCAACAATTAACCTGTCCGATGACCTGCACTGATACCCGGGCTAAATTGCCAAGGCAATACCACACTCAAAGACTAGTCCTACATGTAAGACCTGACGCTGATATTTATGTTTTGGGCGTCAGGGTATTACTGCCTAACGAACAACGCTGTGTAGTGTGTTTTGAACTCTACTGACAGGAGAATAAGAGGTGAAATTTTCATGATTTTCACATACTTGGCAATATATATCAACATTCATCCACATATTTAAGTATTATTTATATACTTACTTTGTTGTCTTGATCGTGATCGACTTACAATCTGACACTAAGCAAATTAACGCATTTTTTTGTTCCTTTGACACACATTTCAATTGGTTGCAATGCGATGGTGGCTGAGGTATGCCGAAGTAGGTTTCAACAAGGCCGCTTCATTTTAACGAAACAAAAATATCAAAGTATCAAGTATTTGAACAGCAAGCAACGTTTCGTTCCGTTCAAGAAACATTTTCCGATTGGAACCTACTTGAACATACTTCTGCATAGCTCGACTACTGTCGCATTTCAACAAAATCAAATTTATGTCAACTGAACAAGAAAATGCGTCCGTTTGCAAATGTCAGATATTAATTCCACCAAGATAAAAACAGCACAGTAAGTATATTAATTAAACATAAATTAGTGGAAGGGTGTCGATATAGGTTGCCAAGTATGTGCGATATTCCTGAAACTTTGACTACTCGTTCCGATGTCAACGACAAACAGACTACACAAGTCCGTCAGTCGGATATTAAGACATAGCACTTGAACAAAATCAACATGTGCTATGTCTTACATGTAGGATAAACTCAAAGACCAGTAACAATGTTAATTCGGTTTCATTCTTTGCACAAAAGTAACGTCATTCCCACAATAGGTATAATGGAAACTTCCCCTTGTGGTCCAAAATGGTTAGATTATACTAATTCATATCTAGACCATATTTTGTATTTGTTTTAATTTTAATTTTTTTTAAATTTTATTTTTTTTATAAATGTGGCACACATTGGTGAAATTGGGCCTGTTGTGACTAGATAACTCTTACCACTGTCTAGTTCCAGCAGAGTTATCTCTCTTAAATGCAAAGGAGTACCTGGTTCTGTCCTTGTCAAATTGACAATCTAAGATTGTTCTCTGGGACAGTATATGACATGCATGCTGACGTAGGACAGAGAGGATATCTATTTCACAAAACATTAGCGTTGAGTTAAATGGAAAAACAATTGGTACCGTTATACCTTCAATCATAACACGATTAGGTACCGATCAATACAATTTCAAGGGTTGGTTGCGGGGTGGGTGTGGGGAGTGGAGATGTTTCACCATTATATTCTTCTTTGTACACATATAAATAATATTTTGAACTAATAATGTATGAAGTCCATTTAATCAAAAAGTGGCAGTATAAATATATTTTAAAGATTTTTCGGGTTAGACATTTTTTTTCTCAAGAAAATTACGGCACCACAGTTAAACAGATCGTCCCTTATAAGGGGTTACTGATGTCTGGCAGTACTTCTGTGTCAGACTTTAGTGAGTATGGAATCCTTATATAGACATACACACACACACACACACACACACACACACACACACACACACATAATGCAACTTCCCCCCCCCCCATATTATTTTACAATATACATATAATACAAATCCGGTTATGTATAAAGGAAAGGATGCACTTACGCTAACAACCTGAGCATTATCAATTAGTCTTTCTTTCATTCATTCTATTCAGGTAGCCAATCGTGTCAATCGACAATATGAAATATAACATTATTGGCGCTGGATAACGCATGCCTTTACATTTTATGTAGTGCCAGTTTATATGAATGAATCGTCTTCAAATTCGGCCTAAAATTTACCAAGTGACTTTGACTATCCATGTAAGTTTTATCTAAAATTACATAATCACATGCATCAATGTAACGTAAAGCAGTGATATTGCGATATTCAGGTTCCATTCTTTTGAAACGATGATGCATATACTATCTGAAATTATTTTATTTCAATATCTTCTAATTCCATGGAATGTTTTAAAATGGAAGGACTATACAATATAGTACACTCCATTATTAATTTGACAATCATTGAAGAAAAATTCCAACCTGTCAATCTTTTTTCAGCAACCACGTCTATATTTCAGAAATCCATAACTGAGAAATAAGAGAAAACAGCCGTTCTGTCTGTATGTATGTATGTATGTATGTATGTATGTATGTATGTATGTATGTATGTATGTATGTATGTATGTATGTCTCTCTCGTACACTCACACGCGCGAGCGCGTACGTGCGCATACACTAAAACAAAATAGGGACGTAATATCAAAATCACCATCGTTTGTAGCATAAAGGTATCAAACAATTTCTTTCTATTTTTTTTTCCTTATTGATTTTCACTCATACAGCCACACGCGTGTTCTCTCTTTGTCACTACGATCAACACACACACACACACACACACACACACACACACACACACACACACACACACACACACACACACAGTGTCACCCATTTAATATATCTCTCGTTTATTTGTACCCCTCCCAACCAATTAAAAAACGAAAATCACAAATGAAATTACAAAAAATAAAATAACCCGCAGAATATAGATCATTCATTGATTTATAATTTAAAACCTTTTATGTCCTTAACACGTTATCGTCTGCAAGTTTCATACTAAATGACGTTTTCAATGTTAAAGACGTCCCTGCTCGCCGGTCATTTCCAGTTCCTGGTCAAGTCCACTTTCAACGAAGGGGTTGATGCACCACTACACATGTATGCACATTTTATGAGATGTTTGGCTGGAATGTTCTATAGATCGATCTCATAAACACATGCTGGGAACTCAGGAAGGTAGGAAGAAGAAAGGAATGAGTTCCGAGATAAAGGATGTTACCAGATGATGGAAATGTCTTGGGGAAAATTCAGGTACGGAATCGAAGCTTGAATAAGAAGACAGACATCTTATTTTTTTGCGGACACGGAAAAACTTTATTTATGATGTAGTCCACTAATGTCGTTTTTTTCAAAGAATTTTCTCCATAACTTTTATGAAATAACTCTCTCAAAAGAAGGAGTCACTCATAACGGTGTAGATACGGCTACATCTTTGAGAGAGAGAGAGAGAGAGAGAGAGAGAGAGAGAGAGAGAGAGAGAGAGAGAGAGAGAGAGAGAGAGAGAAAAGAAGAAGAAGAAGAAGAAGGAAGAGAAGGCTCTCTTAAAAGAGTGTCGCCGCAATGATAAGACAGCTACATCTGAAATGAGAAGACAAAGATCTATTTTCTCGTCGATACGGAACTGACTTTATTTAATTAATCAACACACATATATTGACTACATACTAGAAACACATCTAAAAAACTTTATAATAAAATTCATGAAATACATATTATATTTTCCTATTTTAAGCTATCCAACTTCATTCATTCGTATAACTTCTGCATTTTAGAATATTATACAAATAGTTAATTCTCAATCAATTTCAAGATAGCCAAAGGTATAAGATGTAATAACTATAATTAATGTAATAATTAATTTAAAGAAATGCATTTTACTTACTTTAAAATAGAATATAGATTTAAATATATTGCTAGATATTATTCTTTCTTACTTAAAGAATACTTTATTTCAATCATTAACAAAACATGAAGTTGGTAGCGAATTCAACCTTTACAATAAAAATTACATAAATATAATTAAATATTAATTCTTTAGAACATTTAAACATTCCGCTACAATATATTGTAAATAAAAGTATTAAGTGAACAATGTTGCTAGCATAACAATGTTACTATTAAAATCTCAAACATTAAAAGTACTTATTCCTAAAGAAGTTACGACATATACAATTGTTTTACCTGAAATGAGAAGACAAAGATCTATTTTCTCGTCGATACGGAACTGACCTGACCCATTGATGCGTGGTCTATTTATATGCATCCTGTGTCAGGGTTAACGTATCGGTGGGAAAATATGTCCGCTCTCTTCAGGTAAGAATCAGTTTCATCCGGTCAAAACCGGTTTATTTTACGTCATCTGACATAAAGTAAAACTAAAATTTGTGGTTTATCTATATTCGTTTGGCACAAGTTAGGATCCAATATGATAGTTCCTTAATATTCTAAGCCAGAAACAATGTCTTAACATACTAAGCCAGCAGCGATGTCTGTCCATCATTAGATAAGAACCGTTTTGTAGCGATGACTGTCCATCATTAGATAAGAACCATTCTGTCTTTACGTCAGCAGCCGAAGTTATTTAAAGATTTGTTCTACTTTTATTAACCGAATTGGAAATTTGCCAATACCTGGGTTACCAAATATATGTTTTACTGATAAGACTTAGGAGCTGAACATTACTTTGATACAATTTAAAGAAAATAGCAATCTTATTATTTTTACTAAAAAAAATCAATCCTAAAACACATAGTAGGTACAACTCCGAATGCATGAACTGTTTTAAAAGATAGCGATGTCACCGATAGAAAAGTTGTGGTCATTATTATTTAACTCGAATATATCTAATGACGATAATAATGTTAATAAAAAATAAAACTATTGATGAGGACATTGTATAGCGCCTAATCTTTAAAAGCTCTAAGCGCTATAGAATATTAGACAACACCTATAACATACAAACATATTTAATGGTATGATTGCAATAACAAAATCCCACCATGAAACTAGAAAATATAAAAACATGCTGAAAATATTTAAGGTAGGAAACATTCTTATGTCTTTAAGATTACTGTTTCAGTCAAAATAGGTGAGTTTTAGGAGCACTCTTGAATGAGATTACGGTGTTTTTGTGTCTATGTTCAGTATTTACATTGTTTCACGTTGCTGGACCCTGGTGTGCAAAAGAACGTTGTCCATATGACTTCATTTTTATAGTGGGAATAATGATAATACACTTGTCAGAAGAGGAGCGTAAATATCTTGTTAGGGTGTTCCCATGGGTGAGGTCGGATAGGTATGTCGGATTGGAGTCCGTCAGTGAAACGTTGCACAGAGAAAAAAGTATTGTTTTTGATTAGTGTATTGTACAAAGCGTAAGAGAGAGAGAGAGAGAGTGTGTGTGTGTGTGTGTGTGTGTGTGTGTGTGTGTGTGTGTGTGTGTGTTATGATCGTGGTACTCTATAATCCCAGCAACTGTGTTTTGAACTTTTTGAATTTTCTGGAGTGGATATTGAGACGAACCATACATAACTGAGTTGCAATAGTCAAGTCTTGAAAGTACTAATGAACATTCACGTACTTTAGTGGCATCAGCTGAAAGATATTTACGAATGAAGCTGATGCGTCTCGGTTAAAGATATGCACCAGACGAAACTGACATAATTTAGTTACAATAGTCCGGTCTTGAAAGTACGAATGAACACACGATTGTTTTAGTAGCATCAGCTGAAAGATATCTGCGAATGGAGCTGATGCGTCTCAACTCAAGATATGCAGCCTTGCATATGTTCATGGCATGCTGGTGCAATGTGAGAGTACTGTCTGGAGTAACACCTAGGTTTTATTCTGACTGTGTGAATTTAATGTCGGTATTGATGGTGTTTATTCTTCGAGGTAAAGGATGTGAATGAGAAAGTCTTTGTTTTGTGATCAGAATGGCTTCAGTTTTATAATTATTCATCTTCAGCTTGTTACACGTCACATCAGAAATACACCTCTCTACACCTTGAATGGTAGCATCAACTTCAGCTGGGTGGCTAGATTTGTGTATGTGGGTGTCATCCCCGTACAGTTGGTGAGATTATGTAACACTCAACTCTCAACCTTGTGGTAATTTACGGATTTATTCAGCAGTTGTCAAATAGAATGAACTACGTATCATAGTGTATGCAATATGGTTCCCTGTTAGTATGGAAACTGCATCACACGTGCAACGCGCAGATGATATTGACAATCCTATGGCAACTCTTGAGACAGTCATTTGTAGAAATTATGAATCAGTGAATTTTATCACATTCAAGATTTTCTTTAATGTAATCGGTATGGGGATACAAGCAAACGGGGATTTATGTTCCCTCTCACCCTTTTTTATGTTTAAAAAAACAACGGAATAATGTGATATAGCCTACATGGAATGAAGATGTAAATGCAAGAAAAAATATTATATAGATATATTTATTGAAAACCTGTCCTAATTTCCAAACCGACAAGGGAAGGGTGTTTTGTCTTGTCCGGAATTTGTATCCTTTGCATTATTTGTCATCGGGCTCACAGTTATATTGTGCAATCTAGATTATTCATGCGGAATACTTTAGATAGGATCACATTTCCTGACAATTGAAATTGAACATGTGGTCGTCGGCAGAAGTACATTTTGCTCAAAGACTCGCATCAAATGAAAAGAAAACAAGAGACAAAGCTGTAAAGAAACTTAAAAAGTACTTGCAAGCTAAATCAAGTGCCAAAAGAGGTATAACAGTCACTTATTTATTATATTGTTATTTAGAACCTTTTTAGTTATAGACCCACATGCGCTTGAAGCGATCTTGATTTGGTAAATATAACCACACAAAATTAAACAACAATAATCTGAAGGAAACAATCGTACAGAAATGTCTTAGATTACTCCCAACCCGTTCTGACATAGGACCCTCTCTCTCATACCATATAAAAAGAGAAGGTACATAACTTTATTTTGTTCCACCCATGATCCACGATTTCCTTCTGCTATTTCAGTCTTTAAAGGCACACAACCTTACTCCAAGGCTTGTTTTACTCCTGAGATATTTTTCTAGTCATCAATCTAGTCCTACCCGTAAGACGTATCACATGTTGATCTTGATTTTAGTGCTACGTCTTACGAGCCGAATGACGCCATAGTGTAGTTAGTTCCGATGTCGTCAACATCGGAACGATAAATCAAAGTTTCAGGAATATCGAACATACTTGGGAACCTATATAGACACTCTACCACTAATATATGTTTAATTAATTATACTTACTGCGCTGTTTTTATCCAAATGGAATCAATAGTTGACACTTGCAAACGGACGCATTTTTTGTTCAGTTGACATACAATTGAATTTGCTGAAATGCGACAGTTGTCGAGGTATGCTGAAGTATGTTTAAGTTAGGTTATAATCAGAAAATATTTTTTGAACGAAACGAAATATTGCTTGCTGTTCAAATAGGCAATATAGAAATACCCATTTGATAATTTCGTTTCGTGAAAATAAAACAGCTTTATTGAAACTTACTTCGGCATTCCTCAGCCACTATGGCATTGAAACGTGTTTCAAAGGAACATGAAAAATGCGTTCATTTCCTAGTGTCAGAGTTAGAGTCGATCACGATCAAGACAGCAAAGTAAGTATATCAAAAACTCTTAAATATGTGGATAAATGTTGATACTTATTGCCAAGTATGTGATAAACATGAAAATTTCACCTCTTATTCTCTGTTCAGTATATTTAAAAACACTACACAGGGCTGCTCTTTAGGCAGTAAGACCCAGACTCGAGCAAACATAAATATCAGCGTCGGGGCTTACATTGTAGGACTAGTCATCAATCCAGCATTTACCATCATTTACTTTTCTACGTTGTACCAAATTAAGTTGCGGGCTCAGAAACGCGAATTTTGCATCTTGAGATAAGTGCGAGCAAATCTGACAACCGGTGAAAAGAGCTAAATATAACATGTTTGCGACTCGAAACTCAACCCTTTAAAAACTCTCCTTTCATCAAATTTTTAATGACCTTTCTGATGCACAGATTACCAAAGCATGAAATGAACACAGTTATTAGAAGAAAAAATAGGGAAATCATGTTTTGCAGGTTTAAAAAAACTAAACCATAGTTATTTCAAGACACTGTGTAGGAGCCGGTCTAAAAAATTTCAAAGCAAAATGCAAAGAAAATATGAATAATATAGGCTACTTTATGCTGATACAACTAGAACAAATTGCTATTGCGGATATTGCATAGTTTTTATCTATGCCTGTTAAGGACATAGACATAGTCTAGTCCTACAAGATACATCACCTGATGTTTTTGTTCTGGGGCGTAATGGGTCTTGCTACCTAAATAACGGTGCTGTGCAAGTCAATATCACACAGGAATATCACACACAACTGGCAACCAATAATGATGCTTTTCTACAAAATAAAGTTATCATGTTTTTGCCAGACTTTACTTACCCTGATGTTTTTTCATTAATAAATTTAGATACTCAGAAAAGAAATGAACTTGTTTTCAAGTTTCGTTGGTCATCATTTCAGTTGGCTGCAAAGCGATGAAAGTTGGAAATGCAAAAAATCTTGTTAAGTTGAACTATTATTCATTAATGAAACAATTTGGTTGACAAATTTTCATAGCCAGATGCATAACATATCTTTTCAAAGCCATGTGCATAATATGCCGCCATATATCTAGAGTCGTGGAAACATAGTGGTGATATCCCATTTGTCCAAACTTAGTATTATTTTGAATATAATATTCTGGTGAAAATTGCTGCTTGTCAGTTAGTAAGCACTGTAGCGCTTCAGTCCTTCCTTAATATTTTTATTCCAAGTAATGGTCATATTCCAAACACTAAGCCAGGCATCCCACACATTCTTGCGCTTGGCTACTATTCCATCCAAGCTCTCAGTTCTAGAAACTAATGCACTCTTCCCATTAAAATATTTGCCATTTAACCCCAAAATACTTATCCAAATTTGCAAATGATGTTTTGTTCAAGTCTTTATGTATCTTTTTTTTAAGTCGCATGCACTATTTATTTGGCTATATTTTGCATCCAAATATGCATAATTAAGCATTTTCGAGACCTCTGCACATAGATTACTTTTGATTTGATATATATCCTCAAAAAATTTATGCATTTAACGATTTCATTTGATTCTATATTACTGGTTATGCTATTTAAGTGTTTTCTTTTGAAGTTGTTAATTTCTAAAGTTACAATGCATTTTGGTATGTTGACTTTGCATCATTATTTTATATATTTGATTGTCTGCTTTATTATGACATTTGTAAAAATGTGGATATTCAAGCAATATTTTCATTCATAACTAAACATTGGAAATTACATAATTTTATAATGACAAGAAAGAGCATGATCATAAATATAAGAAGAGAAAGTAACAAAACTGTTGGGAAAATGAATACGAATGACATAAATATTACCCCAGAATGGCTGTGATGTGTATATTTTTATGTTGAGCATTCAAATAATCACAAAAGTGTTTGGAATAGTTTTATTTGTTCATATTTCTTTATTTTATTCATAAAATTACATTAATCATGAAATTCCTTAACTGCACTGGTCAGAGTTTAAACAGGGTCAGTTAATTGAATACACATTTTAAAAAGAAACATTTTATGAATCCTTATTGATTCATCCAGATGGAGAGAAAAGTAATAAATGTCATAATGTCGTGGTATCAAACATTCAGTCAGGATGCTGGTTGTTTGTCAGTGATCCTCTTGTTGAATCCCTCATCCAACTTGTATTTAAGGAACCCAGAAAACTTAATTGCAGTGAATTGTATAGCTATATGCAGCAGTCTTATTTAAAGCAGTGTATAGAAGGGGTTCCAGTGATTTTTGCAATTTTTTTATGCCTTTTAAGATTATTTACAATTCTTCTTAGATGGCGGATTCAGTGAAGATGATCTTTTTAAAATATGGAAGGGCCTTCACTACTGTATGTGGATGCAGGACAAACCAATCATACAGGTAAGTTGTCAGTCAAGCCACTCATGCAGGTAAAAATGGCAGACAAACAATTCATAACAGTAAATTGTTTGACTAACAATACACACACTGAGATGGAAAATGCAGAAGATAGTACTATCATGTACCATGATCAACAAGTAAACAACTTTCATTTGCTTAAATATTTCATCGTATGTGTCACAGTTTTGTTACTAAATAAGGAACCATGAGATTCAAAACATTGTATAGTATTATTTTATAAAGCTGTACCGATTAATCCGTAATCGGGTCCATTATTAGAACAATCTATATAATCAGTATCGGCAGAAATAATCGATGCCGATGTAAACAGATTTAAAAAATAACAAATTTAAAAATTATAAATTCAATCATAACATTCATCTTGACATGGCTTGAATTTTAAATCAGAATTAAATAGTCCTACCCGTTTATATCGACATCACTTGTATCGACAAGCCATCTATGTTGACAAAAAAAAACAAAGTCACAGTCCCTTGGTTTACTATTACTACCAAATTGTTATCCTTGGTCCC
Organism: Unio delphinus; assembly: GCA_029339505.1. Lineage (NCBI taxonomy): Eukaryota > Metazoa > Mollusca > Bivalvia > Unionida > Unionidae > Unio > Unio delphinus. Next base: position 17,554,330 of record JAQISU010000055.1, on the reverse strand, counting down.
AGCTTGAACAAATCCTTTGTTTTCTAATCATTTATGTCGACAAGCTATATATATATATAAAACAACCACCCTAGGTTTTTGTTTGGGCCTATAAAGCTGGCCTCTCGCGGCAACTTAAAAGTAGTGAAATCTGATCAATTCTAGCATTTTCCAAAGAATGCTCAGAGGTATAGCTAGGAGTTCAAGAGTACCACCAGTAAACGTTGCCGTCCCCTACCAGAAGCAAATTGGGCATATCTGAAATGGCTATATTTCCAGACGAGTAGAAACAGAGGTTGCTATCGAGTTTAGTTTTCAAACTTGTTTACAGCACTGACATGTAGCCCTTGTTTGTCCAATAGAGTGAGAGTGAATTGTCAGGTCAAGATAAGGTCTAATTCCAAGCACTAAGTTAGGCATCATACATATAGTTCCACATGAAATGTCAGTTCTAGCATCTTGTAACACTCTGTTGAATTTCATTACAATATTCGGCAGTTAGCCGTTGAACCCTTCTTGTTAAAATTTGAAAACAGCATTTTGTCTAACTCTCAAAATGTCTTGATTTTGAGGTCACAAGCAGTGCTTAGATTGCTACACTTGGAAATGAAAACGATGATGGCAAAAGTTATTCATTTGATGTACTCTTCTTATACACAAGTACATCAATGGGTCATTCTACATATCAGCACATTTTCTCACAACTCTGCAGCTAGTCAAGTCTTTGATCTTGCCACCTATCTTGTGGTCATGTTCTTCAGATGTACTCTTATAATGACAACATGTGCATCTGTGTCTTTCAGCCACTGAATTTTCCGATTGTAAACAGCTAAAATGATCAATTGATCAACACTATTTTTCCACTCAACAGGTGGTTGAAGCAGGACTAGCAAGCCCTTAAATTTGCCATCCAGCAAATTGATGTGTACTGAGGACTTCTGTATACGTTATTGTCTGAATCCCAGATATAAAAAATGCATCCAAATATGCGCGATTACACTTTTCCAAGACCATTGAAAGTGATCGATGATTAAAACAAGTTTATTTTGCTGTGAAAGTTTCATTTTTAACTTTATTTACATTTACGATGGCTACCAACAGCAGGGTAAAACGCAAATAAAATTTACAGTCTCTGGAAACTAAATACCTGGCTGTTAAGGAAGTTGATGGCTGAACATCTCACAAAGAAGTCTGTGAAATTTTTTCGCTAAAAAATCAAACCCGTTCAGGAAGGATGAAAGCTGCTGAGTCTATAAAGAAAGACTACATTGAAGGTAACTGTGCTCCCCAGAGGAAGAAGCGAAAGACTGCTACATTTGAATACTTAGAGGAAGCCACAAAATGGTTAAATGAAGCAATTGCGAAAAAATTTAGTGTGGAGAACTTCGCTGCAACAAGTGGTTGGTTCAGTCGCTTTAATGTTCGTCATATCATCTGATACAAAAGTATTTGCGGAGAATACATGTACTGTTGATAGCTTTTCATTTCTCTGTTAATAGCACCATCCCCTTGGTAGCCTCAATAAGATGGGAGGAGACTGACCAAAATCAAGGCCAATTTAAGTACTGTTTTTCGTATCAGGATGTGATCGATGCAATATTTTATTGTCGATTTTATTACACAAAGGTAACTAAAATGTAATTTGTCAATATACAAGTGTATTTCACACTGATTATTTCTTCATGTACTCTAAAAAAAAATTTCCTCAAAGTGTAAATGCTACTCACTGACGATGGGTCACCCTTTGCAGACGAATATTAACTTTTCTCTTTTAAATCAATGATGATACTTTATAACAGTTTAATAATTGTCGGGTCACCGAAAGTTACTTTTTTAAGATGCCTATGTCTTAGGACACGGACAGAATTATTGTTTCATGCCCCAAGATTTACATCCGTTACAGTAGTCAACAAAAAGACCTAAAAATGGTAAAGTTTTCACAATGGTCTGCAGAAAAGCCACCCCCCCCCCCCCAGGTTTTTATTTTTTTTCAAAATTATTCAGCTGATATGCGAGTATATACTGTGATAATGAAATAATCTGTATCATAATCGGTATCTGCAATTTTAATAATTGGCTATATGCTGTATCAGCATACTCTGCAAAAAGTGACATCGGTACAGCTTTACTATTTAACTTGCATTAGCCAAGCAAACATCCACTAGAGTTCATGTCTCAACTTCAGTGTTGGTACACATCCCACTTGTCACCGTTAAATACAATAATCTACAAACAGTGCGGGGATAGTTTCATGCAAAGTTGACCTGATAAACTTTCCATTTTAGCCTATGTTAATCCTAATTTTGTTTAGTCAAACATGAGGTTCTTAAATTAAGACAGTAATTTGCTTATCAATTGAGAAAAATGATTGCAACATCTTAAAATAACTGACCTCAAGTGCAGCTATCTTGCAGGTGTGCCTTGCAAGGAGAAAAGTCACTAAACATTTTCAGGGTTCATACGGTCTTTGAAGATCTTTGAGAGTTTGGGAAAAATGAGGTAGCATTTCAAGGCCTTGAAAGTTTGGGAAAATTGAGCATATTACCCTGAGGTCTTTAAAAGTCTTTGAAAATTGAAATAAACCCAAATTTTTTAATTTCTTTCCAGAATAATAAATAAAATTATTCGAGGTTGTTAGATTCGGATGTAATCTAGTTATCCTGGTTTCTTTCTTTTGATGACCCATTCAGTTTCATTGCCACCGCAACAACAAAAGAGGCTTTGTTTGGCCATCCAAAGTTGGCCTCCGCGGTGACTTCAATAACACATGCATTCTTCATCAAAGCAAGATGGCTACACACTTCATCAAAGGAAGTCACACAAATAAAATTGCGTAAGGTTGTTAGCTTCGGATGTAGCTGGTTTTCCTGGCTTCTTTCTTTTGACGAATTGTTCAATTTGATTGGACGAGTCCATATTTGGCCAATCAAAACATTCTTTACACTACATGTAATTCACTCTACGTAGAAAGTGTGCGAAAGTAACATGCTCGAGGGTTCAAAATTTGTTCAGTCGATTCAGTGTTTAAAAATGCCAGATCTTTGCTCTTTCAACGATATCTGGCTTGAACAAGAGAAATACAAGGAATGACTGCAGAAGGATAAATTATGTAAACGAAAGATGTTTAGTACATTGTGGAAAAAGATGAGCAACTTGGCTTCAATGGGAGAAGGAGCCCTTGCAAATTAGTAACTACATACTGTTCATTTAGTGGAACAAAGATGAACTATAAGCTATTGGTAATTTTGGGCAAAATAATGTTAACTCATTACTCTTCGGGTATAAAATAAGATATTGTTCAGTTGGATGATTTGGGAGATATGGCAAAAGAGGGCCCGTTTAAATTCACTTATACCGTCAGTTTATTTAACACGTTTGAGGGACAAAAATCATTTTCGAAAATTTTGTTCTACATAATAATGTTCCTTGGTTTAATATAAAAACATCCATTGTAATAAATTCAATTCACGGATAAACAGTTTCCAAGTGCGCATGCGTACACTATAGTAGAGTTAAGCAAGAGTTGTTGTTCTTGAATTGCAAGTATTAAAAAAAACGTGTGCTGTGAAGCTTTAACTGTAAGAAGTCAAGTCATTTGATGGGGCAAATAAATAAAAAAGAATTAAAAAAACTTATTTCCAGTTGATGGAATGTCCCCGTTTCTCATTGCCGATCCTCGACTTTTTCCCCAATGGTATAATTATTTATTTTTTAAAAAAAGGAATCACATTGTTGAAATTGATTTGTGTATCTATAGTCTGATTATACATCCCCGCTTGTTTGTACCCCAATCGATTTCAAAAATGAAAATAATTAAATGATAAAAAGTGCACAGAACTAAGTCAACTTAATCATTGATTTATAATTTCTAACCAGAATGTGACCAGAATGGCACTAATACTGCCATCTCCTGCACATTTCATGATTAACGGACTTTCCAAAGAAACAAACAGGTTGGTATAGTCAGACTATAATTGAGTCCGTTTTGCCCAGTACATTGAAGTGCTTGAAATATTACTAGATTTATAGATGTTTATTAAAAAATGGAGGAAAAAAAACGCCTAATTTTGATGAAGTGTTTTATTCTGTCCTTTCCAAAAGAAAGGAATATGTAGAACTTTGGAATGTTCTCCAGGAAATGTTGTTGTCACACGGGCAGGCAACAATGGAGAGAGGATTTTCTGTCAACAAGCAGGTATCTGTTGAGAACCTCAGTAGAGAAAGCCTCAGCTCAAAGGCTAATCATTGACACATGGAGAAAAGCAGGTGGTCCTTTGGAAATCATCATTTACAATGAAATTATGACATATGGCTCCTCTGCAAGACATAAGTACCATGCCTATCTGGATAAGAAGAAAGTAGAGAAGGATGAGATGACCAAAATGGAACGAAACGGGTGTTAGCCTTGGATGAAGTGGAAGAACTTAAAGCCAAAAAGATGCCTCTTGAAGCTAACATTGCCAGCCTACATGCTTCCTTTGTACAGAAAGCAGAAGAGGCAGAGTTAAAAAGACTCATTGTGCTTGACAGAGAATTAAATGCTCTTAGGAGAAAAGCAGAGGAAAAGATTACAGTGGTGGCGTCTCTTTCCAAAATGATTGAAGAGGGAAAGAAAGCAAATATAATAATGCATTTCAAGCAATGCTGATGTCTGTTAAGAGAACAATTTATTTTGTATTAAATCTGACAAGTATGATATACATTTCTGAAAGAACAACGAATGTTATCTTCCAGATAATTATCATACAATTTTAGGAAATTAATTATAGTTTTACTTTCATCAGTAATCAATATTGTAGTATTTGGCATTCATTGTTTTCTCATATAATCTGTATACACAATATTAGCAAAAATAGGTCTTGGAAATCTCTGTTTGTGGTCTTTGAAAGTTTGTGAAAAGTCTTTGAATTTATCATTCATAGTTCAGTATGAGCCCTGATTTTGTCTCTCTAAGGTTATATGGAATAGTCTGCCAAAGTTTTACAAACATTGGAAGAGCTTCTTATTTTCAACAGAAACATTTGATAGTACAGTGTGAGCCTTGCTATAACACGGTAGTTGGGAGCCATAGAATCCGACCGGGCTATGAACCGAACCGTGTTATAAGCAACCATGTACAATACCAACACATTTTTGGATTTATTGGGGGGGGGGGTTACATAAAGACGGGTGCGAAAATGCATGGCACAATTACCATTTTTGATCAATATATATTAAATGAGAAAAACATTTGCTGTGGTAACAGAAATTGCAGATATAATATATTACTTTATTCAGAGAACCATGCATTGGTACATACACGTGTCTAATTTATGTATACATGTATAATCTATTGCATGAAAAGAGTATCAACACCGTGTACCTACCAGCGAATCTTATAACAAACATTGAATCCATAATACAAATATTTCCATCGAAAATATCCACACACGGATGTAAAATATTCAATAATTTTGTCACAGATCATTATGTGACTGAATTCAATGAAAAGAAAAAAACAAAAATTACGTAACGGGTGTACATAATGAATGATGAAATAGTACATGTACATAGATTAAATAATGGAAGCTAAAGTGTATTCTTATAATAACTACATGTACATCTCAGGATCTTTCTGTCTCTGAATTCAGTCATTGTAAATTTCAGCACATTTTCCCACCCAAGCTGCTAGTCAAAGTCCTTTGAACTTGCCGCCCAGTTATTGCATCATGTTCTTTTGATGTACTCTAATAAATACAGCAGACAGAACTGGCTGTATGTATTTTAACCACTGAATTATGTCACTGTTTAGCTCGGCAGTTCACTTTGATGATAAACAATGTACTTAAATTAATTGATACATTCTGGTGAGAATCTTTTATCAACCGCCGCATTGGCTGTTGCTTAGTTGTGAATGAAATTAAGAGAACATATATCGGAGATTATTTGAGCAACGATTGTATTCGGAATGCATTCAAGACAAACACAAAGTAGACACGATGGCTTCATTACTCAGGAAACAGTAATTATAATATTGACACTTATGAGCTGTAATTTTTCAACAATAAACAAAGATCAAAGTTCTCAGTAGGCCCAGCAATTGGTTCATATTTCTGACGTTTATTTTGGCACAAAAATAGAAGAAATTTGATAGTACATGTTCTACACGTTCTTTTTCGCACTGTTTAGACGAATATGAGAATGATAATTAAACTCATAATTTTTTTTTCATACTTAAATTTTATTTTTTTGGGTCTTTGAGAAAAATACCTGTAATAAATTACCCGAAATTTTGGGAGCCATGCCACGACCGGGTTATATCTGAATTCGGGTTATAGCGGGGTCCCACTGTAATTAACTTAGCATCACAGGGAGAGGTAGTAAAAGTAATGCAAAATAATGTATTTATATGCAAAATAATGTATTTATAAAATTGTACATCTGGGAATGTTTTGATTATTTAAAAATGTGTTTGAGACTTTTCTTAAATTTGACATTATTCAGTGACAAATTGTTGCCATTTGAGGATGATTTTAAGGCATCATAACTTGAGGGGAAAAAATTCTATCAAATATAGATTTATCTACTTGACAAAAGTTTTACCAAACATTAACATGGCATTACATAATTATTATTTCAGAAGAAAGTCATTCTACTCAGTCACATTGGGTGGGTGGTATGCTGAACAATTTTATGTAGAAAAGACTCCAATTAAACATTTTAATGTTGAAAGTATGTGAATAAACAATCTCATAACCGATAAGGAGGTTATTCAGCAGCAGTGAGAAAATGGAGCAAATGGAAAGATAATTATGTATGTACCAAGATGTAAATGATGTTTTTGACTGGTTTTGCAATGCCCGATTGCATATCATGCTTAACCAAGAATAAGAACTATTGATGTATATTCAGGTGAAATAACTTTATTATTATCACAAGAATAACCTTTTAATAATGTTACTTTTAAACGAAGTTATTAAATGCTATGAAGTATGTAGCTTTCTTACCACATCTTACATAACATATACTCCTTTAACAAATTTTAGTCCCCCTCTGGTGGCCGTATAAGAGGGGGATCACTATATATATATTTGCCTATAAATATATATATTTATAGGCAATCAGCTTTACATTAACACTGTATAAGGCAAATTATAATTTGCCGTTTCTATTTGAACCAGAAACACCCTGTGAAATAAATCAGATATTTTGAAAAAATTGATAATAAACAACTTAAAAACAAAAAGCTTTGTCAGCGCTCAAGTTTAAATTTTCAGTGAAGGGAATAGAGAGATGACCTCTTTTTATTAAAGTTTATTATTTGATTTTTGAATGGGATCATCTTTTTCTTGTCTGTGTTTTTGAAAACATTTTAAAAATGCAGATGTAATACTTGATGTCTTAGGAAAAATAACATAATGTATTGATTATTTTTGTTTACAAGTCAAGTCGAACTGCATACAACAAAGATTCTGATCTGGCATTGCATACTGCATCTGAAGATTAGGGACTGTTGTTCTATATATTACTCCCAATGTAATGCATGAACCGAGATCTGCCAGTATGTTATGCAACAGCAGATCTGGATATTTGCAGTTGACATTTGGACTCCCTATTAGCAAAAACATACACTGTGCTATGTATTGACTTTAAAATGGTGTTTTATGAGATCATTGGAAAGACTACATATATGACAGCAAAGGGATCGGAGGTAAAAATGGAAGACATTTTATTTTGGTTGCAAACCTCTTAACCACAGTAAGAATTACCATAACAAAAGCAAACCAAAAATTTACATAAATTGCCACTTGGCAGGGTCACTACAATGTGTTCAGCACTTTTTGTATGAAAGATTTTAGAAATAAACTTTATTTTCCAGGAAGAATTATCAGACACTTTATCAAGCCTTCTCCATATCTTTCCACATGTTCCAACCCAATTCCAGTTTCTGAAGGTCTTTTTCCAGACAGAGGCCAGGGAGTGGAATGGGATAGATCGCTGGCGATTGGACAAGTTTATGATGGTACATGCACCATTTCAAAATATGTGTACACTTAATATCTTGCAGATGTTGACATATATTTGGACAGTGGTATTATGAAATTAAACAATATTCTGATTTTTTGACTTTTTCTTGTTGGTAAGTTAATAATTTCATGACTTACAACCAGTCACAAATATCAGAAAAATTGTGTGGTAATATCCCCATGTAATGCAGTTCCAAATTGTTTGTCAGTATCCTTATGTATGTTGGTTCTAAATTGATTGTCATTATATCCCAGTGTAAAGTAGCTCCAAGTATTCCACTGTATGTTGGTTCTAAATTGTTTGTCATTATATCCCCATGTAAAGCAGTTCCAAATTGTGTGTCAGTATCCCACTGTATGTTGGTTCTAAGTTGTGTGTCATTATATCCCAGTGTAACGTAGTTCCAAGTATCCCACTGTATGTTGGTTCTAAATTGTTTGTCATGATATCCCAGTGTAAAGTAGTTCGAAATTGTGTGTCAGTATCCCACTGTATGTTTGTTTTAAATTGTTTGTCATTATATCCCAGTGTATGTTGGTTGCCATTTGTTTGCAGAAGGTTTTTGGTTCTACATTTAAGTGCAAGAATGTTTAGCAAAGATTTCTTGCCAAATTCAGTAAAATATTCTACTCTATGTTAGTTAGGTCAAAAAAATTGTGTGGTTCATGTTTACATAACCAACAAAAATAGGGTAGGTCATTGAGCTTTTCTTTTCCCACAATTACAGGTATGTGTATTATAATTAAGATTCACCACAAGTAAAACATTCTGCTTTTTGAAGCGTCTTTATGTATTTATAATGTTTGGGTTTTTTCTGACTATAAATGACCTGTCATCATTGTCTATACTTGCAGCTGATAAGGAGGATGCTGCGAGAGGCTTTTCAGATGCTCAAAAGGTTGAAGTTTGCTGATGAGCATGTAAACAAATTTATGAGCATGTTGTTTGATTCACTGCTGTCGCCACCCAGTTCTTTGGTGCCAGATGGCTTGAAGATACATATCATTGATATATACTTGGAGGAACTCGTACGGATTGGGACTGACAATGTAAGGTTTCAAATAATATTTTTTGAAAACTGGGTGGGGTGTGTGGTCTTAACTACATACATGCCAACCATTATGTTTTTGGCATAATCATTTTGCTTTCTTTCACTCAGTTAAGCGTAAATGTATATAGATTGCGCTTTTTTTTTTGTTTATCCACCTTCCAGAAAAGTCAGTTGTTTGTTTTCTCGTTTTTATTCACATTCCTTTAATCCCACAAACCGTATTTAAGAAAAGACAACTTTTGCGTAGCTACAATATAAGAGTACGCTTGTCAATAGATTTGCATGCACTTTCCTAACAGTATCATGTTCCATTTATAGCAAACCTGGTTCTACTTCGACCTCAAATTCTATTTATAGCATCTGTATAGCTTAGTGAGGAGAGAGCAGACTGGTTTTCTAATTTTAATCTTATGCGTAGATTCTTTGTTCTAATTTATATTTACTGCAGAACCAGTCTAAAGGTATTTGGTGCGAAAAAGTATATTTAATTTTAGTTGATGCATATACGAGAGCAAAATCATCTCCTTTAAAAAAAATTCACAGATGGATTAGAAAACGACACCAAAAAAAACGAAAAAGAAAATAACAGAATCTTTAAAATATGAAGACACTAGTGCAGCATTATGTGACATCTATTTCACTCTGTCTAACTTCATAGTTAACAAACTAAATTATCTTTATTACAGTCAATTTTGTGAACTTTGTGCTATGTGCTCCCCTTGAGCTTATGGCTCTGTCATTAAACAGATAGTCAGTGCTAAAGCAGTTTGATTGCCATGGTGGAATTATTAGGAGCAAAGTTTTAGGTCAAAACAGACAAAAGTTTATCCATATTAGTTTCTTAAGTTCTACATTATGCATACAGCATTGTTATCAATGTTTCTACTTGTCTTAAATAGCATGAGGTGGTTTGTCCTCTATCCATCAATTAGTATAATTTTTTTATCATTGTATCTAGTTATATTGTCCTAAAGAGCATGATGAGATGGTCTGTCGTCTATACATCAATTAGTATAAATTTATTATCAGTGTTTCTAAGCAGCTTAGAGGATTGCTATGAAACTTTACACACATTCATCCCTTGGTCTAGATGGTCCTAGATATAAATGGTTATACTTGGCTGCCACAATGGTCATATTGACATGGTGGTTTTACTAATCAATTTATGATGTCCATTTTGAAAATCCTGTTTTAATTATCTCTTTTGGATGAATGGTCGTATTAGGGTATATTAAATTGGTATTTAATTGAAAGGCTTCTTATACTTTTTTGTTGGTTACGCTTGAAACTGGTTCGGATCCTCCTTCAAGGATTATAATCACAATAACCCTTCTGAAAACTGACCACTATGACATACATTGAGAATCATGCAATCATTACTTCTTCAAATCAGAAAGTCACTATATAAACATGAGGTTTCCACTAGAAGATTTTATGATGGCTTTTGGTTATAAATGAAAATGGTTCTAATCTTGACATTCGATATGTCCACCGCATTAGCTAATTTTAAGATTTAATTATCGTTGAAGAAGATAAAAGATGTTTTCAATGCTCGGCTTACTTTGAAGAAAGAAATGGAATACCTTGAATTACTTCAATGTTATATACTATCCTGATTTTAAATTCGACATACAAATCTGATATATTTAGTGAGTCTCATGATAAGTCAATTCATTATCCAAAGCATGTAGATTGATTGTATGCTATTTATTACTTAGAATATGTTGTGTTCCTGATAATGAGGCACTACTCTGTAGATAGCTTTTCTGTCTTTTGATTTTTTTTAATGATTGGATGTGGTATGAAGAATCTTTTTCCTGCCTTTCTTACATAATTCATTTAAATCTTTTCTTATTATCACAGTTTATAGCGTAAACATGTGTAGATTTATTGCCTTTAAAAAAAATGGATATTAGATGTAAATGAATAGACAGACTGTAGTTTGAAAAGTGAATCGAAAAGAGCTAGGTATCTATGACTGTACATAACTTAAACCTTTATCTACAACTACTGCATCTAAGTGTTTCTGATAAATGGCTCATGCACCACACTGATGCATATATGCAGTGCCAATAAGCCTAGTTTACTACCCCAGTATTGCTTATGTGCTTAAAGTTCAGTAGTACTCAAAATCCCATTTTTACATTTACCGCTGTTAAATAAACGTTGATTGGATAAAAGTACAGAAGTTAATTTTTTTTTATTATCATGAAGTTTGTATAGGATGCAAACAATGCTATGTGCATTTTTGTGTTGATAATGACTGTTTTGAGAGGTACCACACCCAATGTTTTAATTAAAGTGGTTTTCATTCATGTTTTTATATGTACATATCTAAATATTGGATTTATTTTGTATGATTCAAAACTTGTTAACATGACTGGGATTTCTTATATGTAGCAGTATATAAAGTGGAAATATATGAATAACAGAAAATCCAGCAAAAACCAATGAAATATGAATATTAATGTAACCATGTTTTTATTATCAGTTTCTGTTGTCAGCCTTGATGATGCATTCAGCTTAAGTAGTATCAGTAACTGATATAATAGCACTCGGCAGTAGTGAAACGGCACAACAGCTGTAGTAGCTAAAGTGTTAAATGGGCAAGGACAAAATATCATTCTGTACAGTCATAATTGAAAGAAACTCATCAGGATTGGTCAGATATTACCATGGCAGTAATATAGTTTGAATGGTACAGTATTGATTTTTTGTGTTGCATTTGAGAAGAAAATATTATAGCTGCTCTCTTGATAGGAACTTGAGTAGTTTGTGAGAGATCATTGCTTTTCCTGATTTTAAAGAGATTCAGTAGAATGCTACAGCTGATAGTTTGGATGGGATAGTAGCCAGTGTAAGAAAGTGTGTGATGCCTGGCATTGTGTTTGGAATAAGACCATTCCTTGGATTGACAAAATTCAGTCTCACCCTGAATTACATTACTGCCAGGTTAATCTTTGAAACTAAGGTCACCAATATTGGCACAAAACCCAAAGCAAATTCAGTTGATGAAAATAAAATAACCAGCCTTGTTGAACATAACTCAAGCAAAACTTTTGTGTTGAACCTAACTCAAGCATATTACAAAACATACTGATCTTTAAACAGAAGTCTCATTAGGATTTTAAAACTTGGATTCCTGGACTCCCATTTTGGTAACAGTGACAGAAAGATTATTTCCTATTGTTAGAGAAGATAAGACAAACTTTAGCGTTTCCTCAGGTGCTGAAAATTTTGCAACAGTTTTAGTTATCAAGATTAACCAACAGGCAAGAAAACAAATTTACCATTGCACAATTGAGGAAGTTCAAGACTGCCACAGCATCATGTCATAACAAATAGTGTGAAGTTTGTAATTGTTATCAGTGTAAATAATGTTTTATTTTTATTTTGGGATTTTCATATTATGCAGTACTGATTGTAAAAGTTAATGGAGCTATTGTCCTGATATAATGTTTCACTAATTGCATTAAAAATTCACTAATTTTTATTCCACTTTTGACTAACAGCTAGTCTGGAGGGTTGGCAGTTCTGGAAACAATTTGCTGAAAAAGTTCAACTTTCCCAAATTTAATCTACATACGCATTTTTGTATATTTTCTGATCAAACATAATAGTTTTTGTCATAATTTGAAGACACAACATATATGTGATAGAAATTTGCATTATGACCCCTGGGTCATTGACTGAGGGTAGGGGTGGGTGCTCAAGAGGCAGGGTATAGAATGTTGATATACACAGTAATATGTGGGGATTTGGAATTGCAGGTCATTGAAGTTTCTCTAATTGAAACTATGCTGTTCTTTTTTAACAGCTTTTACTTTAGAGTTCTCATTTTCTGGAGAAGATCTGAAATATGTTTCTATGATCTATTTCAGCTCAATTCAGAACAGGCAGTAAATTTTCTGCAGCCCTTTTTAATCTTCATGCAGAAAGCTGAAAAGTAAGTACCATAAATTCTAAGCTGTAGGTGTATTCCATACTTCAGAGTTGTATTATCCCATGTCATTGTGTTTTCTTTTAAAGTTCTTTTATGTACCATGATTGCAGTCAGATTTTCTGTTTGTAAGTTGTTTATTGTCAATATTGATGTATTATATCTTGCTGTCAAAAAGTTGTTGTGCTGTTCTGTTTTTGCTGTATTGCATCATATTGTAAATGTTTACTGCATATTGTAAGCATAATTTCTGGAAATTTGTCCATATGTTTATAAATCTTTTGAAGTTATTGACCTTTTCTGACCTTGTGGTCCAACATGGTATCATTTGACACTTATTGGTTGTTCATTCACTGCTTATATTTTTGCTTGTTTAAGTAACAAGTGTGGTTACTGCTATATTTGAACACTTTTGAGATTTCAGAATGGTCGTGATTCTTTTTATTTAAGATAAAAATTACTGATGAAATATGCAAGATTTTATATTGACATTGACACTTATGACTTGTGTCTCTCTTGAATGTGTTCATTCAGTGTTGTCATTATTATATGCTTTGTTATTTCTGATATTTGGTCATTTTTGTCATGTTAAACAGTAACAACATTATCTACTATTGTCATTGAAGACACCCATGATTCATGTATTGCTGGCACAGTGTGTGGTTTTTGTTGTATGTCAACAAATCAGATAACAAAAAAACTTACTTGTAATACAATCTTACAACTTGACAGTGAATGTGACATCCATAATTAAAACTAAAGAGCATGTTAGATTTTATTACCTATAAATTACTTATAATGACATTTATCTGACAAATGAAGTTTATATTGCACATTCTTTGTTAGATGTAACATTTGTTGTTTAATTACATAGTAGTGAGGACATGGAGAAAAGACAAAAGAAACAGCAGTTGTATTCAATATATAACGGTGATAGTTTTAGAGAAGTATTAACTAAATGCTGAAAATTAAGAAGGAAGATTGAAATGTAAGGAAATTAAATCAGTGATGGAGAACCACATGTACATTTCGGTTATTTGTCTATATCTACATGTAAGATGAAAAATCCATGTATTGTAGAAACCTTTGTTTGGTCATATGAGATGCATACATTGGTGTGGAATATAGAAGATATTTGAAATTGTGAATGGAAAAGTATTTACATAAGAAAATATAAGGAGTAAATTATCCTTGATGTGACTTGCAATATTTAGTGCTGTTTGGGTATGGGAGAACACTTTATCGTTTGATTGTCATGTGATGTAATCTTATTCTTAATAACATACAATATAAAATATACAGTGTACACATTAACTGTATATACATACAAGCCAATCATTACTATTTTGGCATAATCATTAAACTTTTTTGCACTAATTTACACGTAAACTTATATAAATTACCCTTTTTCGGTTTATCCACCTTCCCAAAAAAATCATTTTTATTAACATTCCATTAGTCCCACAGGCCGGATTTTTAAAAAGATGGCTTCTACATAACTACAATATAAGAGTACGCTTTGTGAATGCAAGTCCACTTAACTAATAGTATATCATTCTATTTATAGCAACAATCAAATGACCAAGAAACATCCTGGTTCTACTATCAACCTAGTATTCTATTTATAGCAGCTGTATGGTTTAGTGAGGAGAGAACAGACTGGTTTTCTCATTTTAATCTTTATGTGCAGATTCTTTGTTCTAATTCATAGTTAATGCAGAACCATTCTAAAGGTATTTGGCGCTATAAAGTATATTTTTTTTTAGTTGATGCATATATGAGAGCAAAAATACCTCCGTTCAAATAATTTCACAGTTGGATTAAAACTAAGGCCAAAAAATAACAGAATCCTCCAAATATTAAAACATGAGGCCAGCATCATGTGATATCTATCACAGGCAGTGTCAAAAGAATTTTAATATTTGGTGCTAAAAGTCTTCAGATGGATTCCAATCAATGTGTGTGTAAAGCTATAAGTGCTACATATGAAAACTTGAAGCAGTAAAGGATGTTAAATGATGAGAGTGGCAAATTAATCATTGTTCCTTGAAATTTTAACATGTTATATGTGAATTCTGCTTTTTTATCACTTGGATTACGCTTTGTCCTTGAAAGGGGCTGGCATGTATGTATATACAGTTTTAAATATAATCTCACTTGGAAGAATTAGGTCAATAAATGAATTTAATACATATTTGTGGATTTGGCACACAAAAAACAGATTCATTTATTAAAAAAATATGGAAACCTTTGACTGATCATTTCAATTATAATACATTCAAATACAAGAACAACATACAATGCCCCACTGTTCAATTATAATACATTCAAACATGAGAATAACATACAATGCCCCACTGAAATCTTTGTGTGGCAGTACTGACAGGCAATGGCTTTCATCTTTAGTCTCTTGTATTTGATATGTTTGGTTCAAATGAAATGGTTCTATCGCAAGATTATGAATATGGAATATTAATGTTGGGGTCAGGTCAAATGCTTCTTGGATCTTTATACTTTCAGACATGATTTTTCTCCGTTTTAAAACAGAATTCCGCTTTTCTCCTGATTTGAATCCGATTTTTCTTGATAGAGTCCGTTTTTTTAAAATAATGTCTGATCTGTTTTTCTTCTTCCTGTTTTTAATTGTTCTTTTCAGTCCCATTCAGCAACAACCTTTGCAATGTATTCGCTCAATATATTAGTGAGTCCATGACTCTCCTTTCACATTTTCAGTTGTTTTTTTTTTAATGGTCAAAATCATGTCTGTACTTTGTTAAGTTTAGGAACATGGTAACATTTGTGTGTATATATGTGTGTGTGTGTGCGTGTGTGTGTGTGATTTTAATTTTGGCAAGACTTTGTATTTGATTCCCTTCCAGCATATAAGTTATCAATTCAGACATTAATTTGGAATTTAACTCTTTGCTTCAAACAGATATAATGGATTTAAATGGACAATTTTTGCTTTGAATGACGGCATCTTAGATTTAATCTAATTTGTCATGTGTCATACCATTGTCAGAGAAAGGTGCAGTGATCATTTATGTCAAGTGACAGTTTTTTTCCTCTACACTTACAGCTATAGTTTGTACATGTTGACTCAGACATGTAAGAAAATATTTTTGTTGCCAGTTTGTGTGTTGAAGCTAATTAGAGATGTTGCTATACTCAGCAGTTTAAAAGCATGAGAGGACAAAAATGGATATGACATGGAAGTTTGGACAATCTTTTTTTTCCTTCTCAGTAGAGTGCCATTTCATTGAAGACTATGTCTAACATGAAGGGCCCAAAATGATAGCAGTATTAAGATGTGTGGCATGTTTTTGTTATCCAGGTTCTGTGGAGTCGTGCAGTTTGTTGAATTTGCGATGCTTGACCTTTAGCTTGAGTATGTTCTCATGAGTTGTTGAAATGCAGCAGTATTGTGTTCCTTAGTAATTATACATTGCCTGATAAATGATGGAAAGTACAAAAGATTCTTTGTCTGCTAACAACTTCTTTTCTTTGTCACTTCATGTTCCAGCATTGCTTTAGTAAATCGAGTAATCTCTCACCTATTGAAAGAGATCCAGAATGAAGCAGAAGCAAAGATTTTGCAACAAAAGTCAGCAGATGATAATGAGAAGGATGAAGACAGAAACACGCTTGAGGTATGGGAAAAGAAAGTTTTTATTATTGCCTCCAGGTTTTATCTAATCTACAAGACAGGACATAGATTAAGATATGAAGCATGACATTTCTTAATGTCTATGCAAGCAATTTAATTTGACAAATTGTTAGTTTAATCTGTGCTGTCAGTTTAAGTCCCAGATGTTCTGTGCAAGCTTAAAATTATATTACTTGCTCATTGTGAGAAATTGAACCATACAGTCAATCATACCATGACCTAATCTTGGTCACTAAACCACATGATGTATTCAAAATGTTTGATTAAGACACGGCCTTGTAGCACAGTTTATTACAAAAATATAAAAAATATCAATAGTTACAAACCAGGTAGTGTAACGCACAATGTTATTTTTTTCTTCTATATATAATATATGCATGGTCATCATATAGGGCAGGCAATGTGGTGTGGGTACCATTTATGAAGTTTGTGGTGTTTTTCCCCCTGAATAGAGGAAGAATGTATAGAACAACCATAAAGAACAGATTCCCAACTTGTTAACCAAGGTGGCTAATTTAGCTATGCTGACAAATTTAAAAAGCAGATTTTGAAAAGGGAAATGTGGCAATGAACAATATATTAATGATTATACAACTAGGGAGACTTGTACAAAATATTTTGATTTTATTAAGGCTGTAACAGAATGGCATAGGAAGGAAGAGAGATGGATATTAAAGCATTAGGTAAATATTGAACTTTTCCCCTCTTATTTTTGCGATAAGAGGAGGATCCTGACTGCATCTCTAGTTCTTGTCTCAGCCTGCTGACACTGTGAGCTACATGCCCTCTCCAAACCACATTCAGTTCTATCCCAAGGGATCAGTTGTCCTAATGACACAACCTTGTTTCATTTCAAAATGCAGGCTGCCATTGCTATGTAATCATGAAATAACTGTTCACCCCATCTTCTCAGTGGATACGATGAGAGGTGAATCTGCATGCTTTTAGATATTATCTGAAGTATACAGAGAACATCTCCAGTTGCTGGACCAGGCTTTTTCAGCCTCTCAAGTTAGAACTGGCAGATGTAAGGACAGTAACTACCCTCTGTTCATAACAGCTTGTAGCCAGGTAATTGTCATAATATTCACTGAATTTGCCTGAAACTACTTAAAGGGTAGGATGATAATCAAGTGCAGAATCCCATAGGGATCTCATAGTGTGTACATATATCTAACATTTTACTAAATTAAAAAATAAAAACATTAGGATAATTGTTATAAGAACAGTAATATTGAGGTAGAGGTATAGAAATAGGATGCCATCATTTTCTCCATCTCTTACTATTCTCCTAATGCATTGTGATCAGGTAATGCATTTGACAGAGAAAGCAGACTTTAAAAAAAGTAAATTATGTTTCTCATATTATACTTTCTAGATGACATTACACATAATCCATTCACCACAATGCAAGGTATCACTGAAGTAAAACTATCTGGTTTAAAAAGTATAATGGTAGCCAACTAGCTCTCAAGAACACCAGTTTAGCTGTAAGAGATGTTTCCCTTTATATAAGACCTTGTTTTCTCCATCTTTCCAGGAGGATTCGATTCAGGGGTAGCAAAGAAAGCTCTCCCAATGTAATGTGATCTGAAAACATATAATAGGAGATTAATTTAAGTTACTAAAATATTTGCCAATTTGCTGTAGGGCTTGACTTGTGATCAAGTATATATGGGTACCCCATTGTGAAAGAATGAACTTAAATATTATGAAAGAATGAACTTCAGTTACTTTTTATTATGATGGGGATATACATTCTGTGTTTCACTCAATGTTGTGGAATTGGATGCGGCTTTTGTGGTAGTGCTAAAGAGTAAATAAAAATGCTTTGGGGCCCCGAGTGGTCTCAAACGCTGTCCATTACAGACCACTGCCATCTCACCTCTGCGTGGGTTCGAGTCTAAGATTCAGCAAATGTAGTTATGTGAGAAAGCTTGCCAGTAGCTTTTCGTGGGTCAGTGGTTCTTTCCAGGGGTATTCCGGGTTCTTCCTCCACCATTAATACTGGCCGCCATGTATATCCTTTAGATGTACTGAAAAATGGCATTAAACCATAAAAAAAAAAAAACAAACAAACAAAATGCTTGTATAACTGCTCCAACTGTAGCTATAGCACTGGTAAATTGATGGTCTGAATAATAATTTTGTGCCTACAAGTCATAACGAAGTTTGAAGATTAAAAAAATTGTTCAGGGTCACCATTGTTTGTAGCATTGCATTTCAAATAAAAATAGATTACCGTTATATAAAAACTTCATCTAATTTCACAGTTTGCAATCAACATTATTTTTTATCACAATTAAAGAAATAATGCTACATTATAAGTACATATTAATAAAGTAAGTTTTATATCCTGTTATATCATGGTTTTCAATATCCTATACTACTGACCTGTAGTATAACAGTTTTAATTATCCCAAACTGTCATTCTTAACTATCCCATATTATCACAGTCTTAAATATCCTATACAATCAGTCTTAAATATCACATACTATCAGTCTTAAATTTCTTATACCAGAATTGAAAAATCCTGTTCTTTCCAAGTCATAAATATCTAATACTATCAGCCTTAAATATCCCATACTATCAGTTTTAAATATCCCATACTACCAGTCAAAAATATCCCATACTATCAGTTTTAAATATCCCATACTACCAGTCAAAAATATCCCATACTATCAGTTTTAAATATCCCATACTACCAGTCAAAAATATCCCATACTATCAGTCTAATATATTCCATACTATCACAGTCTTAAATATCTATGCTATTACAGGCTTTGCAAGAAACTAAATGAACATTTTCATCTCACAAAAAGATTCAGTTGACATATTTTCATATCTTATTTTGTTCATCTTCATTCACCCTTTCAGTTTGACCTGAAGCTTTTGGCAGACAAATTATTTGAACTTGGTAGCAGCAAAGAGTGTTTGGGAAGAAATCGTTCCCACATTTATGCTTGTGTCAAAAGGTACAGTATCATATTCTTCCTGCCATTATCTTTGAAAATGCTTTTAAAAGAATTCTAATTTTGAGATTAAGTTTTGTGATATTTAAAATGCTGTAATTTTGTGAAAAATTCAATAACTTAGAATTGGGGGAGGGTTTGTGTTTTTTGTTGTTGCTTTGATGCACATTAGTTCATGCTTGTACCCATGTCTTCCAAACTCTGCTGTCACACTTATTTATAGCCAGTGAATTCTGACCCATTAGGTGTGGTCTGCCTGTTGACTTTGGGGTGAGGTGGGGATCATGGGTATACTAATTAAAATACTAAGTCATATTGTAATCTACTGTTTAAATCCAATATACACCCTAAGTTCTGTCCACCTCTCCAAATGCTACACGAATGTTTATCTACATAGTGTCTCACTGTGTTTGTCCACTCAAAATATCTATCACTCCATTGTCTATTGCATACCTGTCAACTTGTAAGGGAATCCCATAATTTGTATGGTTTTTCGGTGGATTTTGCAGTGTAAGGCCATACAGGCATTTTGTAAGGTTTTTTTAATATTTAAAAAAAAATAAAAAATGTCAGCGATTCTCGCCAAGATCAGCACTTGCAACATCAGATTTCCTCATCTAAAGGAAATTGTGCAGCGACTGCTCACTTTGCCACATAGCAATGCTGATTGTGAGAGGTCCTTCTCCATGATGAAAAAGATCCACACAGACTGTCGGAAATCCCGGAATACAGATACACTCATAGCATTTTTGCAATGCAAAATAAACACTGATTCATGTTGCATGGATTTTGAAATGCCAAATTCACTACTGGAAATGGCAAAAGGCGCAAGTGTAGCGTACAATTTAGCTCACTCCAGTGACTGAGATGTAACAAGGTATGCAAATATATGGCGTAGTCAGGTGTAAATAGTTATGTTTATATGTGATCTAGTAAATAATATAAGGTCTTTGGCGTAAGGTTTTTCTGGTCTTTGTAAGGTTTTTTTTTGTCTGGTGTACAGGTTTTTGTCTCTGGAGGTTGGCAGGTATGCTATTGGGTATCCCATCTCCCCATCTTGTATATCTCTGGTGTCCCTTTTTCTTCTCTGACATTTTCTGGGGCCCCGAGTGGTCTAAAGCACTCTGTGTTACGGATTAGTGCCATCTCACCTCTGTCAGAGTGGGTTCAAAACTAAGATTCAGAAAATGTAGTTATGTGAGAAAGCTTGCCAGTAGCTTCTCGTGGGTCGGTGGTTCTTTCCGGGGGGGGGGGGGGTCATCCCGGGTTCTTCCGCTACCAATAATACTGGCCACCATGTATAGCCTATCGTGTGTTGAAAAATGGTATTAAACCCTACAACAACGACAACAGATATTTTCTTTCTGCTTTCAGCCCTTGTTTCTATCTCTATCAACATATTGTAATCCCACACCCTTTTCCCACATTCAGTATATGATTGGCTAACCATTACTAGATGAATAACAGCTCACTTCCCACCCAGATCAAACCATAACTAAATAGTGTTGAAATCGGAGGAATAGGACACTATTATCCAAATATGTCATGATGCTGACCCATTTACCCTGAGTTGTCAAAGCCTTCCTGAAACCCAAAAACTTGACTGCTGTTTGTGTACTTTCACACCCAACTGACATTAGTTTATATGATGCTGATCCAGTTACCCCGATTTATCTTTGTTTCCCTGACATATGTCTCTGAAATTTCCATATTCAACTCCACCCCACCCCACATGTTACTAGTTAGAAACTTGATATTGGTACCGAGATATATTTTACTTTTTCCACAATTTATGTTGAAATCAAAATGTGATAAAGCCAAAATACTTCATGGTTTTTGAAACCTCATTGGCATTAATTGGCAGTATTCAGTATAAATTACTATGTTTTTGTCTTAGGATAGCACACTTGCTGTATGACCATGGTTTTCCATTGGTTTTGTTTGTTTGTTTGTTTGATTATGATTTTTAACGTAGCTTTAACAAGTTTTAAATCATATTGCTTCGATGTCTGCAGTGAGGCAGTTTATAGTGATGTCTAGCACTGGTGTATCATGCCGCAGACATGTAACATGATGTTCCACCCAGTCACATTATCCTGACACCAGTCCAACCAGTCCTAATACTAATCTCTTAATGCTGAGCACCAAGCGAGGCAGCTGTTAGTATCAAGTCTTTAGTATTGCTCGATCTGGGATCGAACCCACAACCTCCCACTTCTGCGGTGGATTCTCTAACCACTAGTAGTCCAGAGCTTTTTTTTCCCTAGGTAATATAATGACTAAAGTTTTATTTGTATGTCATGATCTTTTTAAATTCCTGTTTTGCATGACTGGATTGTCAGCATATTTTTACACATACAAGTTGTTCTGAAGAAAAGCACCGTCTTTACATAATGGTGACCACTTAACCTGATTGAACCAGGTATCACATGTGCATATAAAGTGTTATTTGTGTTGCATGGCATGTAATATAAATATAAGCCAACCAAGACATATTAGGCCAGACTGGTAATCCATTAGTTCATTACCTGGCCATGTCAGCAGGCACAGTGTCCTAGATAAAGGTATTTAGCTCCCAATTCCTCAGCATGATATCCAACAGAGTGTTAAATTGCCATTGAAAACTACACAAACTAAAATAATTGGGTGTTTGAACTTTGTCAGTAATAAGAAAATTAAGATCAGTGTAATTACTAAAATTTCAGATTCCAAGATTTGCATGACGGGATTTCTCGGAAGCGAGAAGAAGAACCAGTCACAGAAACAGACATTTCCAAAGAAGAAATAAACAAAGCTGTGAAGATACTGGTTACCATGGAAAAAAATTCACAAAGAAAGAAGAATCAGAAAAGGAAGACAAAAAAAGACAACAAAGGTTTTGATCTGTTTTGTCTTGATGTAAAATGTTATATGCTCTTTTAAATAAGTGAGATGTAATAGTGTATGTTTGAGATGTAATAGTAGTGATGGGAATCGGTCAGAAATTCAAAATCGATAATTGGTTCCCTTTAACCAACTGATCATCGATTATAATCGGTTACTAAGAGCAAATTTTAAGTTTTGTTAAACAGTTGATCAAGAGTTCAATATGTTTATAAATGTACAGGAGTAATCTCTTTTAAATTAACGACATGTATACTTTAATCCGACAATAATATTACATTATGTGTTATATTTGTTCTAGAACTTTGTTAAATGAATGCAATTTTTTATGGCTGATCAGGCAAATGTAACTGAAATACTGCTACAATCATCCAAAATTATTTCGTTCATATGTGCTGTGTCTATAATTTAAAGTATAGAAGCACAAGTTTTTCTTGTTTGTCATTGTTTATAAGTACTACAAAAGCTGTTTCAATTTAACTGAAACAAATCAACAAAATGTGTTTAAATTTATTAACTCAACAATTTAACAACTTGACCATGTAATAATGACTATATGTTCCTAATTATGAATCATAAGGCTTCATATTTGTATTTATGAAGGGATTTAATAAATTTCAGGTCACCTTAAGTGGCTGGGAGTTGTACAAACCTTTGTACTTTGCATACACCTAAAAAGTAGTCTCCCTTTACACACAATCGATTATGGAGTTCACAATCGATTATCTGCTCAACCAACTGATGATCGATTATAATCGATAATCGGAACAACACTATGTAATAGTATTTGTCTGAGATGTAATAGTGTATGTTTGAGATGTAATAGTATTTGTCTGAGATGTAATAGTGTATGTTGAGATGTAATAATATTTGTTTGACATTTTGACAGTCATTTTGTGTTGAAAGCTCAGTTTAGGCATACTGTATAAACATAGGAGTTTGCATCTCACTTTATAATGGGTATTTCTTTTTAAATTCCTATCATACCCTTCCTCTTCCGTGTCCCTCCCCAGTGGGGTAGAGATAAATGTCCATTTTATGGAGAAAAAAATTAGGGTTACTCTTTGCTCTCTTCTGACTCTTATTTCTAAATCTGCTTATTACTCCCCACTTGCCATAAAATAAAATGACAAGTTAAATCCTATGATAAAAGCTGGCGGATTCAGGATGGGCTGTTTTCCTGGACATGTTTTATATAATAAGAATTAAAACATAACACATTAAGTTAAATATTTCCAATACAAGTATTGTATTGCATTTGCTTCACCTAGTGAAATTGTATATTAGAACTAAATATAATTGTCATGTGTCCCCCTACAGAATTATTACTAACACTAGAGAAGTTTAATAAACTATATCACAGTATTCAACAAGTACATGAAAAATTCAGTGCAGTTGCTTTCAATCCATACAAGACCTTATCAAATTTAATAAACTATATCACAGTATTCAACAAGTACAGGAAAAATTTTCAGTACAGTTGCTTTCAATCCATACAAGACCTATTCAAATTGCCAGTTATTTCATCACAAGAAATTAAAGGTGAGAGTGTATCATTTCTGTGTCCCTTCTGTGTTACTCATCTTTAACTTTCTTGGTACTTCAGGCACCTTGTTTCCATCCTTGATTAATTTGCCATTGATATTACTATCGGTGCTAGTCACCACTATAAACTGCAACACTGCAGACATTGTAGTGATATGATTTTCTTGCCAACTTGGGTCACACTGTTCTGAGCTTATTTGGGTGACCATCTTTGCCAAATAACTAACTTGGGCAAATGAGAGAGTTTTGGAGCAAACCATCAATGATGTGGGTGCTACAAGTTTTGTTGTCACTTCAGTCAAGGACTTTGCACAGACTCCATTAAGACAAAAAGCATGTCTATCCAGAAGCTACATTTGTCCAGGCCATCAATCTCACCCAGATCAACATAACTGTCATTGCTATGAACAAAACTGGTCTTCATGGCTATACCAGTGGGGTCAGTGCCAACTTTTAGTATGGTGGCCCATCTGGACGAGTAGTAAGTACAGTGGAACCCCGCTATAACGCGATGATCGGGGTCCATAAAATCGGATCGCGTTAAAAGCGGGGTCGCGTTAATGCGGGGTTTTACAATATTTAATTTTTTTCCGAGAACATATACGTGTATACATGTACAATGATCAAAAGTCGGCTTATCATCAGATGATTATTAACTGGAATGCATTAATTAAGATATAATCAAAATAATCGATGACTAATATATTTATAGGTTATTACTGTGCATTAAAAACATTTACTAATTTTTATTTGTTTGAACGATAATACAGATTGACCGATAATACCAGACTATCGCTATATCATGAAAAGTGTATCAACATCGTATGCTACCGTGCCGTCGTGACATGCAATTCATCCATAATGGATGTAATTTCATTGAAAATCGTACAGATTTAAAATATTCAATAATTTTGTAATAGTCTGAATTCGTCGTGTAAAATATAGGATGAACAAAATATTGAAACCATTTACCTGCCGTCTGATATCGTACGGTCATTCATTGCATGCAGCTATTCCCGGGTCTACATACGGTGTCTGTACAAATTTTATACCGCTAAAATTTTATCATATGCGACAACTGCAAGAATAGTTAACAATCAACGCATGATTTCAGCGTGCAAATAACTTTTATTTCAGATTTTGTGAACATCAAAAGAAACATGTGAAAACTGCTAAATTAATCGTTGCGCAAAGTGCAAAGTCAGTGTGGTTCCAAATTTAAATTTCATCATTTCTTGAAAAATATATCCGATGACGTTTGCTTCTTTGCTCTAGGGCATACAGTTTCTCTTTAGCAGAAAACGACTTGCGTTTTTGAACTTGCTTTTCCATATTAATAGTAAAATATTTTTTTTATATAAGCAAACAACGTACACAGATAAAGCTCGATAACTAAGTAATGAAGACCTGCAATGGTTACGAATCACTTTTTATATAAAACAAAATTAAGCTGAACGGATGTACAATTTCATACCCTTTTAATTTACAGATAATAAAGTGGATATTATTTACTTTCAACTATTTGTTGTTTGATCACACCGCCAAGCACAGCACACATGTTGGCGGCTTTCGTCCTTTGATGTTTATTAAATTGTGCGACTCTTGTATCAACCACAGCTTTGTCTGCTGCTTGGCTTGATTGAAGTTAAATAAGAAGCCCATGTCGGCTATTGTTTGAGCAACGACTGTATACAGAATTCATGGAAGACAATCACAAAGACGATTTACTGGCTTTACTCATGGGTCCGTAATAAGTAACACTTCCGATAATGTTTACTTCGGCTTAACAATTCAAAAACCAAATGAAACCAGTTTCCTCTTCTAGAGTAGAATACGGAGCTTCACCACAACCTGTTCAAATTGATAAATTTCAGAAGCCAAGCGTTGTACACACTATTTCTCGTACGTTATATATATCGTATTATTTTAGAATTCATACACGATCACTTCTCCAAAATCACTTAAAGAACCTGAATAAATTGTTAAGTTCCGATCGTTTATTATTAAAAGTCATACGCGAATTCTTCCACCAAATTATAATAAACGTTTTACACACTATTTCTCGTACGTTAAACAAATATTTTCACGGTCCGATAAAAATACACGTAAATGAATTTCAAATTTCAGGAACCATGCCACGATCATATTATTTTAAAAGTCACAACTAATCTCATGCCCAAAATGAAGTTAATTTCTTGTTTGTTTGTTTTTTTTACTTTTCTCCAAATTTTTTTTCTCCATGTGTGAATGAATATACGAAATTTCGGGAGCCATGCTACGACCGCGTTATATCCGAATTCGCGTTATGGCGGGGCGCGTTATAGCGGGGTTCCACTGTATGCAGGCAACAAACACATTCCCTGGTACTGGACACAGTTATCTTTCCAGTACCAGCAATGGTGATACACCATTCACAGACACTTGGTATCAGTCCAAGACAGTGGATGATGTACACAGGGAAAAACTTGAGAAAGAACTGTTTCATTATTTTGGATTCCAAGCCCTGTTCACCATTCCTCTTAAACTGTTTCACGAGCCCAATTATTTCCTTCACAGAATGTGTGTTGCTAAACCCACTCTTTCATGTTTTAAGATTCATGCATACATGCGCCATCTTCCTCCCTTGATCTAATGAATTCCAGCTGTTACGTGCTTAGGCTCGAACAAACAGTAACATAGAAAGAGAGAAAATAACCAGCTTGTAAAAACTTAATAAACAATTTAATGAGCACAAATATTTTCCAGAAAAGAAAAATAAACATATGGTTTTAAGAATCAATTCCAAAATTAATCCAAAAATAATTCAAAATATAATCTACTAGTGAAATTGCAAAAGTCCTGGTAATAAAATGTCATAATAATTCCCAGTTCGAATCTTAGTGGAAGACGATGTCATGTGATGAAGTCAGTTCTGGTCTTATGAAATTCAATGAGCACAAAGTGTTTAATGGATAAATAACAAAATAAATCCTCTTGATCCAAACGAATTGAAATAATTTAAAGTACAAGGTGATTTAAAATAACTCAACTTAATATTCTAACCGCCCAACTTCTGCTAAATAGTTTGCACCAAAACATAATTTATACACCTGTTTTTACGTAAACAAGGAAGGGGTTACATGATCTAGAATCTTTAGAACAAATTTACGTTTAAAAAAATCTCGTGCACACTGTATGACCCAGATGAGAAACAGTTATTTTTACTCTCAAGAAGTAAAAATAGAAAGATGTTTATAACAAAGCTCCATAATGTCCTTGGAATCAACCAATCATTTTAAAAGCTTTTTTTACAACTCTGAAGCCAGGTCAGAAATGAGGTCAACATCTGGTGTTTATTTGTAGAGTACATGTCATCTTCCAATGAATGAATCTTAAACTTAAAATGTCAAATTTGAATCTGACAAACAAACAATTAAAATAAACATAAATGACTTGAATCAAATATACATAACACAGCGAAGACTCAGCCTTCCAAGCATGGATGGAAGAGATTTTCCGGCTTGCTGCCACCTACTTATTTCGTTGGCCCCTTAGAAAGTTTAATAGTTTCCATTAATTTACAACATATGGCAAGAGATGCTTTTCTATTCATATTTGCTTTCCTGAACTACCAGTCACTTTCTTCCAACCTTTTCTGGCCAAGTAGGTGTGATCAAGAAACAAATTGCTAAAGAGGCAGACCTCATCCAGGCCCACAGACAAAAAGCTCAGACATCATTTCTTTAAAAAAAATGAGATGGACCTCTGAAGTTGCACCAGAAAAGAAAACTATTATTCAAACTCTTTGTTTGATGAAAACAATGCCAATGGTAAGCTTTGTCCAGTCATAGATTTTAAGCTTTCTCAGCCAGTTTCTTTGGGCATAATAGAGACACCAAGACTAGTTTATCAAACTGTTGTGAAGATTTGAATCAGCCTATACCATCAAATTTTAATGAACCAGTCTTCCCATAAATACCAGCATTGATTTGAAAGAGTACACTGATTCTGAGCATTCTCTTTTTGTGAACATAGCCCGCCCCCTAATTAGAATTATGGACAGAGTTGTGTCCCATTTACAATCTACATCTGCATCTGTATTTTCAGAACTACTTGGATGACATTCTTCATGAGTTATCTTTTATATCAAGACATAAAATCCCTTGTTTCCCTTTTGCTTCACATTCCATTCCCTATCAGCAAGGACAAATAAGATCTAATTCCAACACAGTTTGATCTGAGTTTGTCATCCTGATTGTACCAATCCTCGAATATCTTTGCCTTGTGGATCTTAACATGGTTGCAGTAGCTGTCTTCACCCACGACCATGAAAGAAGCCATAGGAAAAGGTTTTCCTATCCACAGAGTGTCTCAGACAGGAGAGTGATCTCAAGCCCCATTATGTCTATTGTTTAACAAATTCTCTCATTAAATGGCTATCAAATGTAAAAAAAACTGTGTTTTTAACTGGCAATACAATGTCTTCAGATTGTGTGTTAACCTGGCAATGCAATGTTAACACATCGTGTGTTTAACTGGCAATACAATGTCAACAAATTGCATGTTTGACTGGCAAAATGTCAATCTATTTCTTTTTAGCTTTGAAATTGTTACGATTTGGATGTTTGGCAAGTTAAACTATGGTGACAAGAGATCAAGGTATATTACAAAAATATGGTATGCTGGTAAGCATCTGTATTTCATGCAAGAACTGATGCATTGCTTGACAGCAAAAGCTACACGCGTTTCTCCTTTGAATACGTTCCCCAATCACATTACTTTAGGGATATTAGCCTGCTACCTCGCGAATCCAGCCCTACCAAAAGACGAAAATTCGTCTTTCCTGTCTATGTCATATAGACAAAGGGCAATAACTCTTGCCCATTACCTCCCCTTGCCGCCCGTTAGGTGTCGCTTCTTTAGTTTTTTAGCTTCGCTTGTTGTGTGTAAACACGTACAATTAGACCTCCAATGAATCCAAGCCATCTTAGTGTAAATTCTGACCATCCGAAGTTAAATTTGGAATTACTGTGTTGGATATTCATTCCCCAACAGGTCGTATACATTATTTTACAATATTTTCCAATTTGAGTGACTTTGTCACCTTTTCTAGACTTCGGACCAGGTTGCAACGTGGTCAAAGCACGCTTATGGCGGTACTAGCAGGTAATACATGTAGCACTCAATAATTTCGCTTATTCCGTATGTAACGTTTACGATATTAGCGACTAATAACGTGCTGCATTGATAATATGTGCTTTATTTATCTTCTTTGACGTTTCAGTAGACTTCAAAAAAGTCTTTGAACGACCAATTTGCGACTTAATGGCGGACTTCGTGTTGTCACGAGTTCACGCAACACTTAATCATTTCGCTTCCTACGTTAGTTACGGTTATGGAATAGCGACTTAATAGCGTACTGAAATGTTAATTTGTGCTTTGTTTATCTTCTTTTCCGTTTCAGTAGACTTCATCTCTGAACGACCAGTTGCGACTATTAATGGCGGAATTTCGTGTTGTAGTCACGACTTCACGCGACACTAAATCATTTCGCTTCCTCCGTTAGTTACGGTTATGGTAATAGCGACTTAATAGCGTGTTGAATTGCTAAATGTGCTTTGTTTATCATCTTTTTCATTTCAGTAGACTTCGTCTTGAACGACCTATTGCAACACGCTCACGGCGATAACTAGTGTGGTCATTAAGAGTTAACATGGCACGGAATAATTTGACTACTCCGTTAATAACGGTTATAGTATTATCGAATTAATAATATGCTGAATTTTTAATTTGTGCTTTGGCGGAATTCATGTTGAAGTCATGAGTTCACGCGACACTAAATCATTTCACTTCCTCCGTTAGTTACGGTTATGGTAATAGCGACTTAATAGCGTGCTGAATTGCTAATTGTGCTTTGTTTATCATCTTTTTCGTTTCAGTAGACTTCGTCTTGAACGAACCATTGCAACACGCTCACGGCGATAACTAGTGTTGTCATTAAGAGTTGACATGGCACGGAATAATTTGACTACTCCGTTAATAACGGTTATAGTATTATCGAATTAATAATATGCTGAATTTTTTAATTTGTGCTTTGTTCTCTTCTTTTGTCGTTTCAGTAAGCAAAGTCGACAACGAAGGCATGAATGGCAAAATGGGTGTTGGCAATGTGGAAATGGAGGAAATTATGTTGACATGGTTTAGGCTGCCCAGTGGGTGTAAATTTCACCGCAGATCCGTACATGGCTTTCGGGCCTGTAAGTCAGGACGCATGGAGTCTATGCTGGATCAATTGGATCCATTTTAATATGCACTTTCGCCGGCCTTCCAGCTGTCAGTCCAGCCGACACCGTCAGTTCAGCCGGCACTTCAGCAGGCAAACCGGCATTAACCGTCCATCCGGCACCGTCCGTTCAGCCCAAATGGCACCGGACGGCCAGCCGACCTTCCAGCTTGCATCAACAGGCACCGGCCGTTCAGCCCAAATGGCACCGGCCGGCCAGCCGACCTTCCAGCCTGCGTCGACAGGCACCGGCCGTCCATACGGCAACGACCGTTCAGCCCAAATGGCACCGGTCGTCCAGCCGACCTTCCAGCCGGCATCAACCGGCACCGGCCGTCCATCCGGCAACGACCGTTCAGCCCAATTGGCACCGGTCGTCCAGCCGACCTTCCAGCCGGTATCAACCGGCACCGGCCGTCCATCCGGCAACGACCGTTCAGCCCAAATGGCACCGGTCGTCCAGCCAACCTTCCAGCCGGCATCAACCTGCACCGGCCGTCCATCCGGCAGCGACCGTTCAGCCCAAATGGCACCGGTCGTCCAGCCGACCTTCCAGCCGGCATCAACCGGCACCGGCCGACCATCCGGCAACGACCGTTAAGCCCAAATGGCACCGGTCTTCCAGCCGGCATCAACCTGCACCGGCTGTACATCGGATTTACGGAGATTATAGTGATGTACCCGTCAGTTATAGATGAATCTCCCTCCAATCAGACCATTCGAGAGGCAGGTGCCGGTCATAGCCGGACCTTCGCCGACATTCCGGCCGACCATATACCAGACAAATTAGTCGGTATTGCCGGTGTACACCTCCCGTCATGTCAAATACGTGACGGTGTGATTTTAAAACAAGGGAGAATTAGTGATATTATCAGAGGTGACGGAATTGAGTTATCTATGCCACTTGGTATGTGCTACCCAGATATGACAGCTTTTACCAGAACAGGTCTTTCAGGCCGACCATCCGCCAGTTCAATCAGCCGGCAGTGCCGGCCGTCCATATGTTCACGGCTTCTCCACAAGGGAGATTTAGTGAAAGTGTCAATTATGACAGAATTGCGTCATCTAAGTCACCTTGTATGCTGTACAGATATGCAAGCTGTACCAGAACCAACATTCCCTCTGAGCGAATGGTAGATGGGCGCGTAGTGCTGGACGCACTACATAAGCATTATGTAATTGTTATTACCTTACAGTCGGCAACATCCGGCACCGGGCGTCCATCCGGCAATGACCGTTCAGCCCATATGGCACCGGTCATCCAGCAGACCTTCCCGCCGGCACTAACCAGCACCGGGCGATCCGGCAATGACCGTTCAGCCCATATGGCACCGGTCGTCCAGCCAAGCTTTCAGCCGACACTTGCCGGCACTGACCGTTCATCCGGCTCCGGCCGTCCAGCCCAACAGGCACCGGTCGTCCAACCGTATGGAGATTTTAGTCTTATACCAGTCCATCCGACTATAACGCTGTACCAGCACGGGGACTTTTATCATACCGCAATCCGCACAAATCGGATTGACGAAGATTCTAATGATGTTTCCGTCTGTCAATCCGTACTACCGGTTACATATCACTACCATGACACAGATAGTTGGCGAGGAATCTCTCGATCCAACCCGACCATTCGAGCGGTCGGTGCCGGTCATAGCCGGCCCGTCGCAGTCATTCAGGCCAAACATATGCCAATCAATTCATTCGGCATTGCCGGCCGTCCATAGGCTAACAGCTCATCCACAAGGGAGAGTGAATGCCTTTATCAGAGATGATGGAATCGAGTCATCTATGCCACCTGGTATGCATTACCCCCATATGGATGCTTTACCAGAGCAAGATTATGTACATAGTGAGTGCGATGAGTCGCAGGCAAATCAGCGGTATGCAGATCCAACTATGGAACGGACTGAGTCCAACTTCAAAGCCGCAGTGGAGGAAATTTATAAGGTGTTGGCCCCTTCAGAATGCCCTCCACCTCCTGCTGCCATTACCGACTATAAGGTTAGAGCGTCGGTCGATCTGGATGAGGGGGAAGAGACTCTATCCTTCCGCCTCCTTCCCCAGTCGACAAAATTAAGGAAATTAATGACCGTCTGTCGACGCGCATAGGGGATCCAGGAATTGCTAAGGTTTTTCTTTTCTGAAAGCCAAGTACCAGCGTCGTTTTCAGGTCGATGGTACAAAACTCACTCCGGTGCGTTCAGTACTGAGGTCCCGGCTCTGGATAAAAATATGGCAGCAGTCCATATGTCTGCTCCATTGTCTTATAAAGTGGACTAAACGGTGTTCAATGCCAAGTCCAAGCTGGTTCGAAATGTAGTCGCTACGTCTTCACTGTTAGATCTAACCTCCCTAGCCATTTTCAGGATCGCTGATAAATCTGGCAATGAACATGCTTGGGATTCGACGGCCCGGTTAGCTAGGGTTCTTAACAGGGCAGCTCACCATTCCATAGCCAATGCGCTGACTGCTTCTGCCAACCTAGACCTGATACGTCGTGACGCATGTATGAAGGGCACGTCGCTTAAACCCCATCATATGCTGGCTAGATATGACCGACGCACATTTCACGTCCCTATCCCACGAGTTGCGGACATTCTCCGTTGTGCTTGTCGGGACTAGGCTTATCAGTTCCATGTCATACCTTTTGGCCTAAATTTAAGCCCTTGGGCTAGTACCAAGGTTATGGATTACGTCGTCACCCTGTTCCGCTCGACTTCATCTATTGCGTCGGCAGTATATTTGGACGACATCCTCCAGTAACATCTGTCAAGTTCTACTCTGCTCAAAGGCAGAAACGATCTTATATCACTTTACGTCATATAGGCTTTCTCGTGAACTGGATAAAGTCTGATCTGTCCAATCCGGATTTTGGTCCATCTGGGTGTGGAGTTTCTCCCGATCTGAATCTGGTAAGGCTTCTTCGAGTTTGCGATCATCCAGATAATTGCACTCGTAGAGTCCGTTTCCGGCAGGATGCGCATTTTAGCGAGAGAGTTGCAGATCCTCGGATTATTCAATGCGACAGCAGACTTGATCCCTCTCAGCCGTCCTTTTAGGCGCCCTTTACAAAGGACTTTGCTAGCGTAATTGAGCCATTTTCAAGTCCCTTCGATCCCAGAAAACAGTAATGCTCACGCCAGAGATACGATCATTCTTGAGTCAATGGCACAACCCCTGTAGGCTGTCCACAGGGATTACTCTGGAGATACCCCAAGGGGATAACGGTATGTTCCGCCACTAATACCTACGGTTGGGGTGCCCACCTGTTGCCGGACTTAGATACTGTCAGCGGCACGTGGGTGCCAGGGGCGAGCCCTTTCCACATCAACCTTTCAGAAATAACGGCTGTCATCAATGCCTTTCATTTCGGGCAGGATCAACTCTTATTACAAACTGCCCTCATTATGTCAGACAACATTGTGGTGGTGCCTTGCCTCAAAACAAGGGGACACCAATCACCAGACCTGTGCAATCTGAACTGGCAGTTTCTACATTGGTTCGACAATCTCCACCTCAATGTACAATTCAGACACACAGAATGGTCACTCCATCAATCGGACTTTCTTCCAATCGACACACTTTGGAGACGTCCGATGATTGATCTTTGCAACAAGGTGGAATAGCAAATTCTCCACCTTTCATCTCACAGGTTCCAGACCCAGAAGCTTGGGTCGTGGATGCTCGATCAATCACCTGGGAAGGGTTGTGGTCATTCTCCTACCCTCCCACGGTCTTGGTACTGGAATTAATCCAGAAGTTAAGGGGTCAGAATTGTCAGATGGTTCTGATTACCCTTCTCAGATGGAACAACTACTGGGTCTCCGATCTACTCAATCTAGGCGATAGATCTACCCAGGAAGATTACAGTCAGCACAAGTATTCACAAGCAACCGCGGCCAGGGGTGTTCCACCCCTGTCCGGACCGTCTTTTTGTTCAAGCTTGGCTCTTGTCCAGACAGCCTTGCAAGACAAACAATTTAAATCTTTGATTGCGGAGAGAATCTCGAGAGCAAGAAGGCCCTCTACTCTGAAGGTTTACGAGGGCAAGTGGCATGTTTTCAGAGACTGGTACCATATCATTCACATTGTTCCTCTGAGTGTCACAATCCCTCAACTGGCCAACTTTTCTCTGGCTTTTCAAGGAGAAACATCTGGCTCCAGTTATTCTCAAATGTTACCGCTCCATGATATCAGACACATTCCGCCATTCTGGTACATGTGCTATCAGCCATGACAAAGATTTGTCAGATCTTTTAGACATTTTGAAAAAAAAAAAAAAAAAAAAAAAAAATTCAATCGACTTATATCCCTCACCCTGTTTCCAAATGGAATCTGTCCTGGGTTTTAACATGACTCAATTCAGACAGTATTGAGTCTTTAACCCACGATTAGTTAAAGCTACTATCATACAAATTGGGTTTCTTGATAGCCTTAGCTTCAGCATGCAGGGTGAGCGAGTTACATGTCCTTTCTAGTGACCCGAACTCTCTTCCGTTCCGATCAGAGGGTTTGATGGTCCTCTTGACGCAGCCAGGCTTCGTAGTCCAAAATAGATTACCATACATTGGCGATCAACGAGTCGTCATTAGCTCGCTTTCTTTATAGATAAGTCAGGATCAACAGCCATGTAAGATCCTGTTTGAGCACTCTAGCACCATTTCAATGCATAGAGGTGAGTCAGGTCACATACAAGCACCTCTTTTTTTTTTTTCTGGTGATAGCTGGGATATGAGACATCACCATTCAAGCCCTTGCTTCATGGCTGTAGTGGGTTATACGCTCGGCGTACTCTGAGAATTCGCAAATCAGTCACCTTATAGAAGCTGTTGGCTGACATGCAGAGTCAACCTTCTACAGTTTTATCTTCAAGTTTGTACTCGCAGAGGCAAACATTGATTCTAGTAGGTCCGGTGTTGGGCAGCCCAGACGCCCACCAGACTCATGTACAACAATCAGCACAGCCTATTAGCTTCGCTGGATTCGCCAGATAAATTTTCGTAGGTAAGAAGATTTCAATATCTATCTTCTTAACCGTATAAAAGGGTCACATATCACGTGACCCTGGGCTGTGTTGCTGATTGAAAATTAGGAGACCGGGTTATCATTCACATGGGGAATCCAACCATCATTCCCTAGAGGATACCCGTGTGGAGGTCGGATGCTCCGCATTCCCTCCTCCTATTACTTATTCTCCTAAAGTAATGTGATTGGGGAACGTATTCAAAGGAGAAAGCAAATTTTGTAGTAAATTATGTTTCTCCGAGAATACTTACCCAATCACATTACTAAGAAACCCTCCCAACCACCCCGCCATGCGAGCATCCTCGTGTTTTATATATCGCTCAGCTTAAAAACTAAAGAAGCGACACCTAACGGGCGGCAAGGGGAGGTAATGGGCAAGAGTTATTGCCCTTTGTCTATATGACATAGACAGGAAAGACGAATTTTCGTCTTTTGGTAGGGCTGGATTCGCGAGGTAGCAGGCTAATATCCCTAAAGTAATGTGATTGGGTAAGTATTCTCGGAGAAACATAATTTACTAAAAAATTTGCTTTCACCACGATGGGTCATGTGTAACAATATGTTTCACCACAACAGCTACTTACTGTTTCTAACCAGACCTGTTTGCAATCTGAGTCTTTACAGACAAGGTTTTCAGACCATACAGTTGGTCTGATATGACTATCTGATATGGCATGTAACTGATTAAGAAGGTGAATTTTTCAAGATCTGATCCTTTCCATATTTAAATAGAAAAGGATACTTCCAAGTTAATAGTACTTTGGTACATGATACCTTTTCTCTGACAGCTGGTATTTCATTGAATTACTTTGGGACACAATACTTTGTCTTGTTAACCAAATATTACTTTTTACAGGTTCACAGGGTGGAGAAGATGCAAAGGAAAATGTTTTACAGCTTATTGTTGAGGAGAATGCCCAGAGTTTGAAGAGTGAAAGTCATGAGTTGGGGTCATCAGATGCACAGGAAAAGAAAAGAAAGAAAAACAAAAGGAAGATGGACCATTGTAAGAATGATGATGACACTCAGATAGATACAGAACCAAAAAGTAAATTAAAAAAGAAAACCCCATTTGAAAAAGTCAGTGATCAGTATGGAAAGGGTACAGCAAAAAAATGTAATGATGCAGATAACACTTCTAAAACTGTTTTACAGCATCAGGATCCCAGTCTAGCCGAGGAAGACAACTCAGAATCATCTTATAAAAAGGCCCAAAATACTAATGGAAAGTTGGAGACAGTTATAAATGTGGCAAATGTTTCACATGACACTTCAGAAAACAAAGCTGGAAAAATTGTTGAATCTAGTGCAATTCAGTCTTTAAAGGCAGTAAAGGATATGAGAAATAAAGCGAGAACCACTCAAGATGGGGATTCCTTATCAAATTGGGATGAAGACAGTCCGAGTCCAAGTAAAAAACAGAAAAAGTACAGTCCAGTGTTAAAAGAGAATTCCAGTGCTTACTTGAATGACCATACAAAGAAGGAGCTTAAAACAGGTACAGCATCGAAAAAGGACAGCAAAGGGTGTGGAGGAAAGAAAAATCCCAAACAGCATAATGTGAATGTTGACTCCAAACTAAGTAAGACAGCTAATATTAGTTGTAATGATACCAATATGAATGTGACAAAACTGAAAAGTACTCCTGTATCAAAAGGTATTGAAGTGCCGCTTGAGAAAGGTGAAATAGAGATATATATACCTAATAAAAAGTTTAAAGGCAATTTGAAAGGCACTCCATTGTTCAAAGGAAAATCAGGATCCACCGATTATGAAGAGAAGAAAACACCAATGTCTGCGTTTGCTAGGTTTGAAAAAGCCAAAATTCCCATAGCATATGTCCAGAAGGCTCTTTTCAAGAAATTTGCAGCAAAGCAGGCTAAGGTAACTCATTTACTGTTAGAAAGGTTAATGGATACGCTAAGGTAACTCAAGTGTACATTTACTGTTAGAAAGGTTAAAGGATACGCTAAGGTAACTCAAGTGTACATTTACTGTTAGAAAGGTTAAAGGATACGCTAAGGTAACTCAAGTGTACATTTACTGTTAGAAAGGTTAAAGGATACGCTAAGGTAACTCAAGTGTACATTTACTGTTAGAAAGGTTAAAGGATACGCTAAGGTAACTCAAGTGTACATTTACTGTTAGAAAGGTTAAAGGATACGCTAAGGTAACTCAAGTGTACATTTACTGTTAGAAAGGTTAAAGGATACGCTAAGGTAACTCAAGTGTACATTTACTGTTAGAAAGGTTAAAGGATACGCTAAGGTAACTCAAGTGTACATTTACTGTTAGAAAGGTTAAAGGATACGCTAAGGTAACTCAAGTGTACATTTACTGTTAGAAAGGTTAAAGGATACGCTAAGGTAACTCAAGTGTACATTTACTGTTAGAAAGGTTAAAGGATACGCTAAGGTAACTCAAGTGTACATTTACTGTTAGAAAGGTTAATGGATATTCTAAGGTAACTCAAGTGTACATTTACTGTTAGAAAGGTTAAGGGATACACTAAGGTAACTCAAGTGTACATTTACTGTTAGAAAGGTTAAAGGACACGCTAAGGTAACTCAAGTGTACATTTACTGTTAGAAAGGTTAAAGGATACGCTAAGGTAACTCAAGTGTACATTTACTGTTAGAAAAGTTAAAGGACACGCTAAGGTAACTCAAGTGTACATTTACTGTTAGAAAGGTTAAAGGATACGCTAAGGTAACTCAAGTGTACATTTACTGTTAGAAAGGTTAAAGGACACGCTAAGGTAACTCAAGTGTACATTTACTGTTAGAAAGGTTAAAGGACACGCTAAGGTAACTCAAGTGTACATTTACTGTTAGAAAGGTTAAAGGACACGCTAAGGTAACTCAAGTGTACATTTACTGTTAGAAAGGTTAAGGGATACACTAAGGTAACTAAGTGCATTTACTGTTAGAAAGGTTAATGGACAGGCTTTGCTAAATCTTTAATTGAATCAGTATCTTAAAGTTGGTAGTTAAAACTCCCATGTTTTGAGTTTCTGCTTGGCTCAAGCTTCCAAGCTTATGCAATGGCCACTACATTTTCCATCATTCTCCATCAGTTTGTTAGCACATGCATATACAGTTTACTCCACTTAACTGCACACTCCGGATAACTGCACGTAATCACGCTGGTCCCGTTTTTTCACAATGCTTTGTAATGTACTATACTGTACTTCGGTTAACTGCACACTCCAGTTAACTGCACAGTCTCGTGATGGGCCAGAGGGTGTGCAGTTAATCGGAGTCGACTGTAAACACTTGCCCTAAAATAAATCATTTGTATTGATGTCAATGAACCCTCATCAAACCTGGTAATTTTTATAATCATTGAATTACTTTGGATCCATGGTGAATGATTATAGCCTGTTTTCTGTATCAACTGGCACTTTTCATCATCATGATCCCTGGTACAAATTTGTTATTTTGCTACCCATCTAAACTAATTGTAAAACTTTACAAACACATTTATCCCATGGTCTTATTGGTCCTTGATGAAAATGTTTCACCATGGACATCCAATATGGCTCCCCTAGTGGTCATCTTGAAAGTCAGATTATTGTTATTCCGCTAAAAGATTTCTCTTAGTATCTAGTTGGTCTTAAAGGAAAATGGTACTGATCTTAACATCCAACATGGCCACCAGAGCTTCTGATTGGTACTTTTAAGCGATTGTTGTCCTAATGTGCCCATAAAGCACTAATATATACCCACATATAAATCTTGTTATTGCTCTCAGTCTTGATCAAATCTTGATATTGACATTGGGTTTGACATCAGACTTTTTTTGTCCAAAATGAAAACTTTGCTGATGTGATATGGCCATCTTGGTATCCATCTTGAAAATCTTGTTATAGCCACTTTATTTTACATTGGGCTGCTGCTTCTTTCAATATATAGCTGTTTCTATGTTGAATTAATGCTGATCTACCTCTAATATATTTGCCTTGATGGCCAATTTTAAAATCTTTAATGACTACTTGCCCTGAATGGATTTTCATATCAGATTGGAGTTGTCACTAAAATATTGTAGAAATTATAGCAGGTTCTGAGTGAAAATAATGTTCATCTGACATAGAACATATCACACACTGGCCATCTAGAAAAATGAAAGTTTTGAATCCAGACCTAATTGACCATGGGGACAAGGTAGACATCATTGGTGGCATTTGTGTAGTTTAAAAATGTTATGAACATAGTGACTTCCATTCCAATAAACAAGTTGATTGTCAGCAATCTGACTTAGATTTTTAAATAAAAGGTCTTAACTCGTTTTGTTATTTTAGTGCACCTGCTTGAGTACGTAAAAAAAATATAACTGGTATGAATGGATTTTTTATTAAACTGACATCATAGATGTACTAAAATTTGGGTTTTATTTCAAAAAGTTATTACTTAAAATTACCTAAATTTTGCAAGTTGATTTAGCCAGACATTGTCTTAGACAAGTTCGGTAATCATCTATCCGTGGTCAGAGGGTATCACAGAAATTTTTTACACTGCACTTATAGATATCTTATGAACACTGTAACTTAGACATGCAAGAAAATATTTCTTTTACAGAATGTGGTAGTCGGAGTTACAGATAAATATAAGAGATGGTTTCAGTAGTTAAAAAAAAATAATCAGATGGTAGAAGAAATAGGTATGTGTCTTGTTGGTTGATCCGAAATACCTGCCTTAGTGTTTCACTCGTGACAGATCTTGCTTTCACTGCAAAGAACATGCTTGTTCATTGATGACCTGTCATCTGTTAAGAAACCTGTCATTGCTAGACCCTTCACCACAGGGTCATCTACATACCCAGTGAGGTCTTTGAAATGGTTCCTTAGTGAGCCGCTTGAAATAGGGTGATCTTGCTTTTTCATATGTTTGAAATAAGGTAAGGTCAATTTGTCAGCTCAGGCTATATTGTCTTGAATGTGATTAATTATTTGTGTTTAGAGAACTAACTCAAGATCAAATGATTCAGCTCATGATGTTATCGTAGTCAGCAAGAGCAGCACAGCTGTTCCTTAACAGATAATATACAGACTGGGGGATGGAGGGTATTGACAACTTTAAAGAGTTTTTACCTCCGAGTTATATTATCGGAAAAGGCTTTGTTTGACCTGGTGAGACTTATGTTAGCAGTGCAACAGGCTACCCTCCCAGGTCAATTGGTAACCTTGCAGTGATGGAACCATGGACTGCTTGATTTGCATGGTTGATTCAGAGACAGTTTTATCTGGGTATATGGAGTCCCTACACCAGCCTGTATTTTTTTTTCTGTTTGGAAGCTGCCTCACACATCTTGGGTGACCGGATATAGGGTTGAGGGATATAACTAAAACCACTTCTCACCTATTATTTTTAGTTTCTTTGGTCAGGTACATACTTGAAGAAGAAGCCAATATTTGGAGTAAAAACTTTAGTTTGATATTACATACATATCTGGTCATATTGCATCCTCACGACCTTCACCCACTTACATCCTACTGGCACATATTGCATCCTCACGACCTTCACCCACTTACATCCTACTGGCAGAGCATCAGTTCCTCTTCAATAGTAACTCAAGTATAGACCAGATTTGGTACCAGCCCCTATTTTCAAGGGGAAATCAGTTAAGTCTAACCATCACAAATTTTCGATGGTAGTGGTTATACTCCTAAGGTAATGTGATCAGGTTAACACTGGAAGAAAGCAAATTTTTTAGTAAATTATGTTTCTCTGAGAATACTTACCCAATCACATTACTTTAGGGATATTAGCCTGCTACCTCGCGAATCCAGCCCTACCAAAAGACGAAAATTCGTCTTTCCTGTCTATGTCATATAGACAAAGGGCAATAACTCTTGCCCATTACCTCCCCTTGCCGCCCGTTAGGTGTCGCTTCTTTAGTTTTTAAGCTGAGCGATATATAAAACACGAGGATGCTCGCATGGCGGGGTGGTTGGGAGGGTTTCTTAGTAATGTGATTGGGTAAGTATTCTCGGAGAAACATAATTTACTAAAAAATTTGCTTTCTCCTTTGAATACGTTCCCCAATCACATTACTTTAGGAGAATAAGTAATAGGAGGAGGGAATGCGGAGCATCCGACCTCCACACGGGTATCCTCTAGGGAATGATGGTTGGATTCCCCATGTGAATGATAACCCGGTCTCCTAATTTTCAATCAGCAACACAGCCCAGGGTCACGTGATATGTGACCCTTTTATACGGTTAAGAAGATAGATATTGAAATCTTCTTACCTACGAAAATTTATCTGGCGAATCCAGCGAAGCTAATAGGCTGTGCTGATTGTTGTACATGAGTCTGGTGGGCGTCTGGGCTGCCCAACACCGGACCTACTAGAATCAATGTTTGCCTCTGCGAGTACAAACTTGAAGATAAAACTGTAGAAGGTTGACTCTGCATGTCAGCCAACAGCTTCTATAAGGTGACTGATTTGCGAATTCTCAGAGTACGCCGAGCGTATAACCCACTACAGCCATGAAGCAAGGGCTTGAATGGTGATGTCTCATATCCCAGCTATCACCAGAAAAAAAAAAAAGAGGTGCTTGTATGTGACCTGACTCACCTCTATGCATTGAAATGGTGCTAGAGTGCTCAAACAGGATCTTACATGGCTGTTGATCCTGACTTATCTATAAAGAAAGCGAGCTAATGACGACTCGTTGATCGCCAATGTATGGTAATCTATTTTGGACTACGAAGCCTGGCTGCGTCAAGAGGACCATCAAACCCTCTGATCGGAACGGAAGAGAGTTCGGGTCACTAGAAAGGACATGTAACTCGCTCACCCTGCATGCTGAAGCTAAGGCTATCAAGAAACCCAATTTGTATGATAGTAGCTTTAACTAATCGTGGGTTAAAGACTCAATACTGTCTGAATTGAGTCATGTTAAAACCCAAGACAGATTCCATTTGGAAACAGGGTGAGGGATATAAGTCGATTGAATTTTTTTTTTTTTTTTTTTTTTTTTAAATGTCTAAAAGATCTGACAAATCTTTGTCATGGCTGATAGCACATGTACCAGAATGGCGGAATGTGTCTGATATCATGGAGCGGTAACATTTGAGAATAACTGGAGCCAGATGTTTCTCCTTGAAAAGCCAGAGAAAAGTTGGCCAGTTGAGGGATTGTGACACTCAGAGGAACAATGTGAATGATATGGTACCAGTCTCTGAAAACATGCCACTTGCCCTCGTAAACCTTCAGAGTAGAGGGCCTTCTTGCTCTCGAGATTCTCTCCGCAATCAAAGATTTAAATTGTTTGTCTTGCAAGGCTGTCTGGACAAGAGCCAAGCTTGAACAAAAAGACGGTCCGGACAGGGGTGGAACACCCCTGGCCGCGGTTGCTTGTGAATACTTGTGCTGACTGTAATCTTCCTGGGTAGATCTATCGCCTAGATTGAGTAGATCGGAGACCCAGTAGTTGTTCCATCTGAGAAGGGTAATCAGAACCATCTGACAATTCTGACCCCTTAACTTCTGGATTAATTCCAGTACCAAGACCGTGGGAGGGTAGGAAAATGACCACAACCCTTCCCAGGTGATTGATCGAGCATCCACGACCCAAGCTTCTGGGTCTGGAACCTGTGAGATGAAAGGTGGAGAATTTGCTATTCCACCTTGTTGCAAAGATCAATCATCGGACGTCTCCAAAGTGTGTCGATTGGAAGAAAGTCCGATTGATGGAGTGACCATTCTGTGTGTCTGAATTGTACATTGAGGTGGAGATTGTCGAACCAATGTAGAAACTGCCAGTTCAGATTGCACAGGTCTGGTGATTGGTGTCCCCTTGTTTTGAGGCAAGGCACCACCACAATGTTGTCTGACATAATGAGGGCAGTTTGTAATAAGAGTTGATCCTGCCCGAAATGAAAGGCATTGATGACAGCCGTTATTTCTGAAAGGTTGATGTGGAAAGGGCTCGCCCCTGGCACCCACGTGCCGCTGACAGTATCTAAGTCCGGCAACAGGTGGGCACCCCAACCGTAGGTATTAGTGGCGGAACATACCGTTATCCCCTTGGGGTATCTCCAGAGTAATCCCTGTGGACAGCCTACAGGGGTTGTGCCATTGACTCAAGAATGATCGTATCTCTGGCGTGAGCATGACTGTTTTCTGGGATCGAAGGGACTTGAAAATGGCTCAATTACGCTAGCAAAGTCCTTTGTAAAGGGCGCC
Organism: Unio delphinus; assembly: GCA_029339505.1. Classification (NCBI taxonomy): domain Eukaryota; kingdom Metazoa; phylum Mollusca; class Bivalvia; order Unionida; family Unionidae; genus Unio; species Unio delphinus. Next base: position 17,510,808 of record JAQISU010000055.1, on the reverse strand, counting down.
TAAAAGGACGGCTGAGAGGGATCAAGTCTGCTGTCGCATTGAATAATCCGAGGATCTGCAACTCTCTCGCTAAAATGCGCATCCTGCCGGAAACGGACTCTACGAGTGCAATTATCTGGATGATCGCAAACTCGAAGAAGCCTTACCAGATTCAGATCGGGAGAAACTCCACACCCAGATGGACCAAAATCCGGATTGGACAGATCAGACTTTATCCAGTTCACGAGAAAGCCTATATGACGTAAAGTGATATAAGATCGTTTCTGCCTTTGAGCAGAGTAGAACTTGACAGATGTTACTGGAGGATGTCGTCCAAATATACTGCCGACGCAATAGATGAAGTCGAGCGGAACAGGGTGACGACGTAATCCATAACCTTGGTACTAGCCCAAGGGCTTAAATTTAGGCCAAAAGGTATGACATGGAACTGATAAGCCTAGTCCCGACAAGCACAACGGAGAATGTCCGCAACTCGTGGGATAGGGACGTGAAATGTGCGTCGGTCATATCTAGCCAGCATATGATGGGGTTTAAGCGACGTGCCCTTCATACATGCGTCACGACGTATCAGGTCTAGGTTGGCAGAAGCAGTCAGCGCATTGGCCATGGAATGGTGAGCTGCCCTGTTAAGAACCCTAGCTAACCGGGCCGTCGAATCCCAAGCATGTTCATTGCCAGATTTATCAGCGATCCTGAAAATGGCTAGGGAGGTTAGATCTAACAGTGAAGACGTAGCGACTACATTTCGAACCAGCTTGGACTTGGCATTGAACACCGTTTAGTCCACTTTATAAGACAATGGAGCAGACATATGGACTGCTGCCATATTTTTATCCAGAGCCGGGACCTCAGTACTGAACGCACTGGAGTGAGTTTTGTACCATCGACCTGAAAACGACGCTGGTACTTGGCTTTCAGAAAAGAAAAACCTTAGCAATTCCTGGATCCCCTATGCGTGTCGACAGACGGTCATTAATTTCCTTAATTTTGTCGACTGGGGAAGGAGGCGGAAGGATAGAGTCTCTTCCCCCTCATCCAGATCGACCGACGCTCTAACCTTATAGTCGGTAATGGCAGCAGGAGGTGGAGGGCATTCTGAAGGGGCCAACACCTTATAAATTTCCTCCACTGCGGCTTTGAAGTTGAACTCAGTCCGTTCCATAGTTGGATCTGCATACCGCTGATTTGCCTGCGACTCATCGCACTCACTATGTACATAATCTTGCTCTGGTAAAGCATCCATATCGGGGTAATGCATACCAGGTGGCATAGATGACTCGATTCCATCATCTCTGATAAAGGCATTCACTCTCCCTTGTGGATGAGCTGTTAGCCTATGGACGGCCGGCAATGCCGAATGAATTGATTGGCATATGTTTGGCCTGAATGACTGCGACGGGCCGGCTATGACCGGCACCGGCCGCTCGAATGGTCGGGTTGGATCGAGAGATTCCTCGCCAACTATCTGTGTCATGGTAGTGATATGTAACCGGTAGTACGGATTGACAGACGGAAACATCATTAGAATCTTCGTCAATCCGATTTGTGCGGATTGCGGTATGATAAAAGTCCCCGTGCTGGTACAGCGGTATAGTCGGATGGACTGGTATAAGACTAAAATCTCCATACGGTTGGACGACCGGTGCCTGTTGGGCTGGACGACCGGTGCCATATGGGCTGAACGGTCATTGCCGGATCGCCCGGTGCTGGTTAGTGCCGGCGGGAAGGTCTGCTGGATGACCGGTGCCATATGGGCTGAACGGTCATTGCCGGATGGCTGCCCGGTGCTGGATGTTGCCGACTGTAAGGTAATAACAATTACATAATGCTTATGTAGTGCGTCCAGCACTACACGCCCATCTACCATTCGCTCAGAGGGAATGTTGGTTCTGGTACAGCTTGCATATCTGTACAGCATACAAGGTGACTTAGATGACGCAATTCTGTCATAATTGACACTTTCACTAAATCTCCCTTGTGGAGAAGCCGTGAACATATGGACGGCCGGCACTGCCGGCTGATTGAACTGGCGGATGGTCGGCCTGAAAGACCTGTTCTGGTAAAAGCTGTCATATCTGGGTAGCACATACCAAGTGGCATAGATAACTCAATTCCGTCACCTCTGATAATATCACTAATTCTCCCTTGTTTTAAAATCACACCGTCACGTATTTGACATGACGGGAGGTGTACACCGGCAATACCGACTAATTTGTCTGGTATATGGTCGGCCGGAATGTCGGCGAAGGTCCGGCTATGACCGGCACCTGCCTCTCGAATGGTCTGATTGGAGGGAGATTCATCTATAACATATCTCTCATGGTTGTGATATGTAACCAGTAGTGTAGATTGACTGACGGGTACATCACTATAATCTCCGTAAATCCGATGTACAGCCGGTGCAGGTTGATGCCGGCTGGAAGACCGGTGCCATTTGGGCTTAACGGTCGTTGCCGGATGGTCGGCCGGTGCCGGTTGATGCCGGCTGGAAGGTCGGCTGGACGACCGGTGCCATTTGGGCTGAACGGTCGCTGCCGGATGGACGGCCGGTGCAGGTTGATGCCGGCTGGAAGGTTGGCTGGACGACCGGTGCCATTTGGGCTGAACGGTCGTTGCCGGATGGACGGCCAGTGCCGGTTGATACCGGCTGGAAGGTCGGCTGGACGACCGGTGCCATTGGGCTGAACGGTCGTTGCCGGATGGACGGCCGGTGCCGGTTGATGCCGGCTGGAAGGTCGGCTGGACGACCGGTGCCATTTGGGCTGAACGGTCGTTGCCGTATGGACGGCCGGTGCCTATCGACGCAGGCTGGAAGGTCGGCTGGCCGGCCGGTGCCATTTGGGCTGAACGGCCGGTGCCTGTTGATGCAAGCTGGAAGGTCGGCTGGCCGTCCGGTGCCATTTGGGCTGAACGGACGGTGCCGGATGGACGGTTAATGCCGGTTTGCCTGCTGAAGTGCCGGCTGAACTGACGGTGTCGGCTGGACTGACAGCTGGAAGGCCGGCGAAAGTGCATATTAAAATGGATCCAATTGATCCAGCATAGACTCCATGCGTCCTGACTTACAGGCCCGAAAGCCATGTACGGATCTGCGGTGAAATTTACACCCACTGGGCAGCCTAAACCATGTCAACATAATTTCCTCCATTTCCACATTGCCAACACCCATTTTGCCATTCATGCCTTCGTTGTCGACTTTGCTTACTGAAACGACAAAAGAAGAGAACAAAGCACAAATTAAAAAATTCAGCATATTATTAATTCGATAATACTATAACCGTTATTAACGGAGTAGTCAAATTATTCCGTGCCATGTTAACTCTTAATGACAACACTAGTTATCGCCGTGAGCGTGTTGCAATGGTTCGTTCAAGACGAAGTCTACTGAAACGAAAAAGATGATAAACAAAGCACAATTAGCAATTCAGCACGCTATTAAGTCGCTATTACCATAACCGTAACTAACGGAGGAAGTGAAATGATTTAGTGTCGCGTGAACTCATGACTTCAACATGAATTCCGCCAAAGCACAAATTAAAAATTCAGCATATTATTAATTCGATAATACTATAACCGTTATTAACGGAGTAGTCAAATTATTCCGTGCCATGTTAACTCTTAATGACCACACTAGTTATCGCCGTGAGCGTGTTGCAATAGGTCGTTCAAGACGAAGTCTACTGAAATGAAAAAGATGATAAACAAAGCACATTTAGCAATTCAACACGCTATTAAGTCGCTATTACCATAACCGTAACTAACGGAGGAAGCGAAATGATTTAGTGTCGCGTGAAGTCGTGACTACAACACGAAATTCCGCCATTAATAGTCGCAACTGGTCGTTCAGAGATGAAGTCTACTGAAACGGAAAAGAAGATAAACAAAGCACAAATTAACAATTCAGTACGCTATTAAGTCGCTATTCCATAACCGTAACTAACGTAGGAAGCGAAATGATTAAGTGTTGCGTGAACTCGTGACAACACGAAGTCCGCCATTAAAGTCGCAAATTGGTCGTTCAAAGACTTTTTTGAAGTCTACTGAAACGTCAAAGAAGATAAATAAAGCACATATTATCAATGCAGCACGTTATTAGTCGCTAATATCGTAAACGTTACATACGGAATAAGCGAAATTATTGAGTGCTACATGTATTACATGCTAGTACCGCCATAAGCGTGCTTTGACCACGTTGCAACCTGGTCCGAAGTCTAGAAAAGGTGACAAAGTCACTCAAATTGGAAAATATTGTAAAATAATGTATACGACCTGTTGGGGAATGAATATCCAACACAGTAATTCCAAATTTAACTTCGGATGGTCAGAATTTACACTAAGATGGCTTGGATTCATTGGAGGTCTAATTGTACGTGTTTACACACAACAAGCGAAGCTAAAAAACTGAAGAAGCGACACCTAACGGGCGGCAAGGGGAGGTAATGGGCAAGAGTTATTGCCCTTTGTCTATATGACATAGACAGGAAAGACGAATTTTCGTCTTTTGGTAGGGCTGGATTCGCGAGGTAGCAGGCTAATATCCCTAAAGTAATGTGATTGGGGAACGTATTCAAAGGAGAAATATTTAACTAAAAAATTTTATTTCCTTGAATTACTTCTTTGACACATACTTGCTATTCCTTGTGCTCCTGCTCCTTTTCGCCACCATAATTTTTTCTCCATCCTAAGCTCAGATTTGATATTCAACAATCTGATTGGACACAAGAAAGCATAGTTTGGGAGACTTATTCCTTAAGGATATGCATTTACAGTATTATTAATTATTACTTGACTATCAGAACTAAAATACATTTTTCATTTGACTTGATGCTTTTCCCTTTTTCTTTATTGTGTGTTTTACTTCTTTCACACTGTCTGTCCATGGTCGACTTTTAACTTTATCACTGTGACCTCTTTTCTGCCTTTCATACATGTAGTTTTTGGCATTTGGTAAAATGTTGAAATTAGGTGACAGAAACTGATGAATCAATTAAACAGGACCTGAACCTTAATCCTGGAAACGTTTTTTTTTTGTTGTTTTTTTTTAAATATAAAAAAGGTGGTTTAAGGAATGCATCATTGGTTTTTTTTTCTTTTTATTATGTTTTCACATTAGGTATTTTGATCCATTGAACATACTTTTTATTTTTGTGTGACAGACTATAGAAAATGTTAAACATTTTTCAGGCGAAGAAAGACAGTGATACATCCTTGTTAGATTCAAGCAAGAAAAGAGTCAGCTTCAATATGAAGAAAAACAAAGCTGTTGGTTGGTATTTTTGTTGAGCATTGGACAAAATTTCATGTTGATCATCATCCATTTGCTTGTAATTGATTGATTAATAATTAATTTGCTCACATGATATCTTGCTAAAACTGGCATTATTTTGTAAGAAATCATAGTCATAAACAGCCTCAACTGAATTTTAACTTAAATCAATAACAGAATTTGTAATTGATTTAATATGGCCAAAAGTGACTAGTGCTCAACCAGATTGTTTAATAGCACTAGTTAGTTTTCATTTGTATTGTAGTGCTTCTCTAAGCAGCAGTCATGTAACATTAAGCTGACATATACCATTGTAGTTCTTTTCTAGGCAGCAGTCATGTAACATTGAATTGACATACCATTGTAGCACTTCTCTAAGCAGTAGTCAGGTAACATTGAGCTGACATATACCATTGTAGTATTGGGGCCCCGAGTGGACTAAAGCGCTTTCTGTTATGGATCACTGCCATCTCACCTCTGTCTGCGTGGGTTCGAGTCCAAGATTCAGCTAATGTAGTTATGTGAGAAAGCAATCGATAAAGTGATCACTTTAGACCACTCGGGGGCTCCCAAGTAACGCTTATTCAGGCAGATGACATATCTGTGTATTGCTCTTCTAGGCAGCTGACAATCTTAAAACACAATTTGTAGCAGAAAACCAATATTACCATCTTAAAAAATTTCAGATTCTCATATATTTTTTTTCAAGTAATAGCTTTGAAAGTCCATACATTCATCGAAAAGATATTTTGATGAATATGTCCCTATTCAGATGTGACAGGGAGTGGTCCTGATTTTATGTAGGAAGGACTATTTAGCATCGACTGTCAGAAACAAAGATGAAAGCTATTGGACCACAACATGATCAATAAAAGATTAAAAATAATATTTTGTATATTCACCCGACATTATCTTATCTGCCAACCCTCATGATTTGGTGTGAATTTCACAACTTTTTCAGCGATTCACGAATTTACGCCACATGCAAAAAAACTCACAAATTTCCCAATTCTCAATTATTTAAAATATTTAATAAAATACAGTTTATCGCGGTTAATCAGTTACAGACTCTAACGCAATAAGTGAATTTCCACGGAGTAGGATTTTGTAGTTAGAGCATAGAAAACTTGTTCATGACCCTCTAAATAACTTTGGACTTGTAAAGCAGAATGACCTGTGGACTTTGAAAGAATATAACTTTGCCAATTTTAAAGATATCTTTCTGTATTTGGTATCAAAATAAAGGTTAGAAGTCAACTTGTATCAATAATTCAACAAAATGTACATATATATTAAAACTTTTAATATACAGGTGCAAACAGGTAACACAGGTAAAATGCACAAGCAATTATTTATTTAACACATTATATAAATGATAATTTCAAATATTTAGTCAAAATTAACGATTTCAAAGTATTCCAAAGCTTTTCTGGAGCCATCTAACACTTCGGTGGGTCCAACTCTCTCAGAAAACTGAAATAAATCACTTTGGTTCGTCGAGAACAAAAACACGTGCAGTTCACACTTTGTCTGGTTCAAAACCTTCAAAGTCCTCTTTACTGTCATCACTGACATTCAAATGCATCTCCAGATGTTTTCTCTCATTTTCAATCAAATGCATTAGGTCACAACAGCTAAATATTTTGATAATTCATAATCTGATACTTCATTCTCATCTTGCATCGAAGTTCTCCATTTTGAATAGAAATTCGCCTTTCGGAAAACACGCTTAGAGGGTGCCTGCTTGCCTCGAGATTTCTAGTTGAATTCAAGCTTAACTCGCGAGATAATCCAAGTATAATATCTACATTAAAACAAGGAACTTCTTAGAGATATCCCAAAACGTATGTAGTCTGGTACTATGACGTTAAATAAGCACACTGCCCCAGACTGGTAAAGCGGCCTGCAAGGCTACAGGCTGACTTCCCCATGACCGGAAAACTGGTCTGTAGTGATGAAAGGGTTAAAATAACACCCCTTTAAAAACCCCGATAGAGTGAAGTCAAAGGCGAAGTGGCGAGGGACTACTGTAACTGATTTCCTGTTCAGCGCTAGTCGTGATATCGGCAGTTCTGAAATGGTCCAGTACTATTGGTCACGGTATTAGTGAACTGATTGGTACTTTTGGCCCATTAGCATCATTTTAGCATATTTTAATCAATGTATATATAAGAAGAGTTTTTAAAATGCTTTTAAGAGAACCTGGGACCTAATCAGAATTTTGTTCCGTGCATGCGCTTCCAACGCTGATTTGAATTACCATTCGACAACTTATCTTGAGAATGTTTTCACCACCAAGGAAAAATATTGCTGGAGTTTCCTCTGACCCTTGTTACCCCACTTTTATGTTGGAAATTTGTTTATTGTCCATATCACGTGACTATATGACCTCATTGACATGTTGGTTGCGAGACTTGTATAGTCATGGTCTCAGTCTAAAACTAGCCAGATCCAGGTCAAATTTCAGCAACAACGTACTTACATCACTCCTGTCAGTGGATTAAAGACATGACGAATGCTATGCTCACAAGTTTTGAGAAAATAAATCATATTCCTATTGATTTCATGCAGGTATATCTCGATGAAAGGTCGTTCAAGTTTGCTAGGCCAGCTAGTTAGAGGCTACCCATGAATTCTGACTTTTTGATAGTGAATGGACTCTGACTCAACTGTCTAAATATAAAAAATGGTGTGGTTTCAGAGGAACTTGGATTTGTAAAAAGTGAAGTTTAGTTTGTAATATACCAAATATTTGCCATGTGTTCATTTGATATGACAAATATTCGTGGACTCTAGGATTACTTCACGAATTCCTGTTAAAATGTATGAATTTTTATCAAAATTTCACAAATTGCGAGTCTTGAGGGTTGGCAGTTATGCATTAGGCAGAATATATTGTGCATTGTCATTATCCATGTCTGTCCATTTTGAATTCAACAAAAGAACTTAAGTTCTTGACCTTGCACCTTGACCACTTTTTTGTGGATGGCTCTGCCCTTTGGTCAGAAGGTTGAAGGTCAAAGTCACTTACAGAAAGAAAAGAAATTGGTTCTGGATAAGAACTTTTGTTCTGGACTTCTTTTCCAGGCAATGTGGATGGCTTGCTCTTGAAAAATCGAGAAACCTATTGATGTTTTGTTGATGAAATAGTCCATGTTCAAGTCACTGTGACTTCAAAAAGAAAAATGGTTTATGCACAATATCTGAAGTCTAGACCGCTTCATCAGACTTCATGGATAACTTGTACAATCACAGTTTTGAAACAGCTACAGTTAAAAACTTTATGGATAGGTGAAAAAGAAGCGTATTGATTTTTTTTGGGGGGGGGTCAAAGGTCAATCCCACTAAAAGAAGGAAAAATGGTTTCTGCAAGACAATTTCAACTATCAACCAATTTCCTTCACCAAAATTTGTTGAGAGCAGCCACATTGAGTATGAAAGAAGAAGCTTATTAATTTTGGGGTTCGAAGGTCAAGATCACTGAATGAAAGAAAAGAATTTTTTAGATAATAACTTGAATTTTAGAACATGTACATTGACCAAAGTTTGTGGAGGGCCCTAGCATTAAGTGTGGAAGTGGGCTATTGATTTTCCAAATTTTGTTGAGGGCTAGCATTAATTGTGGTTGAGGCCAATTGAGATTGGTCATGGTTATTGTGGCTTAGAGAAAAATAGTATTTGGAGAGTAATATTGGATGGCTAGCACTTAAATAAGTGAGAAACAATACAATACTTTATGAGGTGTCAGGTCAGAGGTCAAACAAAACAATACTTTATGAGGTGTAAGGTCAGAGGTCACAGTCATGTTAATTCTAAAAAGGAATGAATTGTTTCTGTACATTATGTTTAATTCAAGACAGTATACCTTGACGAAAAGTCCAGATGATGGAGACCCACTGGTCAGTAATCATTCATACCAATAATAACCTGCATGAAAGAGTAAAGTAAGTCGTATTATGCACCAATCACCCATTGCTGGTACTCTTGCCAGTATGAAAACACCAATTGCCCATTGCTAGTGCTCTTGCCAGTATGAAAAGACCAATCACCCATTGCTAGTACTCTTGCCAGTATGAAAACACCAATCACCCACTGCTGGTACTCTTGCCAGTATGAAAACAATACCCATGATATGACACTAAAACATCAAAACACAATCAAGTTTTCTTTCGACCATAAAACAGATTGGACTATCAATGAGATTTATCAATTCAAATCTTAATAATAACCTTGATCATCAGTGGTTCTTAGTATTCCTTTGATTTGTGCACATATTTTTTAATTTACCAGAATGTAAAGGCATTACCTTGATGATTGAAGTCAGTCTCATATTGGGGGGCCCTGAGTGGGAAAGTGGTCTAAAGTGCTCTCCGTTACGGACCGCTGCCATCTCACCTCTGTCTGCGTGGGTTCGAGTCTCGTATTCGGCCAATGTGAGTATGTGAGAAAGCTTGCCAGTAGCTTCTCGTGTGTTGGTGGTTCTTTCCGGGGGTTTTCCCAGGTTCTTCCTCCATCATTAATACTAGCTGCCACGTGTAGCCTATTGTGTGCTGAAAAATGGCGTTAAACCCTACAACAACAACAATTACTACTTCTCTATTTTAGTTAAGATTTCAGAATCTGGGTATCTTTCGGTGTTTTAGCTTCCATTCTATGCTGACACTGAATCCTACATGTAATCTAAATTTTATACAGTTCATCCTGTTTATTGGGCAAGAAACTAATATAAAAATGTCCTTTGTTCAGGGATTGAAAATGATAAAAAGAAATTAAGAAAAATTACTTATAAATACATTACAGCCTCATTAAAAGAACACTTTAGTACAAGGAACTCCCATTATTAGGCAGGTATCGTCATGGGACAGATTTAATTATTTAACAGCAAGATTGCATATAAAATAACTTGTGACTTCTTGCAAAGCAACTTCACTCTAAAGGCAGTCTACCTATTCTTCTATGAACAACATTATACTGATTCAGTACAAATAAGATTATTTTGTAATAGTACTGTATCCAGTATAAATGGTATTATGGTACAGCATCATTTTTTACGTGTTTTATTGTACGCTTGGATGAATATCCAGAAATGTAATTTGTCCATTTAATTCTTTAAGAATGTAATGAAAGTTACCATATAAGATAACAAGTTATTTTATATGCAATCTTGCTGTTATTCCCATGTGTCAGTGAGTGTCCTTGAAATCTAAAAATAGGAAATTTGTATAACCAATTAGATGACCTGTAGTAAATGCCATATGTTTCAGGTCACTAACAGTTTGATTGTACTCTAGTTGATAGACATACTTGCTTCATATTAAACTGCATTGAAATAGAATGTCAGTAATGTGCAGGAGAAAAGTTCACCATTCACCCAACTCAACTCGTAGCATTTATAACTCTAGAGAAGTATAGTTTTATTTGTCCCAAAGACTCGGAAGTTCTCATGTGAGGTACAAGTTTTATCCCTGTAGGTAGACTTTCCTGTCCAGTCCACAAACTTGGATGAGAGTGTGTTCTTGTAGTTCTTCATGTTATCTACAAGAATAAGTTTAATATTGCCATGAATGAATCAGTACATAAATTAGTGTCAGTAATTTGTGACCATTTTCACAATAAGTAGAATGTAAACAATTAGAGAATTCAGTAATGTATGTTATGGTGTATATAAAGATAAATCTGTCTTTTATTTCTGTATGATTTACTCTAACAGTATTTCATTTCAAATGAATCTTTTTTTTCATTATGTTGTCAGGTTATCAAGAGAGCTTGAATGTCAGTCCAGTCGTCCCTTTCAACCCTGATCGGAAACCAGAACAAGGCATTTTAAAATCACCAATAATAGCTTCTCGTATAAATTCACCAAACATCAGCAGAACTCCTAATGCTGTACCCAAACTAAAGGGTCAGAAACTTTCATCTTATGTGTCTACACCAGTGATTCTAAAAAAGAAAGGAAAAAGTCTGAAAAGAGCCAGAGCTGCTGACTTTTTCTGATGCTCCATGTGAACACTTCCAATTTAATATATCACTTTAAAATATATCATTTCTCTGACAGTAAGCTGAAAAAAAACATACTGTATATTTTTTAAAGAAATCGGGTAGGGATTGTCACATGAAAAAAACTATTTCATTTAATAGAAATTTGCAAGCATTTTGTGAAAGGTACATTTTCAAAAACATGGGGCTTATCTTGGAACGATATCTTCATTTTTTTTTTTTGTTTTTTTTTTTTTAAAAAAAATTTTGCTTGAAGGATTTCAATTTATGTTTATGGCATAGTATCCATTGTGTTACTAAATATAGCTTTTTTTTACTAAAATTAGTAACAATTAGTATTAGCTTGCTAAAATTAGGAATAAGGTAAATATCAAGTGACTTATTGAAAGTTTTTGTTTTGCAAGGGAGACAACTCAAATTTAAGTTTATTGTTAGACATATCAGTTATCTGCCCTGAAAATTTTCCCAGAAATCACAGCGGAATAGTGTTGGAAATTTTAATATAATTTTAGTATTGTCAAATAAAGAAAAGAAACATGGCAACATTGTTCAGATTATTTTAAGAAGTAATGGTATGATAGTGAAATGGACCATAAAAGTAATACCAATGGATTGTTTGCCAAATGATCTTATTTTAATTAAGATTACTTTTCAAGTCAAAGCTATCAGTATTACAAGTGCTTTGATTTTTAAATGCAAATTTGCTGGATATGTTAATAAAAGGTTCTATAAGCCATTTACGCTTAAAAGGTGAAAGATAATATTTTTAATATATGTAAAACGTTTTATTACCAATGGCATAATTCAAATTCATTCGATGATTCATATATATATATATATATATATATATATATATATATTCCTCACTGGTGATAGGTACATCTTTCATTCATCAAACATAATAGCCATGGTCCTGTATTGGCATGAATATATTATGGTAAAAAAAAAAACTTAATAACTATTGATAGCAGCTGTCCAGGATCAGGATTGTTATTCCATTGTTAATGCCTGGAGCAGATAATAAAACAATTCTTGAAACATATTGTAAATGCCTGTAATAGATTATCACCCTGAGCTTGACCATAAGGTGTCATTAAGAAAGGTACCTAATTGTTTATGTTGACTTGTGCCAGCACTTATGGTTTTGCCATTGAATGTAATTTGGAGCATGGAGCTGGTGCAGTTAATTGAATAATTCATATACTTATATGGATGTCATTGGTAGTTGAATTGATTACAACATTTAATTGTGCCTTTTCAAAGTGTCATCATTTAAGCTCCAGTATTGATGGAGATATTGGTCTTGTCCCATCAGTATCATATCTCGGATGCAAAGGCTTGAAACTGGAATATGAAACCATTCAACATAATTTCATTGAATTTATATACATTCCCTCATTGACTAGGCTGTGCTTTTTTATGAGATTGTCATGGCTTCTGCATTTAAAATGGAGTTATGGCCTTTGATGATTAACTTCGACATGAAATGTAGATTTTATCCAGTATAGGTCTTCGCTCATTACATAACTGAATGCTGTTTGGTAGATGAATTGCCAATTACATGTAGATATGTCTTTTAAACATTTTGCCTTTTAAGCTCCAATTTATAGAGAGTTATTTCTTTTTCCATCATCATTACAACTCTTGTATCTAGCATCACTCAGCAACCATTCAACATTCTTATTCATTTGTTGTGCACTTGAGCTTCATTCCAGATAGATTATGACTGTAAATTAAGCTTGTATCCTTACATGGAATGTTGTTTGTAATAGCACAGCCCTTGAACAAGTGAACAGATTCAGTGCCAGTCTTGTATGAACATTGTGTCATAGTGTTACATTTACACCATATGTGTTTATAATAATTATGACTGACGGGTTTCTGCAAGATAACTTCACCAAATTGGACATTGTTTTCAACAGTGTAACTTAATTGAGTTTTGTTGGTTTTAGCCAAATCTGACATGCAGATTTTTATTGACGAGACACTGAGTGACTTGTATTCCAGACCTTGCAACCATTCAGTGTTTGCGTCAAGTCTTAAAATACTGACCTAAAGAATTAAATAAAAAGCTATGAAAAATGATTTTGATCTTAATGGAATTAGTCAGGGAACCAGACTAACTTTACAGATGTTTTAAACTGCACCTTTATTTTTCCTGCAAAGTATCTGCATAATCAATTTGTTGACTTTAGAATTTTTTTAAAATCTCATCCAACAAGTAATGCATGTTGAAGATAAAACAGAAAGTAAGCTTCTTAAAAGGTGTTAATAATCGGTACGGAAGAATAAAAAGGAATCTTCAGATTCATGTGAATAAGAGCAGGAAGGGACATTGTTATGTTTATTGGACATCACGTGCCAAATTTGAGTATGTTTTGTGGCAGAGATACTAATGTCGTTTTGTGAAATGGAAAAAAAGTCCAACACTTACATCAGTTTGAGAATAGCAACAAGCCATTGAGTTGTGTCGGGTTTGGAATTGAAGTTTGTGCAGCTGTACTAGTGTTAGATGAGGACTAAGTTGTACATAATGTTTACCCATGCTGCATCATTTGAATACCAGACTAAATACGTTTTCCAGTTTTACATTAACAGTTTATGATATTTTGTTACACCTTACTGAAAACTGGTCAGACTTTCAGAAAGAAAAAAAAAAATTCTTATTGAGACAGTTTCGTCACGGTTGGTTCGTTTGGAATACCGAATGCCACAAGAATTCAGGTCACTGATAGTCCAACTGTCTTTTGCATAACTTAAAAGGAATACTACTTTTCATCCAAATTGTTGCATCCATCATTTGATGCAACCTTGAATAGTTGCATTTCCAGCATTCCAGCGTTTATAAAGGTTTGCCTGAAAATATCTGATTTTTCCAACTTTGGTTTTCAAGAGGTGTTTTTTAAGGCCTCATGGAGCAAATTGTAGAAACCAGAGCCCTTTGTGATGCAACCATTAGTACTATATATAGCTCTAAATGTTTTGTAGGGACTTAAGTCTTTTATAATACAGTACCTAAGTTGAGTGACTGTAACAAGTTTTTTTTCCATATTGTTAAATTGTATCTAATTAGATGCAAGTTCAGTACAACATTTATACTTTCCAGTAACCAAGCATACTAAAACTGTCTTCCAGCACTGAAGAATAGCTGTTTGCAAAAAATCTGTAGAGTTGTATCATGTCTCTTGAGCAATAAAGTTGTTTCCTGTAAATTGTCTTGACTGTTACTATCTCACATATCACATACATTAACTAGTGGTGAGACATACACATAAAATTTCTGGTGATAGCATCAATATCAGTCTAAACCTTTCTGTGTTCATGTCTAGTTTTGCGTCAATCATCAGTGTTCATGTCTAGTATATGTACGGAGATATACTCCGTCATGTCTAGTAATCAAGTGTTGTGTCAATCTTCTGTGTTCATGTCTTGTATTTAAGTTTTGTGTTAAAGTTCTGTCAGTCTTCTGTGTTCATGTCTAATACTCATGTGCTAATGTTGTATTCATGACTAGTATTCAAGTTTTGTGTCAATCTTCTGTGTTCATGTCAAGTACTCAAGCCTAATTAGTGTTAATTTTCTGTGTTCAGGTCAAGTGCTCAAGATTGGTGTTAATGTTATGTGTTCAGATTAAGTACTCAAGCTTAGTGTTAAGGTTCTGTGTTAGTGTCTAGTGTTCAATGTTTGTTAATCTCCTGTTTATGTCTAGTACTCAAGCTTAGTGTTAATCTCCTGTTTATGTCTAGCACTCAAGCTTAGTGTTAATCTTCTGTGTTTATGTCTAGTACTCAAGCTTAGTGTTAATCTTCTGTGTTTATGTCTAGTACTCAAGCTTAGTGTTAATCTTCTGTGTTTATGTCTAGTACTCAAGCTTAGTGTTAATCTTCTGTGTTTATGTCTAGTACTCAAGCTTAGTGTTAATCTTCTGTGTTTATGTCTAGTACTCAAGCTTGGTGTTAATCTTCTGTGTTTATGTCTAGTACTCAAGCTTGGTGTTAATCTTCTGTGTTTATGTCTAGTACTCAAGCTTGGTGTTAGTCTTCTGTGTTTATGTCTAGTACTCAAGCTTGGTGTTAATCTTCTGTGTTTATGTCTAGTACTCAAGCTTAGTGTTAATCTTCAGTGTTTATGTCTAGTACTCAAGCTTAGTGTTAATCTTCTGTGTTTATGTCTAGTACTCAAGCTTAGTGTTAATCTTCTGTGTTTATGTCTAGTACTCAAGCTTGGTGTTAATCTTCTGTGTTAGTGTCTAGTACTCTAGTTTTGTATCAGTCTTAAAGGTTGCGAAAGATAGCTTTTGCCATGATAGAAAATAAAGCCACGTAAAGTGTGCTTTAGATAGATTGTGCCATAATACAAAATTAAACGCCTGTAACGAGATACGCGTTTGGGATTTCAGGATTCACAACTAAACACTTTTGATATAAATACAAGGTTTAATAATGAATGACTTGAATGAGCAATTAATTATGAATACATGCGTGTGTGTGTGTATATATATATATATATATATATATATATATATATATATATATATATATATATATATATATAACCAAATATTGGATTAATTAAGATACAGGTAATGCACAAATGTAATAATGAAAAATACAAATAAAATACTTTACAAAATACAAAGACATGGGGTGAATGATTACACAATGAAAAGAGGGATATAGTTTACTCAGCAAGTAAATAATGTAGAATTTGACATGTGTAGTAAAATGAATTCACTCAGTGAAATTACGCATACAATAAATAAGCGGACAGATGTACAACTTATTTTTACAGTCCCGAAAGATCCAATGGGTTTTACGAACCCCACAATTAGCCCATGGCTACAAGATTATATGTACGGGGAGATATACTCCGTCATCAGCACACTTGATATCAGCTCTATGACTGCTGCAGTTCAGCTTCACAGCTGCTAGGATTAATTCCTGTGGTTGGTTTTACAGCTTGCACCACGTCAACCCTGACCACTATGATAACTTTTTAATGCTCAGGTCACCCTAGGCACTCCAAACAGTCTGGATGCTCCAAAGATTCTGGACGGCTCTACATTCCGGACAACACCAGACAGCAGAAAATGTCCAATACTGTGTACTATACCAGGCATAAAAATGTAATAACGTTATACACAGTAAGTTATACAGATTACATTACCAACACAATAATTACAAAACAAGAAGTTCCGAAGTAAACCTAACCCTACTCAGTAAGAATCCTAATGAACATTTAAAAAAAATGTAGCCTTATAGTACTAAAAGGGTTTATTCAAGTCCGTGACAATGCCACTGTTATTCCAAAGATTAAACCAGACACAAACAATAATGACATTGTCCTTTATTCTAATTTGATCTATAATTATTTTCCTTACATATACCATAATGAGAAGATGAAATTTTAGCTCTACTGTTCATACATCTGAATGGGATGGTCTTGCATCAATCAATCCATTAGCACATATTTATTTTCACTACGACGAGAGTTACCATTAACCATTACACACACACACATTTATTCCATGGTTTACGTGATCCTGTATTAAAATCATACTTCTCAGACATCCAATATATCTGCCAGTGGCCATACTGGAAATCTTGTTTTTACTACTTCTCTTAAATGGATGATCATATCAACATGGGGTTGTCACTAAAAGACTGTGTCAGTCTGGTATAAAAAATATGGATGTCATGGCAGCCATCTTGAAAATCATGAAAACTCTAGCTGCATAGACAGTCTGTATGATGTATTGTTTTTTCAGATAAAATCTGATGTCCAGTATGGAAACCATGGTGACCATCTTGAAAATCTTGTTATCATTACTCCATATGATTGTATTAATACGATGACCATGAAGACTTAATATGTTGCCTAGATAGTCAGAAATAAAAATGGTATGTATTGAACTGATGTCTAATATGGTAGCCACAGTCACCAGCTTTAAAATGTTATAACTAGTCCAGAATGGGTGTTCTTATTAGCATGGGGTTTCACTGAAAGAATTTTTATGTTTAGCCTGAATTGATGCATTATTTGACTATCTACAGAATTTGTTTTTGCTGCTGAAATATAGTCATTTATTTTTTTTAAAAAAAAGTTCTTATGTTGTCTAGTTTGTTCCTAATAAAAATAGATATTCCTACAACACTTCACTTTGATCACATATTGTTCACCTTTTTGGTGTCATAACATCATGTAATAAAATTCACTTTTGCTAAAACAATACACATATCGATACAAGAGACAGAGAATCGATACAAAAAGATTCCATATGCATGTTATTTGAGTCATCAGCAGTCATGAATAATTATTAGTTATTCTGTAAACTAAAAAATCCATCTGAAACAGCATTTGCAGTCACAGGCACTTATGTTTCTTAGTAAAAATGAAAAAGACTATTTGAGAATACCCATTCTCCATCCTCAAATGAACACAAAATTACATGGTTCATAATCTGCCCCCTTCCCATGCTATTTATCTTAACCCAGAAATATGTTCAGCATACATTCCCATCATGTTCCACGTGTGTAATGAAGTACTTGACTAATCATATAATAAACGCTTTCACGCAGAGTTTTTTACTTTGAATTGTATCTTTGACTCCTTCCTTTGGTTGCTGTGAAAGCAACGGTACCAGTTTGTTGCACTGTGAAATCTGTTACATTGAATTCTCATTAATGGTTATTGCTTGTTTGCGATCCAGGTTAAACAATAACCACCAATCAGAAATCAATGTAGTTGATTATCTGCATGACACACAGGAAGTATTGGCAGAGCAACAGTCTTCATGGAAAGTCCGTGAAAATGCTGTCAGTGTGCCATTCATGAATCATGCGGAATTGGTATAAATTTGCTTGCTTGGAAAACAATGAAAAGCAAGAATTCATGCAAAGTCCCACATATATGAAAATGTGCTTGGCAAAGTATTCAATTTTTATTTACCTAACTTTTCTTGCCAACATCTGTTTTTCAGATAGCAACTGTTTCACATCTGGGTTCTTCAAGCAAGACATGAATGGTTGTGAAACTAATTCTTATTAGCACAATGTGTCCATGAATAAGCATTTTGTTATAGTTTGAAACCATTCATGAAGAAAATTTTACAAATGCAATCTATAAAAAATGTCCTAGCTTGTAAGCCCAAAATGTATGCTTTGCGGTTAATTATTATTATCATTATTATTCAGATAGTAGGAGCTGGGAATGGAGATACCAGTTAGTGATTTTGAGCCCAAAATGGTGTTCAATATGAGTTAGATGTACATGCTGGATGGACAACACAATAGATGGAATTTCCCTTTCATTGGTATTTTGAAAAAATAATGTACAAAGGGCAGAATACTGAGCATAATTATAATACAGACAATTTAAAAGTATCAAGCAATTTTCATTTTTCTAATTAGTCAATTAGCAGATCCTATGCTGCAAACCATACACATGTATCAGGGTTAAAATAACCTGAATAAAATAAGGGTAGAAACAAAATGAATTTAGGAAGTAAAATATATTTATTTTAATACCTCTGTCAGCACAAGTATTGATGGACTAAATATTGTACAGCATTAAGGAACAGAAATAAATTTGGCATATTAGTCAGTAAACTACTGATTATAACAAAAGAAGTTTATTTTAGTAAAGTTTCCTTTTTTGGAGCAGATATATCCAAAATTTAATATCTGAGCTCTGGAAATTGTACATAATACATGTAGTCAAGCAGCAGAGAGGGTGAATCAGACAATGTTTCGGGCAAATATTTGTTAAGCTAAACCCTATTACAAAAACGAAAAAAATATCTTACAACGATATGCCAGCGTCGTTGTCATTCACCCTCTCAGCTGCTATATGGTTAACGATTGTTATGATGATAGAGGGTGAATCAGACGTCTTTTATAGGCGTCGATTCGGTAATCTAAGGCTTCTTCGTAAATCGCAAAAAAAAGGCGTCGATTCGGTAAATTGAGGCCTCCTCGATGAATTTGTCAATGACGCCAACGTTGTTGTCACTCACCCTCTCTGCTGCTATGGGTTAACCAAATATTTGATCGAGTCCGATACGATATCGTGTCCGAGGATCATGTAAATTTATTGTTATAAATCCGTGCGGGGTCGACTGAGCGTTACTAAAGAAATTTTTAAATTGATTGAAGTCCATATCGGAACACCATGTCTGCCATATATTTCGTAACGTTTGTGTATCAACGCCGTTAAACACAGCTAGAATATTACAGTTATCTCTGATCACTTTTGGAATCTGAGTGTAGCGTTGAGTGACATATATCACATCAGTGTTTTTGTGCCTGCCTCGGGAAAATATTCTAGCTGGTTTTTTTTGTTTATCTAACATGACATCATCGTATACAACTAAATTGTTGATACTTCCATCGAGGTCTTCTACTGATGGTGCCTCGTCAATATCGGTTATAAATTCAATAATACACTCGCCAGCAATCTCTGAAGCGTTTTCATTAAAATCCTTTAGCACTTCATAGCATCGTTGATCATCTACGCTAGGAGCAACTAAATACAATTTATCCCACTTCATCCATCTCATTATTAAATTGAGCAACAATTGCGTCTTGCCGGATCCAGATGGCCCGATTATAATTGCGCGGATAGAGTTTGGTAGCGCTGCATGATGCTTAACTGGTTCTCTTGTTTTAGTCGCTGAAAAATCAATTATATCCATATCTCTATACATAAATTATGGATCTATATTGTGTGAAGTGTAAAACGCGTACTAGCACAAATGATGTGACGACGATTACAACTAAAAATAACAGATCTGCACTTACTGGTAGATGTGCAACATGTGGTACAAAAAAATTTAGATTTATTTCTATGAAATCCGGAAATGTTTTAAAAAAAAACGAGGAGGTGATATCGCAGCCAAATTGGCAAAGCTCCCTGGAACCCCATGGGCAAAGTACCCCGGAGAAAAGCACCTTCCAGGATATAGCTACTGTGGCCCCGGAACACGATTAGATATCAGACTTGATGATCAAAATCAACCCCGACCTGGCGAGTATCCGATAAACGCTATTGATAAGGCGTGTCATGTTCATGATGTTGCATATAAAATAGTAATAGGGGTGAAACGATTCATCAATTTATCGATGCATTGATACTTTTGCTAAAACAATACACATATCGATACAAGAGACAGAGAATCGATACAAAAAGATTCCATATGCATGTTATTTGAGTCATCAGCAGTCATGAATAATTATTAGTTATTCTGTAAACTAAAAAATCCATCTGAAACAGCATTTGCAGTCACAGGCACTTATGTTTCTTAGTAAAAATGAAAAAGACTATTTGAGAATACCCATTCTCCATCCTCAAATGAACACAAAATTACATGGTTCATAATCTGCCCCCTTCCCATGCTATTTATCTTAACCCAGAAATATGTTCAGCATACATTCCCATCATGTTCCACGTGTGTAATGAAGTACTTGACTAATCATATAATAAACGCTTTCACGCAGAGTTTTTTACTTTGAATTGTATCTTTGACTCCTTCCTTTGGTTGCTGTGAAAGCAACGGTACCAGTTTGTTGCACTGTGAAATCTGTTACATTGAATTCTCATTAATGGTTATTGCTTGTTTGCGATCCAGGTTAAACAATAACCACCAATCAGAAATCAATGTAGTTGATTATCTGCATGACACACAGGAAGTATTGGCAGAGCAACAGTCTTCATGGAAAGTCAGTGAAGATGCTGTCAGTGTGCCATTCATGAATCATGCGGAATTGGTATAAATTTGCTTGCTTGGAAAACAATGAAAAGCAAGAATTCATGCAAAGTCCCACATATATGAAAATGTTCTTGGCAAAGTATTCAATTTTTATTTACCTAACTTTTCTTGCCAACATCTGTTTTTCAGATAGCAACTGTTTCACATCTGGGTTCTTCAAGCAAGACATGAATGGTTGTGAAACTAATTCTTATTAGCACAATGTGTCCATGAATAAGCATTTTGTTATAGTTTGAAACCATTCATGAAGAAAACTTTACAAATGCAATCTATAAAAAATGTCCTAGCTTGTAAGCCCAAAATGTATGCTTTGCGGTTAATTATTATTATCATTATTATTCAGATAGTAGGAGCTGGGAATGGAGATACCAGTTAGTGATTTTGAGCCCAAAATGGTGTTCAATATGAGTTAGATGTACATGCTGGATGGACAACACAATAGATGGAATTTCCCTTTCATTGGTATTTTGAAAAAATAATGTACAAAGGGCAGAATACTGAGCATAATTATAATACAGACAATTTAAAAGTATCAAGCAATTTTCATTTTTCTAATTAGTCAATTAGCAGATCCTATGCTGCAAACCATACACATGTATCAGGGTTAAAATAACCTGAATAAAATAAGGGTAGAAACAAAATGAATTTAGGAAGTAAAATATATTTATTTTAATACCTCTGTCAGCACAAGTATTGATGGACTAAATATTGTACAGCATTAAGGAACAGAAATAAATTTGGCATATTAGTCAGTAAACTACTGATTATAACAAAAGAAGTTTATTTTAGTAAAGTTTCCTTTTTTGGAGCAGATATATCCAAAATTTAATATCTGAGCTCTGGAAATTGTACATAATACATGTAGTCACAAAGATTAGTTTCCCAACATATTCAAGCTGACAAAGCTAGCTATTTATATGCCCCATCAGAAAGAAGCATAAAATAATATTCATACGAAGAAAAGGAGCAGAGTGTGCTTATAAATAATTAACAGATTATAGCTTATAGAACTATGTGACAGCTGTCAAAGATGTTTGTTTCAGTAGAGCTTCAACAAAGAGACATATATTCATGTTTAGAAAAAATATTGATAAATTACCATTTCTTCCTCTCCCTCCTTCCCTTCTTTTTTTCATAAAGAGGAAGGTCTCCCCTAAGATAAATTCCTGTCATCATTTCTCCTTAAATTGTACATGGGTAATAAATATGGATTTTTTCTTTTATTTAGAGATATTTAACCAGTGAAGGATGGTGCTGATAGAATATATGAAATTAGCATAGAATGAGCTATGGGGCAGATTTCAAACTGCACATGTTTATCACCTTGTATATGTTTACAAAATTGCATTATAGGACTCTGTGTAATCAGTAGTTTTCCTTCTTCGCTAACAAACACCTGTGGCTGCCATCTTTTATATCTACAGAAAGTAAAATGTGATACATTTTGTTGGCATTCAACCTTTTTCCCATGCCCAATTTTGTTCTAGATGATATTTTCTTTCTACATGGAAATTGCATTATTTTTTCAGTTGTGAAAATAACAATGTATAACTGAGACACGAAATTGGTAATAAGATGTTTTCAAACCGTTCATGTTATGCAAAACAAAATGAGTTAAATGGCCTAAAACATTGGATAAAACTCACTGCCTCCAACAGTTATTCTTGAAGTATTGTTATTTTCACATCAAAAAGATTTGCATATAAATATATAACCATATGTCTGTCTGTAGTCTGCATACTGGAAATAGGACCAAAATGTCAATATACATGAAACGACACCACCCACCTTCCAAAGATGGAAAGACCATAAAGTTCATATTTGTATTGACATTTATCATATCACAGGCTGTGTATCGTGAATCGTATCAGTACATGGCACAGGTATATAGTTTCACTCCTAACTAGAAACATCACAGACCTTTACAAAATCTCTAATGTTATGCAATAAAACATCATTTCAGACTTGCATTAATTGACTTTAAAAATTATGAAACTTGTTGAATACAATTTGCTGTATACTGCAAGCATCATGTGGCAGATGATATTATTTAATGAAAAACTTTTATAAAATGTTTGTATCAAACAAACACACATGTAAGATCCTCTGTTCATGATTACCAATCTTTGAGCAGGCCTAGGTATAGACTTTTAACTTTTTGTTATCTCACCTGGCAATGGAATCATGTGACCCTATTATCTCACTTGGCAGTAGGTTCATATGACATTATTATCTTGTCTGTTGTTGTAGGGCTTAACACCAGCACACGATAGGCTATACATGGCGGCCAGTATTATTGGTGGAGGAAGAACCTGGGAAAACCCCCATTAAGAACCACCGACCCACGAGAAGCTACTGGCAAGCTTTATCATGTAACTACATTAGCCAAATCTTGGACTCGAACCCAGGCAGACAGAGGTGAAATGGCAGTGATCCATAATGGAAAGTGCTTTAGACCACTCAGGACCCTTTATCTTGTCTGAAAGTATGATCATGTGAGCTTCTTAACTCACAGGGGGCCCCTGAGTGGTCTAAAGCTCTCCGTTATGGATCACTGCCATCTCACCTCTGTCTGCAAGGGTTTCGAGTCTAAGATTTGGCTAATGTAATTTTGTGAGAAAGATTGCCAGTAGCTTCTTGTGGGTTGGTGGTTCTTTCCTAGGGTTTTCTTAAGTAACACCAAGAAGAAGCCTCAAAAAGTAAACTACAATGTCATATTGTTTCCCAAAAATAAACAACTCTGTTAGAAAGTCTAAGACCTTTTCAGTTGGAACCTCATCATGGGACAAATACTGGGATAAAGGTTGCCTCCATTAGTAATCTCTAATGACATACAGGAGGCCACATTGATGCAGTAAATTTTGTATGTTCCTTACAGATTTCTTAATGTGACATCTCCAAGTTGCTAAGCATTATTTAGCATCCTGACCAAGGTGTACATTTCCAAGAATCACAAATCAAACTTAGCTCATCCAGTAAATTGTAAGCAGTTTTAGTTAATGAGACATACACATCATTTAACAAGTACTGTTTCTGTTATGACTCTATGGTCATAAACTAAGTAACAGAAGAAAGCAAAACCATCAAGTTTTGTAAATCTTGACAAATAATTTAGTTATCAAAATAATTTAGTTATCAAAATTATTCATGAAAATGTGACACAAACTTAGTGTATTGATGTAAATCCCAGAAGAACCTGAACAAGTTATATTGAAGTTCAAAAGAATGATAAGTTCTTTATAAACTTCAGAACCAGAAAAGTACTGGTCCACCTTACAACCATCAGAACTAGAAAAGTACTGGTCCACCTTACAACCATCAGAACCAGAAAAGTACTGGTCCACCTTACAACCCTTGGAACCAGAAAAGTACTGGTCCACCTTACAACCCTCAGAACCAGAATAGTACTGGTCCACCAGAACCCTCATAACCAGAATAGCACTGGTCCACCAAAAACCCTCATAACCAGAATAGTACTGGTCCACCTTACAAACCTCAGAACCAGAATAGTACTGGTCCACTACAACCCTCATAACCAAAATAGTACTGGTCCACCTTACAACCCTCAGAACCAGAATAGTAGTGGTCCACCATTGTCAAAAAAGAACTGCTTTGAATAATTCACAATAGTACTAGAATAATATAACAGTCCAAAAAATGAGCACTTTTTATTTCCACTGAACAGTCCAAATAAATGTTTTACCTCTCCAATAATAAATAAGAACAACATGAACCACATTTGCAGACTTGATGTTATAACAGGAATACAAAAAAATAAGAATGACTTCAAAATAGGAATGAAATCTGATTACTCAGTTCTCTCTTTAGTTACACCTTCAATTATGACTATATATCACAGGATACCCATACATGGCAGATTAGTGTACTCAGAATTTTGAAATATCTATTCATGTGACCTGGCCCACCAATGGAAAATAGTTTAATTCTTTTACAACTATCCAAACCTCACCAGCCAATGAAAAAATAACCCAAAGTCGTCACAGGTCTTATTATTAAGATTATATTTAGTAAATGTCAATACATATGTAAGCATCTATTTAAAGATCCTGTGTGATTTAATGTTAAGCGATTAATAATAATAAAAAATTAAGATAAAATCAAGTACCAGGAGTTACCAAAAAATATAGATATACATAACAGTCTCTCAAATAAAGAAATGATTTTTTTGTATTCAATTAATTCAGTTTTTGACTTGGTGTTATCTCCAAGATTCATCTAACATCTCCTCTTTGTCTAATATCAATATTTGTGGATTATTTTTTTTAGACTTTGAGTTTTATTAACCAGTTATCACACTTTACATGCATAATAATAATAAAAGACAATAAACATTACCAGCATTAATAAACAATGTAGCAACTAAGTACTCTAATTATTTATATGTACTCAAAATATGAATTTGCATTCGCATGGAAACATGTTATCCAGGTAAGCAATATTGGGTTTACTTGGGACTCTTGTTATTAGACTATGCTTATGTTAACTAGAATCAAAGGAAGGGTTTTCATACTAAGTGTACATGGTATTACAGGAGATACAGTCATTACAAGCAAGGCATGATGATTCTATGCCTTTGTTTCAGATATTAAAACTCACAAAAATGAAGCAACTACAACTGTTGTCTGAGTTTAAATTTAAATGAACTATCACATTGTAACATCATGCACCTTACTGCATAGACCCATGTTTGCCATCACATTGATGCATCATGCACCTTACTGCATAGACCCATGTTTGCCATCACATTGATGCATCTGCAGATCAAAGTCCATTTGAAAGCTTGTAGAATACAGACACTGTAGACCCTTATCTTCCATAAGATGGCAGGTCTAATCTGTTCACATATTATGCCAGAAAATTGATATATAAAAAAAACAAAGAAAACAATGCACATTTTAAAATGCTCATTTTAATGAAAATTCAAAAATATTCAAGTACAATTCAACTAGAGTCTCAATTTGATTAATGGCACATGTTGGGTTGGTAATCACAAGAACCTGACTTGATTTAATGCTGTGGTCTAATCACAGATAGCTTATTAAATATGATTTAACTTTAAAAATATTATTTAAATGCACTCGGAATATACAGACTGGAAAGGGTGAATCAAGTTTCAACTCCACTGTGCATCTGCAAATTACAGTAAAATACAAAAGTCCAAGTTAGTTTTCATACTTTTTATGGATATATTTAAGATGTTTCAATTTTAAAAGAGTTTAAAAAACAGCTGAAGGTCATCAATTTTATCAGTCTCAAAAAAATCCTTTAGAATTTTCTGTTGATATAAATATTTTCATGTATATATGGGCTAATTCTATAACAAGATAATACAAGGATGAGACATTATATGTCTAATGGATGAAGTCCAAACTCTATCAGAACTTGTTTATTTTTAGCTTGAATCAATGTGGACATCTCTCCCCATTTCTCTCTGGCTGTATCAATCTTGCTGCACAAACTATCAAGAGTTTCCTGGAAAATAACACAATGTACTAGAGGTTACAAATTATGTTGTTATCAAAGCCATATATAGTAAACACTTCAGAGAGGATTGTCTAACTTGTCAATGAGTAACTAAATGTCTTTGGACATACATTATAGTATATCTCCCATAAAAATACTATGGGGGCAGCCATATAAATTTGTGAAAGTGGGTTTATTACAGTATTCATACACTATAAGGCCCTTCTCATTATAACAGTTCCTGTTATCAGGCAAGAATGGTCATTAATCCTATTTTATTTACACACAGATACAAAGACACATACACATATCGTGTGTACCAAATTATAATTCATTCACACTTTTTTCCATGAACAGCTTTATCCAGAAGGAATGTTGAATTAGACAAATTTGTCTTTCACAATTCTTTGCCCAAAATATTTTGAAAAATATGCATGGGCATATCATGTGTTCTTAGACATCATAAGACAAATATAGTATCTTTGTCATTATTATTTATGACATGATGTTTATATGACTTGACATAGTTTTCAATAGTAAACCTCTGAAATGCTATGATTTACAAATATTCTTTTCATGTTTACGCATTTAAAAAACTCAAGAACCTGTACTCATTTTGGAAGTGTGTAATCAAAGGATGAGTTTATAATATCATATAATATTTTTTTTTAATTATTTTTTATTTTATGGTTTAACGCCATTTTTCAGCACAATATAGGCTATACATGGCGACCAGTATTAATGGTGGAGGAAGAACCTGGAAAACACCAGAAAGAACCACCGACCCATGAGAAGCTACTGGCACACTTTCTCACATACCCATATTTGCCGAATCTGAGACTCGAACCCAAGCAGATAGAGGTGAGATGACAGTGATCCGTAATGGACAGCACTTTAGACCACTCAGCCACTTGGGGCCCCTATAATATTTGTGCTAATTTAACAGAATACAGTGTGATAAGCATACATTATTCTGCAGCAGATTGTCAGTGAATGATTTCAAGGTATACATTGATTACCCAACAGCTGATTGTTAGTGATGGATTTCAAGGTATACATTGATTACCCAGCAGCTGATCTCAGTGACGGATTTCAAGGTATACATTGATTAGCCAACAGCTGATTGTCAGTGATAGATTTCAAGGTATACATTGATTAGCCAACAGCTGATTGTCAGTGATGGATTTCAAGGTCTACATTGATTACCTTAAAGCTGATCATCAGTGAAGGATTTCAAGGTATATTCCCAACATTGGACTATCAGTGAAGGATTTCAAAGCATACATTGATTACCCAACAGTTGATTGTCAGTGATAGATTTCAAGGTATACATTGATTACCCAAGGGCTGATTGTCAGTGATGAATTTCAAGGTATACGTGAATCACTCAACAACTGATTGTTAGTGATAGGTTTCAAGGTATACATTGATTACCCAACAGCTGATTATTAGTGATGAATTTCAAGGTATACATTGATTACCCAACAGCTGATTGTTAGTGATGGATTTCAAGGTATACATAAATCACCCAACAGCTGATTGTTAGTGATGGATTTCAAGGTATACATAAATCACCCAACAGCTGATTGTCAGTGATGAATTTCAAGGTATACATTGATTACCCAACAGCTGATTGTCAGTGATGGAATTCAAGTTATACATGAATTACCCAACAGCTGATCTCAATGATGGATTTCAAGGTCTACATCGATTACCCAACAGCTGATTGTCAGTGATGGATTTCAAGGTATACATTGATTACCCAACAGCTGATTGTCAGTGATGGATTTCAAGGTATACATTGATTACCCAACAGCTGATGTCAGTGATGGATTTCAAGGTATACATGAATCACTCAACAACTGATTGTTAGTGATGGATTTCAAGGTATACATTGATTACCCAACAGCTGATTGTCAGTGATAGATTTCAAAGTGTACATTGATTACCCAATAGCTGATCATCAGTGAAGGATTTCAAGGTATACATTGATTGTCCAACAGCTGATTGTCAGTGAAGGATTTCAAGGTATACATGAATCACTCAACAACTGATTGTTAGTGATGGATTTCAAGGTATACATTGATTACCCAACAGCTGATGTCAGTGATGGATTTCAAGGTATACATGAATCACTCAACAACTGATTGTTAGTGATGGATTTCAAGGTATACATTGATTACCCAACAGCTGATTGTCAGTGATAGATTTCAAAGTGTACATTGATTATCCAACAGCTGATCATCATCAGTGAAGGATTTCAAGGTATACATTGATTGTCCAACAGCTGATTGTCAGTGAAGGATTTCAAGGTATACATTGATTACCCAAGAGCTGACTGTTAGTGATGGCTTTCAAGGTATACATTGATTATCCAACAGCTGATTGTCAGTGAAGGATTTCAAGGTATACATTGATTACCCAAGAGCTGACTGTTAGTGATGGCTTTCAAGGTATACATTGATTGTCCAACAGCTGATTGTCAGTGATAGGTTTCAAGGTATACATTGATTAACCAACAGCTGATTATTAGTGATGAATTTCAAGGTATACATTGATTACCCAACAGCTGATTGTTAGTGATGGATTTCAAGGTATACATAAATCACCCAACAGCTGATTGTTAGTGATGGATTTCAAGGTATACATAAATCACCCAACAGCTGATTGTCAGTGATGGATTTCAAGGTATACATCGATTACCAAACAGCTGATTGTCAGTGATGGATTTCAAGGCACACATTGATTACCCAACAGCTGATTGTCAGTGATGGATTTCAAGGTATACATTGATTACCCAACAGCTGATGTCAGTGATGGATTTCAAGGTATACATGAATCACTCAACAACTGATTGTTAGTGATGGATTTCAAGGTATACATTGATTACCCAACAGCTGATTGTCAGTGATAGATTTCAAAGTGTACATTGATTACCCAATAGCTGATCATCAGTGAAGGATTCCAAGGTATACATTGATTACCCAACAGCTGATTGTCAGTGATGGATTTCAAGGCACACATTGATTACCCAACAGCTGATTGTCAGTGATGGATTTCAAGGCACACATTGATTACCCAACAGCTGATTGTCAGTGATAGGTTTCAAGGTATACATTGATTACCCAACAGCTGATTATTAGTGATGAATTTCAAGGTATACATTGATTACCCAACAGCTGATTGTTAGTGATGGATTTCAAGGTATACATAAATCACCCAACAGCTGATTGTTAGTGATGGATTTCAAGGTATACATAAATCACCCAACAGCTGATTGTCAGTGATGAATTTCAAGGTATACATTGATTACCCAACAGCTGATTGTCAGTGATGGAATTCAAGTTATACATGAATTACCCAACAGCTGATCTCAATGATGGATTTCAAGGTCTACATCGATTACCCAACAGCTGATTGTCAGTGATGGATTTCAAGGTATACATTGATTACCCAACAGCTGATTGTCAGTGATGGATTTCAAGGTATACATTGATTACCCAACAGCTGATGTCAGTGATGGATTTCAAGGTATACATGAATCACTCAACAACTGATTGTTAGTGATGGATTTCAAGGTATACATTGATTACCCAACAGCTGATTGTCAGTGATAGATTTCAAAGTGTACATTGATTACCCAATAGCTGATCATCAGTGAAGGATTTCAAGGTATACATTGATTGTCCAACAGCTGATTGTCAGTGAAGGATTTCAAGGTATACATGAATCACTCAACAACTGATTGTTAGTGATGGATTTCAAGGTATACATTGATTACCCAACAGCTGATGTCAGTGATGGATTTCAAGGTATACATGAATCACTCAACAACTGATTGTTAGTGATGGATTTCAAGGTATACATTGATTACCCAACAGCTGATTGTCAGTGATAGATTTCAAAGTGTACATTGATTATCCAACAGCTGATCATCATCAGTGAAGGATTTCAAGGTATACATTGATTGTCCAACAGCTGATTGTCAGTGAAGGATTTCAAGGTATACATTGATTACCCAAGAGCTGACTGTTAGTGATGGCTTTCAAGGTATACATTGATTATCCAACAGCTGATTGTCAGTGAAGGATTTCAAGGTATACATTGATTACCCAAGAGCTGACTGTTAGTGATGGCTTTCAAGGTATACATTGATTGTCCAACAGCTGATTGTCAGTGATAGGTTTCAAGGTATACATTGATTAACCAACAGCTGATTATTAGTGATGAATTTCAAGGTATACATTGATTACCCAACAGCTGATTGTTAGTGATGGATTTCAAGGTATACATAAATCACCCAACAGCTGATTGTTAGTGATGGATTTCAAGGTATACATAAATCACCCAACAGCTGATTGTCAGTGATGGATTTCAAGGTATACATCGATTACCAAACAGCTGATTGTCAGTGATGGATTTCAAGGCACACATTGATTACCCAACAGCTGATTGTCAGTGATGGATTTCAAGGTATACATTGATTACCCAACAGCTGATGTCAGTGATGGATTTCAAGGTATACATGAATCACTCAACAACTGATTGTTAGTGATGGATTTCAAGGTATACATTGATTACCCAACAGCTGATTGTCAGTGATAGATTTCAAAGTGTACATTGATTACCCAATAGCTGATCATCAGTGAAGGATTCCAAGGTATACATTGATTACCCAACAGCTGATTGTCAGTGATGGATTTCAAGGCACACATTGATTACCCAACAGCTGATTGTCAGTGATGGATTTCAAGGCACACATTGATTACCCAACAGCTGATTGTCAGTGATGGATTTCAAGGTATACATTGATTACCCAACAGCTGATGTCAGTGATGGATTTCAAGGTATACATGAATCACTCAACAACTGATTGTTAGTGATGGATTTCAAGGTATACATTGATTACCCAATAGCTGATCATCAGTGAAGGATTCCAAGGTATACATTGATTACCCAACAGCTGATCATTAGTGAAGGATTTCAAGGTATACATTGATTATCCAACAGCTGATCATCATCAGTGAAGGATTTCAAGGTATACATTGATTGTCCAACAGCTGATTGTCAGTGAAGGATTTCAAGGTATACATTGATTACCCAAGAGCTGACTGTTAGTGATGGCTTTCAAGGTATACACTGATTATCCAACAGCCGATTGTCAGTGAAGGATTTCAAGGTATACATTGATTACCCAAGAGCTGACTGTTAGTGATGGCTTTCAAGGTATACATTGATTGTCCAACAGCTGATTGTCAGTGAAGGATTTCAAGGTATACATTGATTACCCAAGAGCTGATCATTAGTGAAGGATTTCAAGTTATACATTGATTACCCAACAGCTGATTGTCAGTGATGGATTTCAAGGTATACATTAATTATGCAACAGCTGATTGTTAGTGACTGATTTCAAGATATACATACATCACTCAACAGCTGATTGTCAGTGATGAATATTATGGTACGATGATTATTAAAAATGATTCTTGGGTCAAGCTAGACTGAATTTTAGGGATAAATGATTTATTGTTTTGGACAGAATAGCGAAAAATGACAGCTAAACAAGATTAACTGGAAGCAAAACAAGATATGTATCATATATATATATATATATATATATATATATATATATATATATATATATATATATATATATATATATATATATATATATATATATATATATATATATATATATATATATATATATATATATATATATATATATATATATATATATATATATATATATATATATATATATATATTAATAGTGCATTCATGTGTATGTTTTTATTCTCTTATTTGAATTTTGCCCTCTATTTCTCAGAATGCATTTCTGCATTTAAGATTGGTTTTAAACAATACTCATTGTCAAGTAGAATCTTTCTGAAATGTATATATATATTATAAACACATTTTGTACATGTATACAACTTAATTATATTCATACACACGACTTAAGAACACTGAAGAAGCTATATATTGTAAAGAATTTTATCTTGTAGGAGTAACCTGATTATAATATTGTAATTACAATTGGGTAAAAATGCCCTTAAACAAGAATATTGTTTTTACTTTATAAAAGTTCATTATAATTTGTAAACTTGTTTGAAACGACCCCTATAATATGTAAATGTAAGCCAATGCACACCTCTTCAAACCATTTTGTTTGTCTCAATTTCTTTGTTGCTGATTAAACATTACCTTAACTTTTTAGAGATAACACAATGAAGCATTAAAGTAAGAATATGAATGAACCAAAAGCATCTTTCCATCAGATATGAAACAATAAACATTGGAGTGCATTTGTTTTTAGAAAGAAGGGTTTTCTTAATGCGACCAGTAACATATTAGCTTTTCTGAACCAGTCCATTGATAGGTTTGCAAATTTATGGTTTTATTATTTGTCTTTGTACATTTGGTAATATCAGCCATTGGTTAAACAGTATTTGTTTGGTGCTCCCCCCACCCCTATTTTAAAAAAATGTATGAAAACAACTTTGATCTTACAACATTTCTTGAAGTCCACAACATAGCGTTATCCCATACAACTTTGACCTTACAACATTTCTTGAAGTCCACAACATAGCGTTATCCCATTCAACTTTGACCTTAAAACATTTCTTGAAGTCCACAACATAGCGTTATCTAATACAACTTTGACCTTACAACATTTCTTGAAGTCCACAACATAGCGTTATCCCATACATTGGGACCTACATTAAATCTCAGATAAAATAATATTTAAACAATCTAACAATGTGGTACTTCCCAGACACAGCATTGTCCCTCTGACAGGTTACATAATGGTTTCAATCTGATTTTATGAAGAAAATAATATATACGTGGCATTTAAAATCTTCCAGTCATCAATTCTGTTTTTAAAACATAAATTGCTAATTACATTTTATTATTTTAGTTTCAAATACAAATCTGTATGTTTTCTTACATAAAAAAATAACTTCTGAAGGATAGTTGTTATAATCAGAGACATATATAACACATATCTGATATCCCTTACTTGGGAAAGGGTTAATGGACAATCAGCTATATAAACACATACATATGAATGTGTAAGAGTTTGTTTGTCAGCGCAATTGAAATCAACACCAGCTGTTTGATGGATTGATTTGATGGCTACAATTAGCCTTGAGGTAGAACATAACACTGAAAAGAACTGGCTATGGTGAGAGAGTATCTCAGAAAGTTTGGACACTCAATGTTTATCATTAAATCATTGGGCAAAGTTGTTTATTGTTTTCCTAACAGAAAAAGGTGAAGTTTTCATTTTTTAGGCAACTTAGTTGCTCACTTCGCCTGGTAGAATACATTTTTGTATCATTTCTAGACAGTGTCACATAAAGAATGCATTTATATCATGACTAGACACTGTGTCTAATTATCCATCTGTACCATGACTAGACCATGCCCTGTAAAGACTGGTGTCTGTCTGACCAGCATTTTTGTAACTGTTATTTATTAAAATTGAAACAAAATATTTTCTTGGATATCTGATCAATGCATCATCTTTCTTTCACTGACAAGCAAACAGCTGAATGGAGGTACCTGATTTTTATAAAATAATCCTTTCTTGTCACGTTCAAGAACCTAACTTTAAAAGGGTCATACACTTACATCTATAACCCTTTCATAGTCCTTTTCCATGCTGTTTATTTTCATCTGGAGGTTCCCTATCTCCTCATCCTTCTCTTTTGTCATTCTTTCTTTCTCCTCTTTTGTTTTCTTAAGTTCCAACTCTGTCTGGGCTATGTAAAAAGATGTGGCAGGAATCAGCAATAGCAACATATGAAGGGAAAAAAAATACAAATTCAAGGATGCAATTAAAAGTATGTGTTTTAGCTGCACCTGTTCCACACAAATTGAGATATGCTAGTTATTTGGCTTACATTTAAAAAATGATGAATAAAGAAACCTAACAAATTAATTTATGTTGATACAATAATTAAGAACTGTAACTGTATTTCAAAATGACTGTGTTAAGAAACTGAATAGTCACGAAAATGAATAGTCAAGCAGAAATGAAGTCAATTTGATTATAGGGTTTAACATTGTATAAGAAAATGAAGCCAATTAGATTATATGGTTTAACATTGTATTATAAATTGAAGTCAATTTGATTATGTGATTTAACATTGTATTAGACATTGAAGTCAATTTGATTATATGATTTAACATTGTATGAGAAATTGAAGTCAATTTGATTATATGATTTAACATTGTATAAGAAATTGAAGTCAATTTGATTATGTGATTTAACATTGTGTAGGAAATAGATAATTGAGTTTGTTGTAATTCTGCATGCACTATTGTCAAATTCCCACAAACTAACATTCATTGGTATGACCTATTCCATAACTAGTTTATTTTATTGGCAACAATTTTAAAAAGTTCCCAAGTCTTCAATGGTTTTTGCATCCAAAAAACAGTCTGGTTATAATTTTGCTTAAT
This sequence comes from Unio delphinus, assembly GCA_029339505.1. NCBI lineage: Eukaryota > Metazoa > Mollusca > Bivalvia > Unionida > Unionidae > Unio > Unio delphinus. The sequence goes on along the minus strand of JAQISU010000055.1, from coordinate 17,475,823 downwards.
TAAATTCCAGTTATCTGATTTTGATATATTGTACTGATAAAATGTCTGCAATGTGATTTTCTGGTACTATCAATTTGTCTGCCTTTGGTGTCTCTTTCTCTCTCACACACAAACTCACACATAATAAATATACAGATTCCTGTAAATATCTCACACATAATAAATATACAGATTCCTGTAAATATCTCACACATAATAAAATTACAGATTCCTGTAAATATCTCACACATAATAAATATACAGATTCCTGTCAATATCTCACACATAATAAATATACAGATTCCTGTAAATATCTCAAGTTCAAGTTTACTGCAGTTGATACACTAAAACACAAGTTAATGGGGTCCATGTCTAAACAACATGTCCTTAAATGTAAAATGATCACATTGTTTTCAGTGCTTTTAAATTATTTTATTAATTATGATGTAAATAACATTGTTCCAAAACTGACATACCAAGATGCTGTCTGATCCGAGCTAATTCAGTTTCTAGTTGGTGGTTTCTCAGCCCCATCTCTGTCTGCATAGTCTTGTATTGGCGTGTCATGTCTTAAGGAATACAGTAAAGTAGTTACAGCCACATATATATACCAGTCACATACTTAGATATACAAAAATATACAAACAAGAACATTTCCAGAAAACGACCTGTTATGTATATTTCATTTGCAGGATTGATAAGTTAGTTTTTATTAATTTTTTAAAATTTTATTATATGCTTGATATTGTAAGATTGTATTTTGACTTGACCTTGTCCAACATTAAGTTCATCTTCTAGTTCACCAGAATCAATGATTCTGTTTATTCTGTAAGCAAGTAAAACATAATAAATAGTTTCTCGATGATTTTTGTGGAACTATTAGGATTATTATTTTTTGCATTAGTCAAGGACATTGTCATTATCACATTTTATATTCTAACTATAAATGAAATTTTATCCAGTTAACATTAAAAATTTTCTAGGAGATTATATTCCATTAGCTAATAGTGTTTTACAGAAAATGTCAGTTGTGACCTGAGGTCAAGTAAATCCTGCTTTCCTTGACAGTATTAATTTGTCTTTAAGATCTTAGCAGAATCAATTGTATTATTGTTGTGTCCTGTAATTCATGCAGGATGGAATTTATTTATTCAAATTATTTATTCGCTCTAAATACAAAGTGCTCTTCAGAAATAACATCCTTGGAAACAGAGACTTGGATTTATAGTGGATTTCCTAATCATGATATTTTATTGGATTGTATTATTGTGATCCAACAAAAGACTGCTGGCACATCACCACTACACAGGCTACCACAGGCACATCAATACATCCAATGTTAGATTTGATTTGGATTTCCACTCACGTTTATTTTAAACTTTAATAGTTATTACTTTTGTTTGTAATTCTATGATTATTTGGGGATTTACTGCACATTTCTTTCTTTTTACAATTCACAAAATGTGTCCAAACCTATTGTGAGTTGGCTTCCTTCTGTACCAGGATAATGCTCCCACAAACATATGCAAGTTTTAGTGAAGACCTTACGAAACTTGGCACTGAAACCCTGAATCACTCATCATGCAGCTCAGATGTAACTACTGGTAATTTCTGACGTTTTCCAGTATTGAAATATATGTTACAGGAAGCTATTACAAAAGCAGAGAATTAGCAAGCAATGCAGCCAGTTTGCTTTGAATGCTGCATGTATTCAGAACATGGCTCTAAAGGTTAAAGAAGTGAATTAAATTAAATGGAAGTTGCTTTGAGAATTACAATTATTGTAAACCGTTAAGTTGTATTGTATTTCCAACATTTGTTATGAAACTTTCTGATCACCACTCATGTGTATATAACTTTAGCCCTTTGGAAAATAATAATAATAATAATAATAATAATAATAATAATAATAATAATAATAATAATGATGATGATAATGATAATAATAATAACAAATTACTGCGAGCTATTTGTTTACCAGAGTTCTGTATTTCATCCTAGTTATATTTATCAAAGCAAATAGCATGTCAATATATGAATAACTTGTGCAAGGTGCATGTCCCCAAAATTATTGTGACTCTAATGCATCTTTTGACCTAATGCTCATTTAAACTATTTTAATGTACACCAAATAAATGATAGTAATAATTCCAATATAATCACACATTTTTTCGCTGAATGACACTCTTATTAAGAAATCTTCTGTAAGTCCATTAGATCAACAAATAATAACACACTGTACAAAGATACCTACCTGCATTAATTGCTCTTTGGTCTTTCTGTTGTTCTTCCAATTCTTTTTCGGCCCCCGTCATCTTTTGTCGCAATTCATCTCCAGTCATCTGAGCACGCCTAGCAAACTCTTTACGAACAACTTAAAAAATGGATTGAAAATCAATAAAAATGTCTGGCCTTAACTTAAATAATGTAGAAATTATGCATCTACCATTATTTCCATTACCTAAGATATCCTACTGTTAACTGGCATCAAAAGTTGAAATGTACCAAAATAATGTGATGGAAAAACCATAAGTATATGCAATAAACATCAATAACTGCCAGTATGAATGGTTCTAGAACAGCATTAACAGTGACTGATTTTTATGGTTTGATAATTTCATTGTGTTAGAGTCAGAATTACATTTTAATTTACTTGTATTGAAATTGTGTAGCAGATACTGTTTTTGTGTAGACAGCATAAAACCAGATCCACTACATTATAAATTATTGCATGCTAGGCAATTGCTAAAACGGGACGACTCTGATATGCTGAAACTGACAATCTGGTAAAATTTAACGACACTAAAATATTCTGATTTGCTCTAATTTGGAATCTGTTCGTTATAAAAAAAAGAAACAATAGAAAGATTTTACATCTGAAAATTAACTGCCAAGAGAAGTCAATTAAGCATGTTATTTGGACCCTAATTGATACTTTATTAAATCTATACATTTCCTAATTTTGAATGTATTCTTATGAAGTTCCAGTGTACAACACCAGTCACCATAGTTTTTAGGTGTAAATAAAAAATAATGAAAGGGTTCATATAGTTTGTAGCCATACAATACACTCTAAATAGGCTTAAAGAAACATAACTGTTCTTGCATTTACTTGGACACAAAATTTTTCTTTTGAATGCAGAACAACCGCAATGCCTCAGTTCCTGTAATATTCTCAAGCATTACCCTTAATTTGATAGGTGTATTATATTATTGAATATATTTATTAAGATTTTTGAGAGACAAAGTAAAAAGAACATCGAACATATTTATTATGTACTGTTTTATATAATATATTTATATTGAGAAAACATATCTATAAATATCCTTTCTAATAACATGTTGAGATTGCTCTGAAATGAATAAAATTAATATACAACATTATTAGATTAAAAAAGTTATTTATTAATTTTTCATTTATGGGCATGGACTGAATTATGTCTTTTTAATTCCATAAATAAGGGTAGATTAAAAAGAAAATGCAAATCAATCAAACTGAAAAAAGGGCCAGAGCTTTATAATCTAGTATTGCATAAATTAAAAAGAGAAAGTTAAACAAAACAAGAGATGATAGTACAGAGATGGCAAACTAAATTTCAGATTTTTTAATACCAAGTTGGTCCTTCAGGGCCTCGATCTCAGACATGGTCTTCTTATACTTGTCCTCAAGCTCCAACTGGGCATCTGGAATAGAAGTAAATAATAATAATAAATACCTTTTCTGAAACATATGTATTGAAACTCATGCCTAAAATGTGCAATCTCATGTCTATACTATTTAAAAGCATATTTGACAGTTCAACGTAAAACTATATTCAATTACATAACCTATGTGAACTTCTTTCCTGCAATTATCTTCCTTTTACACACCTAATGATATTATCTACCAACCTACAACTAATTAAAAATCAAATTTAAAGTAAAAATTATTCCCAATTAATACTTCCCTCCTTAACTCCCATGTCATTATCCTTGTTTCCTACAATATTGTGAATCAGTGAGTGAGTACACTGTTTTAAAACTGCTTCCAATGACTATCCAAACATGGTGATACACCATATTCTCAAATAGAATCTACCGGGATATCTTCTCAAAATTATATCACTGTAACAAATTGGTTAACCAGTTTGTCATCTGATAATGTCCAATGATGTTATGCAAGTATTAGATCACATGATTACCATATGTGTCAAAAAGAAAGAGATCAGATCTGTGTACATGTATATATGAGTAAAAATGTGAAGTATTTAATGTTGTTGTTTTCCATAAATTTTGATAACTTTTGCAATTGACTTTAAAACTTTGTTATACACAATGTATTTATTTTCATTGGAAAACCTGGAACTGTTTACACAGTCTGTGGTGGACATGTACTTTAATGTACATATAGGTAGGCACATTCTCATTGGCAATGTTGGTGCCACTACCCTGTCACAGGTGGTGACAGACACATTGCTCTAATTCTATCAAATACATTTCTGTTGTTGGAGGGCATGGGTGGCAGAATTAGGCCATGGAAGCAGCATTAATTTTCAAGTTGATTTACATATTGTTTAACATATACATCAAGTTGCAAACAAAAGAACAGGTATATGTCACTGACACAAGGCAGTTCTTTTATGTAAAAGTCTACATGGAACTGCACCAGAGTATCTTCAGGACCAATTCAGGCTTTTTTCAACACAATACCAGTTGAGATCAATGTCACATGAAAACCTTCTAACACCAAAACTAAGTACAAAACAATTTAAAAGGAGCTTCCAATACTTTGGTACAGTTCTGTGGAACAAGCTTCCACTATACATAAAATCTACTGAAAATATTACATTATTTAAGAAGAGATATTATGAGCATGTATGTGTTTCTAGATAATGGAATATATTACTTTAATACTAAACATGTTAAAATAAACAGTAAGTATTGCTATTTTCATTAAATGTGCATTGTTATACTCTCCTTAAGAGAACTCAAGGAAGAATAGTCCTTGACTAATGAGTCATAGAGCATTATAATTATTATTACTATTATTATCATTATAGATAATTTTGGGTATTACTGCAGTATCATAATAACTCCCAGTGCATAACCTGGATTCAACAAGGCATACATTTATCAATTGATTCCTGGTTTAATCTGGAAATGAAATGCATTTTTGTACAGATTAAAGAACAAAATGTAGATATACATATAATATCTTGAAGGTAAGTATCTTTATTCCTTTATCAATGATCACTTATTTTAAGACCAGTGATACCATAGTACTCCAGATTATATCAGTATTTGCAAATCTCATAAAATCATATATCTGGTTCATAGGATTCACAGACCCTCCTATTTGTTTGTATTCTTGTACCAATTTAAAAAATCTCAAGGCCAAAAAAATGCATAAAACTTAATGAATTCATTCACAAATTTATCATTTCTATCCTGATTGTTGCTACATTGATCCCTTACACTGTTGAATTGTTGGTGTTTTATTGCAAACAGTAGTTCCTAATGTAAACAAGCAAACAGACTGCTCACTGTCCATTTCCTAGTCTACATAAGTAAAAACTGTGATCTGCATCCAGTATTTGCAATATCTATTTTTAATATTCCTAAAGCAAAATGAACAAAAAAATATTAGGAATTTTTGTATACATGTGTTTAAAAAAGATTAAAAAAATGTACAGAAATGTTTAGATTTTTAAAAATGGTGAACCAAATTACATTGGTTACTTGAACACATATGATATATTGTCCAAAATATGTAAACTGTGTTGCTAAGAAACACAATAAGTTGACAGTGTTTAAGACCCCCTGGCTACAACAAGGTTAGAACTTATAAATCAATGAATAAAATAATTATGTTTTGTGCATTTTTTTATTTCCATGATGTCTGTTTTTAAAATCTGAATGGTGGTATTCTTGTGGTATCAGTTTCGGAGCCTTTAAAAACAAATCATGGAATAATTTGTAAGCAGTGTACATTTTATTAAAAGTTCATTTACACTTTGAATTATCATTATACATGTACAAAATTCAAAACTTAAACTATTCATCACTGCATTTGTTCTCTGACAGTTTATTTATGAGTCCCATACTTTGCTTTTCTTATTGATAATGTCATCTGTGTTGGAATGGTTGATCTCAGTGCCATTCAGCATCATCATAGAGATAAGAAAAGAATTGGAGAAAGTATAACAAAAAATAATCTTAATATGCATCATTATTTTCTTCTATTTAGCATCTTTTTATGTTTTTGTTAAAGCTTCATGGTCATAACAACGATGCAGTTTTCCAGCATTCTGAAAATCATGCAAATGGCATGCAACACATTAATGACAGACTTAGAAATGTTTAATACTCTTTTGTTTAAAAAATTTAAATGTTACTGTCCCAAAATATAAATATACATCTTATTCGAAAAGTATGCTGATTTCAATACCATAAGATTACATTTTCTCATGATTCAATACTAGAAGTAAAGAAAGAATGAAAATAAAAGTCCTTAAATTTAAATTTAACAGCAAAATTGATACATGTAATTATTTAATTAACAAGCTTCAATAGAGAAAACAAAATGTGAAGTGGATGGAGATAAGAAGTCACTTGATTTTATTCATTTGACAGTCAGCAACAAACAAATTGCATCACGGGTTTCATTACATTGGCATAATAAAAAAAGTAAAGGTATTTTTAATGGGAATAAAAGTGTATTATGCAATTTGAAGTGGGTATTTAAAAAAAATTTAAGTCATTTTATGCAATATGTGTATTTTTATGGGATTTAGACAAGTATTTGCTTTACTTAAGCAAAGCGTGCCATAATTATCAAGAAAACTAATGAAATCAGTTACACGTGATATCACCATATAAAATGGCCGCTCCGAAACACATGACGCTTCGAAATTGATGTCACGTTAAACAAACGGATGGTGTGAGAATACAAGTACCAAATATGCGTGTAGGATTTTCGTTTACTTGTCCACATGTGCACACAAGCGCACGAGCAGAATCGAGAAGTCAGTATTAAAAAAAAAACTTTCTGAAATAGCTGGAGAACAAGGCTTTCTCCCCTCAAACTCCTGTGTGAAACCCCATTTACTGTATAAAATAAGCATTATCACTTGATGAATAAATCTTCATGATAGATACCATCCTTCTTTTTCTTCTTCTTTCCACCTCCCTTCCCTTTCTTTTTCTTGGGTGGCATCTCGTTTACTTTTTTAAACAAAAGCTGCGGATGCCAAAATGAACGGTGTGTACGCTGTTGTCAAACAAACATCATCATCCTGCAGTTAAGAACGTGTTGATATTCCATTGGTTAAAAATTACACAGAATGGTACTGCTTAATTTTAATAGTAGGTGCAGGCCAGGCTTGGCTACATTACCCAACCAATGAAGGAATGGCAAAATAAATAACGTAAAATTGAAACAAAAATAAATCAGTTTTTAAAACTGATGTATGTACGCTGTCTAAAAAAGCTTCAAAATATATTATTTTGTTTTTCAAAGATACATTCTATATAAAATTGTGTTTTGGAATGATTTTTAAAGTAAATCATCACAATTATCCGCAATTTAAATGTATAAACGGAAACATTTGACAAGCTTCCCGATTTTGTGAAAATTCTGAAAGATTTTTTAGTCAACCTTATAAAGCATTGTATGTATGTATGTATGTATGTATGTATGTATGTATGTATGTATGTATGTATGTATGTATGTATGTATGTATGTATGTATGTATGTATGTATGTATGTATGTATGCTTGTATGTATGCATGCTTGTATGTATTGTACGCACACGTGCATGTGCGTTTGTATGTGTACCATCTTGTTCTCGTTTAATATATTTGCATTATCATTTCAATAATTTTACTGAACTGTCACACTGCAGGGATCGTGCAGATATGACTGAAAAGTAGTTAAAGGTACGTAAAAAAATTCAAATCACACACAATACACACAGTTTTACTAATGAAACGGCACACAAAAGTCTTAATAAACACAAACGTTTGGAGGACTGTGTATGCATATTTTATGCAGAACAATACAAAATATAGCATTTTATATGCGTCATTCAATTATTCATGAACGTCATGGGTCAAAACGTACTCTTGGACCCAGATGGCATACGTCTGTTTCTGTACTAGAATTATTTCCCTTATGTGTCTAGAATGAAATATAACTTTCATCGTTGTAATAACGACATAAACGTGAATACATTGTATATATGTTTCTGCAGTCGAGGATTTAGCCCTAGTCAATCCTACAAAACCGATTTTCAAGATGGTAGGTGTTAGTCGTCACACCAACGCTGTTTTCGTTTAGGATGATTCACATATCATACAAAATATGTAATGAAAACTACATATCGCAACGACTATCAGGTCGGGATGAGCATAAATAATATAAAAACAATTAGAAGATTTTCAAGATGTACACCATGATAGTGATATGGACTCTGTCATAATTATTACTTATGTACTCCCATTTCAATGTGCGAGCATTTTCGTGTTATAATACAAGATATTTATGCATTCTTGGTAATGATTTAAAGGTAACTTTTTATTCTTTAGAATCTGAAAATATTGATTGTTGATTTGAGTGTATTTTGGCAAATCTGCACGATGAAAAATGAGGCACTGATGCAGATCCGGAAGTGAAATCTGTGACCTATTACACGTTTACAATCCAGCCTCTCCCCCCCCCCCCCAATGCCAGATAGCTAGCAGCAGAGAGGGTGAACCTCACAACTTTCCGAGCGTCGATTCGGAAATCTGAGGCTTCTGCCAAATAGTAAAAAAATGGCGTCTATTCGATAAAATAAGATTTCCTTATATACGCCAACGTCGTTGTCATCCACCCTCTCTGCTGCTAGTGATTTCATCACTAGTGATTTCATCACTGGGTTAACAAAAAATAATAAATGATTTCAACCAAATATTTGATCGAGTCTTTAGGACGAAAATCATTTGAAATTGCAAAGCAATTTAGGACTTTACAAACAAACTAATCGCTAACACCTCTTCTTGTAAATCAATCAGATTATTTGACTGGTCGGTGAGTTTGAAATTAATTCTCGTTAACGAATTATTATGGCATCGCATATAGACAGGATTAATTGGGTTTTCAATAATTAGGAATCCTGGAGGAGCTGTTGGTGCAAACGAATAAAGAATATATCCCTGCTGAGCTTGATTTGATTGCTCTAGATTAATTTGATAGCTTCCTTCAATTGCATCACATACTAAATTGAGCGCAATCACCGTTGAAATATTCACATTATGAGGGGCAATATGCCTACCGCCACCATCTGGATCATTATTATACCTGAAGAGGACAGCTGAATCTGATTTTTGTAGCGCCTTGATATCGGTTTTAACAATTCTTGCTAGTTCATCAGCGTTGTATTTGGGAAACTTGAAATTACGCAGATTGTCCTCTGTGATATTGTAATCGGTTAAGAATCGTTGTTTATTGTCGCTGTTGTCATTAATTATTGTTTGAATAATTAGTTCATAGATATATTTCATGTCCGATATAAGCTGATTTATTATTTCAACGTGTTTTTGCGATTTTGTTTTCCGTAGTTGTTCTAGTTGTGTGTCATATAATTGTTTAATCTCATTAAAATAACCACGGACGTCAGTTAGCGTAAATGAAATAGTAACAGATGAGTCGGTTGTTCTTTTAATGATAAAATCCCATTGCAATGTGTCTTTGTTGGTAAATATAAATCTATCGGCGATTCTTCCTTTTCTTATATCAGATAAATTATCTTGATAACTGGGATTGATTTCATGATATGATTGTATGTCCGTGGTTAAGTCGGTGGCGGATTTTTCCGGTGGTTTTTCAGGCCATCCTAACACTGTTCTTAACGAGCTGTTATATATATCTACAATGTATCCCTCTGTGCTTATTTCGATCGACGACGAGAGCGTCGGTTGATGAAGATTAATAGCTATTTTTGATTCTTTTCCAGTGATTGATTTTATTCTACGCTGAATTTCAGCATTGATTTGCTTAATTTGGTACGACCCAGTTGGTAACGAAACTGTTTCCCACTCTGGAGTACCATCGGGTTTATTCTTATACGAGAACACCAGTGTGTTATTGGGTTGCTGACCATTAAATGCAACCGATCTGATATTAGGCCAACTGTGATACACTCGTAGTTTTGCTAGCGCTATCTCCTTCACTGGGACCGGAGAGGGGAAATTCACACTGAATTCTGGATTCGTTGATGTTATTGATATCATACTCGTTTGTACTGGGTTCGTGTTCTCCACTATTCGTTGAAGTAATTCCATCGGTGTCGTCATCGCTGCTATACTCATGATTTATTTCTAATTTTGGTATCGAGGAATCATAAATACTGACCATCACTGAGAACTCACAATCTGGTAATGTTGATATTATTGAGATCATTTTTTGTTTTTTTGGGTTCGTGTTTTCTGATTCCATCGGTGTTGTCATTGTTATTATATTCATGTTGTCGCTCTAATTTCGATATCGCGGAATCAAAAATACTGACCATCGCTGAGAATTCACTATCTGATATAATCGTATTATCGAGTGACGACGATATCATCAATGATAATTGCGAGTATGCGGTTGATGCAATATGAAATTGAAGTAAGTAATTCTGCAGTTTACTCTGGCTGCATGATGATATCTTTTTTGCTATCCCGGTTAATATACCCCCGATTGTAGCCACCGCAGAAATGCAAATTGGAACTACGACCGGGGCAATCATTGTAACCGATGCAAGTATTATTCCGGCACCAGTGAGAACGCTTGACACCGAGTATATAGTAACATCAATTGCGGTGATTCTTCGTCGGTATTTTTTTATTTTTATTTGATACTCCTCAGTGAGGGTTTTGAGTCTATTCTGAAATTCTCTGACCTGATCATAGCGACATTGCGTCGATGACAAAGTCATTGTTATTTTAAACCCGCTAGTGTTTTCAATTATTTGTCATCGTTAGCGGGAATTGTTAGTACTTCAGTCGGAAAAATGAGCTACGAGTTCTAAACACCAGGCTATTTTTGATCTAATGGTGGAGCTATCAACCGCGACGACATTAAAGCTTTTTTTGTGACCATCCATAATTAACGTCGCGGTGCCACCAGAGTAGGTTTTACCGTCCGTGATCATATTAAATTGATCGATAGAGATCCACGTTAGCCTGTAGATACCATCGGCCCATGTTGACTTGTAGTCAGGGCCCGCTATGCTGGGGATACTCAAGATACCGATGGATAATGTAGTATAACCGTCTCTTATCCAATCCATGGTTCCATGATTAACCGTATACACGATATTTTTAATGCCTATGTGGCCATGCGGAATCTTTACCTTTTCATATATTTCTTTCAGTTTAAGAAGATCGTCGTAAATATCGAGATAATTTACCGTGATTATGGTAGGATCTATTACCTTCCTTGGCTCCCTGTCAGAAAAGAATGAAAGCAGAAGATCGTTGATTCTAATCAGTGCTTGGGTTTTAATATGGTTGTCGATGTTAGAAAATTTCGTCGTGATATCTTGGAGGCTACTGCCCTCAAAGAACTTATTAACAATATCGCTGGTGTGCTTTTGTTTGTCAATAGCGCTTTTAATTTCCGCGAGAGTCATGCCTGTCAACGATGTGGTTTCAGACACAGGTGTTCTCCCTAAAAATTTATCCACGATGGTATTAAGTGTTGTTTGTCTCACCATAAACATATTAATATCTTTGAGAGTCATTGTAGATGTAGCCGGGACACCAAAGAAATTATTAGCGATGTAGGCATTGTGAGTGTGCTTGCCGATAAACTCACTGATTTCAGCGAGAGTCATGCCAGCCACAAGCGGGGTTCCAAAGAATCTACCAACAATGTCATTAGTGGGTTTTTGATCTTCTATTAGTTTAGAAATCTCGAGATAATTTGCCTTGATTTCTGAAGCAGTCATCATCCTTCCAGCTTCCTTGTTAGCGAAGAATGAATTCAACAAGTCTTTAATTTCAGCGAGAGTCATGCCAACCACAAGCGGGGTTCCAAAAAATTTATGTACGACATTTTTGCGAAAACTATTATAACCTCGTATAAAATCATTCAGCTCACGTTCGTTGGTAGCAATCGCGTCGGTGATCGTAGACACAAGTGCGCCTGGTTTAAGTTGTCCATCGTTGGAATACAGTGCAATAGAGTTTTCAGCGGCAGCGCGATGCCGTATCAAAATGTCATTCACGGATATATTACTGCTTTTCAATTTACCCTGGCGATCTTGAAATACAACTATTTCGTTCGGGTCAACACTTGTTAAATTTAACGTCTCAGCGATTTCATCTTCTATTATTTTTTTTACATCCTCGATAGAACCCGCAGATGTTTCCTCGGTGGGTTCCAACATTGACAGAGGTTGTCCCCAAATATCGATCATTATTGTTAGCGTAACTTGTGTTTTCAATTTATTGATCCTTGTAATTTCCCACTCGTGTATTCGTTTACAATAATATGAGGTGGTTTCCACGGAGATCCAAAGGATTTTAATGAAATCTCCGCGAGTACATTTAATACTTCACGGCCGCATATCGGTGGATCATTTAATTGTTGTGTTGGCAGCGTGGAATAAAAAATCGGAAACCCTTTGAGTTTCATCGAGGAATTTATATACCGCATAAACTCGCTTGGCGGAGCTAACCCATATGAATCGAAATAGACAATCCCACGTGGATCAATCGCGTATGCAACCCAGTGAGTTCCCGATCCGCTGCTGTTATCAAGATTGATGATACCGGTTTCAACGTTATTTGGTTTTCTCGGTAATTGATCTCTCATAAAAACACCTCTGAAATTTTTAATCGCTAGTTTTTTAGCAGCATCAATTAAATCAAAATTGGACATAGGAACCATAGGTTCCTCAACCATAGGTTCGGAAATCGAAGATTTGTAAATCGAAGATTTTTCAACTAATAAACCGTTCCTGGTATTCTTCTTAGACCCGATCCGTTCACGGATTTCCCGCTGTACCATGAATACGGGGTTCCTGGTAGGTACAACCCCTTTCCCTTTTTTTTATATCCTTTCCCAGTTGCCTTTTTCAACGCCATCCCTGCCGCGGTACCAACGGCTCCCAACGCTGCCGCCTTCGCCACCGCTGGGGCAGCCGCTGCAATCAATGCTGGTATTGCGGCTAACAATGGAAATATACCACCTGATTTTATCATGTTCGCGATTGCGGCTTTCGAAAAATCAATTTGAACCCCTCGCTTATTTTTCAATGCATCATTGAAATGTTTTATTTGACGATCCGTTAATGATATTTTATGTGTACCTCCGGACATCTGCGCTGGTTTTAACGTTATTGTTGTTCCACATTCCTTAGCGGATTTTGATTTTAATTTCTTGACCTGACCATCAGTCAGCTTGACACTAACAACACTATATGGCATTTTATTGTAAAACATATTTATTCTTTCAATTGATCTAATTGGGAAAATCCTATGGAAACTTTTCAAGTTTCATTTACAGATTTTCCACTGGTGCATCAACGAGTCTCATTCGTCCGCCAACCCCTTCTAACAACATTGATTTGTCGCTGAGAATAACAGCAACCGCTCTATAATTAACATCACCAGGATCTATACGAGCCCTAAAATGTATATCAACAACGGATTGCCTTGTTAAATCAAGATGTTCCAGTGAAAAGTAATAAATTGGATACAAGTTCTTAAAATCGAGCTGAGATATTTGCAAACCAGTATCAACATTTTGATCACGACCCATATATGACAGCATCCGATGATACACACGTGCTATTTGGTTGTTTCCGTAATTAAGCTGTATATCCTCAGATGGTTCTTGTTGTCCGTTTATTCTCAGTGAAACCTCACTTACCCCTAACCGATCAAATATCATATGACTGCGTTCTTGGGAACCTAATCGATTCCGATTCTGCAGCGCTATAAATATATGACGTGGAGCTGAAACGCCTTGTTTTGATGCCAGGTGCCATGTTAATGTACCAGCGACATTATCCTCTTTAGCATCAGTCGTTGTTGTTAGCCAACTTAGCAATGATTTACCACCGGTTTCCATAAACGAAAGTAGCCGCTCTTCCGTGGTAATTGATGGAGTCATTACTGGCATCCATAATACTATTTTACTCAAAACAACTTTACCATCAGCGGCACCAGTACGCCAAATTGCATCATTGTCATTGCCTTTTCGCACTAACGCGATTGTGTGTTTGGCTCCATAGATGACTTTTCTGACATTTCTGCAGAATCCAAATATGTGATGGAGTGGAATCGCACATGAAAACTTTTTATCTTGTCCTTCCAATGCTAATTTTCGTGTTGCAAATCCTAAATTGAAATTACCATTAACGCCTCCGAGAATATCAAACGCAGCTCCGGGTCTAGCTCGACGTTCTGGATTAATTGCTTCTCGTTGATTATCAACTGCAGTATCTTGTGCTGTTAACACTTTAATGTATTGAAGGTGGTCAGCGTTATCAGAGGTATCCTTTGCAAACATCATAGATGGACCAGCCGATCTTGTATAATCATCGGAGTATCTTGATAGTCCGATTATTGTTGTTGCAACATCAACCTCGCGGTCTATTGATTCAATTTCTTTTCCATCAATGAGATATCTTGCACTTTCAAATAACGCCATTATACCGTTGTTGACGAAACCAACTCGGATATTTGAATCATTTGCATATGGGGTATCCTCTGCAACATTTGTTACAAGTTTTCCTTCTACTTCAATAAATGCTTCACATGGTAAAAAGTATTTACTGGTATCTTGAACTTGAAGTTCAATTCGCGATCGTAGGTCGGGTTGTATTGCATGATAGGAATAGTATTGATAATCGCGGACGGAATCATCCTTGCGCATTGGGGCTTCCATATCTAACGCGGGATCAGCTGTTCGTTTAAACATTTATAACATTACTAGCGTTTTCAATTGGTGAATTGCAAAGCAATTTCATCTTTATAATCATCGTCGTTGAAAATTCCTCGAATTTCTTTTTTGTTTCAAACCACTTCCTGCTATCGCGTTCATGATAGCGCTATCTGTTACCGGTGGTGACGAAGTCAATTGCGCTAGTTTTTCTTCCACTGCGTTATTTATTGCTTTGCTGATTTTTGCAGGCATCACTGTAGTTGATGGCAGCACCACTGACGAAGTCATCGATGACGAAGTCATTCGTGGTTTCTTTCGCACCAATGATGCTATTTTATCTTTCGCAGCAGAAAATGCCTTTCCTGCAAGATTTCCAACGAAATTGATTCCCTTATCACGGATAGCATCAATGGCTTTCATTGATAATTGTTTAGCTAACGGCGCCACCTTGGGAGCCATTCTTGTAAATAACCCCGCAATGGTATTGCCGAAACCATCTCCGTACCACGCGCGATAAACAGGCAATCGTGAGTTCACCACGTAGACACTTACGGGTTTATCATGGTTATAGTGTATAATCATCTTGTTATAAAACTAGTAGTTTTTCAATTAGTGATCAATCGCTTACATCCATAAGATTTTCATCGTTGTGATTTTCAACTAATTCAGCAATAAGTTCTCGATATACATTAATGTCCATGATACCACCAGCAAATAATCGTCTACAGATATCAGCGGCCTCGTTAATTATCTCGACGGAGTTATTTCCGGCTCGTTTCCCTCCGATGAGAACCTCTAACCGTGATATATCACTGAGAATATTACCAGGACATGTCACGGTAGAGTCAAATACATCCTTTGGATTTTTAATCGAATATCCCTTTCCGCTTGTTTCCTCAGTTGTACCAGTTGCGCCCTGACTATCATCAAGTAATTGCCTTTGTCGGCCTCGACTTTGTTTTTCTCGTTCTTGTTGTTTTTGTATACCATAACTATCAACTCCTACTTTAAAAGATCTATACTCAATTGTATCCTTTTTCAAATTACCAATAATCCCCTTATTCGTTTTATACAACCAATTAACCCATTCATCTCGGCTTATTCTACTGTTTTTATACTCGTCTTTTAAAAAATCCTTTCTAGAATCAAAGCTTTTGGCGGCGAAATCACCAAAAGTCGTATAATCCTGGTGTTTCTCCAATTGAGGTCGTTTGATTTCCTTTATAGCTCCTTCGGTGAGTTTGTCTATAAAGGAAACACCTCTTGGGGTGACGACATCAACAGGTTGTGGTTCAGGTGTGGAAACTCTTTGAGTTTCATCATCAATATCAGCTAATCGTTCATACTCACGCTGAGTTTTTATATCACTGGATAACTGTTGTATCCCTGCGCGTGTTTGTCCGGTCTCTGCTGCTACCTTTTCAAGCACACCAAGAACAGGCACTTCTCGTCGCTTGCCTTCCTTAGGAATATCTCCGTATATTGCTCGTTCAGTTGCTGTTTTCACATCGCTGGTCGCCTTAGTTACCGGGGCGAACAGTTGTTCACTTGACACAGAAAAGTCAGTCTGCGCTTGTTGTCGTTGTTGAAGTTGATCGCGAAGTCTGTCTCGAACCGGTATAAACTTTTTAATTGCTGCTAGCCGCTCTCGGGCTAATCTAGTTGTAAGCGATTCACCAACCATATATTGTTTGTGAACTAAATTTTCAAATGTGAAATCCGGAGGGTTTCCATCATAATTAAAAGCTTAGTTATTAAATAACTTAGTTATTAAATAATGTACCATCAAGCTAACGTATTCATCTTCGACAGGGTTAAACTGTACGACGCTATTCGCGAGTGTTTCAGAAATAACATCGCTGGGGATTTCAGAATTGTAATATCTGAGAATGGCGATGAACGATTTGTGTTAACGACGCGGCAACAAGAACAATTACGTGAAAATGGAGGCGTCGCGGTGATTACTTGCTACTACGACCAGATCATCCATTATGCACATAACTGCATGAGCAAGTCCAAACTGATGAGTATCCTTTCAGGAGAAAATCCTATGTAACAAGTGTTACAAAAAACGCTAAAAAAAAATAAATAAATTATTTAAATTATTTACGAAAGCCTATATTATTTTTTAGTAACACTCACGTGGTTAAGATACGGGTCGCTCCTCGTTTAACATTTTTCTAAGATCACGAACTTTAGAACCAATTTCAGCTCGTTTTTGATATTCTTGGCCAAGCTTTTGACGTATTGCTTCAACGGTGCTAAATAGCGTTATAAATAAATTAATGTCGTTACCGTACAAACAACCATTAATGGATTTTTGAATTCCTTTCACGAGCCTGTACATCCTAGGTAAAACATAACGACCCTTACTAGACAGATATTCAATATCTTCATATTCCGAGGTAATCTTGTCAACGTCGAGACTTTCAGATAATAATACCCCTTTATTATTTAAATTTGAGATTTCAGCAATTATAGCATTTACATCATTGATATCCATTATTTATATTTTTATATAAATAAATTTATTTATAAATATAGTATACTGTATCTCTAATTAATAAAAATAAAACATATATGACAACACATCTTTGGAACTCCTTGGGTGCCTTCGCATCCAAGTAAGCCCAAGGGGACCCGAAACATACATCTCCGGAAGGGAGGCCTAAGGTGGCAAACGCCATCTTAGACCGCCCAGAAGATATGCTTGAGGTATAACGTCACAACATGGACGGCACAATGACATATATTTCCGCTCGAGTGTTGCGGCAAATTTTAGGCATAACATATACTTAATTAACATAATTAAGGATGGATTATAATTCAATGGAACGATGATGGTATGATATATTTCCGCTCGAGTGTTGCGGCAAATTTTAGGCATAACATATACTTAATTAACATAATTAAGGATGGATTATAATTCAATGGAACGATGATGGTATGATGTGGGCGTGGTAAACCAAACCAACATGGCAACCCATGAAATCTCATTCATGGTTGCATGAGTTGGAAAAAAACACCAACCCACGCTACCGAGAATGCGATAGCATGGGTTGCCATGTTGGTTTGGCTGAGGGGGACCGCCCCACCCCCCCCAATTAATAGAAAAAAACATCTTCCGTTTCGCCATCAAATAATGTGTCTGCTATGGGGACCGAACACGTAGTAGTTGATAGCTATGTTTACAAGACAAACACGATACCATTACACCACGAACAGTCATACAGAATAGATATTTTTTAATATATATATATATATCTGATATACTTAACAATAAGAGATTTTTAAAATAGACAATTTTATGCTGCAACAATGAGAAATATTTTAAACAAAATAATACAGTTGTTTAATAAAACAGCGTTTTATATACTCTGTTATAATTCTCTAGATAAAATACAAGGAATTTTAACCACGCCCACATACTTCAATGAATAGGAAACACTCGCGTTCCGGCTGAGCGAACATAGGTAATGCGTGGATTATAAAGAACGTCTGTACTGAAAAGAACGAGTTAGCTGTCTGCTTTACTGCTAGTCCACCCACCCCACACATGAGATATGTAGATAAATAAAACTAATAATGCAGTTTTAGCCCACAAGTGACAATAAAAAGTTTTATTCTCTATCGAAAACTCATGCATTATATCTCCATTACAGTCACGTGGGCGCACCTAGTCAAGTACAGGTAAGCAGGCGACAAATTCCTTTGACGTCATAATACAAGGGAACTTAGTAGGTAGGGTGTGAATTGTAGTGCGGATTTATCCATAAAGGATTTATCTCCCTTAAATAGTTTCAGTGTATACGAACTTTATTTTATGACCATTTTTTTTAGACAGAGATGTTTTAATGATTTTTTCAGCAACAAATCGAATGGAAGTACTGCAAATATCGAAATATTTTCCAGCCGCATTTATCGACTGAAAGCTTCTCTCTTCATTATTTTCTAAATCAAACGATTTCACACCCTTGGGATGTTTCGCGTGCTTACCAGCGTTGCTTTTTAAAAGGTTATCGCGCTGCGAGACGGCTTGAAGATTCCCAAGACAATTATCAGTCTTCACGCCATTTATGTGATCAATCACAAGACCGTCTTCGATTAATCCGTAAAATGCTTCATAGATGGCTCTGTGACAGAGATACTTCTTCCTCCCAGCTGAAAACATCAAATAGCCCATATTATTCAGATACCCAACAGGTTCTTTGAGTCTGCGGTGCCTGACAACACCATCACTAGAGGCTTCGTAATTAGCAAGCACTGGGTGAGGTCTGAAATCTTGGCTCATTTGTATAATAATACTACTTGTCTAATTTATTATCTGCTTTAATTATAAATCTCTGGATATAATCTTGAGGGGTTTTTATTACTTTGTCCTTGATTTTATCAAGGATGACGGAGTCAATGATTCGTTTGTCATAGTAGCGTTTTAGTTCCCTGTATCGTTTACCCCCACAAGCAAGGCATAATTGCGATTTTCCTCTAACACCCACCCCACATTGGAGGCATGCGAGAGGGCCTTTTGAACCGTTTCTCACGCTTTGCATATGATACCCACAGAATTCGCTTCTGCATGATTTGTTACACGGGGTTGTAGATCCAATCATTAGCCACTTGCAGTGATTCATTATACTATATTTTTCTATTTAAATACTTGTTTTAATTATAACATGGAGGAGTTCAAGAGATTATCGAAAATTAAGCCCTGGAAAAATACTAAATTCAATCTTGATAGGGAGTTCAAGAGATTATCGAAAATTAAGCCCTGGAAAAATACTAAATTCAATCTTGATAGGGAGTTCCAAAGATTATCGAAAATCAAACCTTGGAAAAATACTAAATTCAATCTTGATAGGGAGTTCCAAAGATTATCGAAAATCAAACCTTGGAAAAATACTAAATTCAATCTTGATAGGGAGTTCCAAAGATTATCGAAAATCAAACCTTGGAAAAATACTAAATTCAATCTTGATAGGGAGTTCCAAAGATTATCGAAAATCAAACCTTGGAAAAATACTAAATTCAATCTTGATAGAGTCTCTGATACACCAAAACGTCTAATCGGTGATAGAACTATACTCGGTAAAATCAGGGAGTGTTTTAATGAATTCTACCGAGACGGTGCAGCATACTGTTGGTCGACATTTCGAATTATTGATGAAGATGTCAATGTACCCATCATCGATGCTACTATGAACGATAAAAGAGCAGCTGAGATAATTTCACATTTTGGCACGAAGAGGTATTTTTTCAGAATAAAATTCATTATCTACGACGAAGGTGAATGGATTATCAGGGATAAATTTGAACCAATCCTCAAGGATAAAAAAACTGTTATTGTGAGTAGAGATTCCAAACCAGGAATTCTAACTGGAATTGACAAACCATACTACGAGAGATCTTATCCCGTAACAGCAATCGTTTATGGGATATATCCGTTAAATGATAAACCCGATATTGCAAAACTAGCTCCTATGAAATATTCACCATTGACTTCGTCAAGGCTCAATTGTGTAGCAACACGGGTAATGGAACACTTCACAAATGCATCCCGAGGAAATAAACTAACTGATCTGCGACGTAGGAAAATAACAGAATGGGAACTGACAGTGAAACAGCACGGTGCAAAGATTTCTGATATAGCTAAATTAGAAACATCATTAAGATTCCCAATAACCGTTATGACGATAACCGGAGAAGTATTACACGAACCGAAATATAAATTACAAGGAGCGCCAATACAAATTATTGATCATAACGAACACGCGTGGACACCTGCAGTAACAATATTTCCACGAGATAGAACCGTGAAATATATCCCCCCGGAATTTTCCGGGGAATTTTCCGGGGATGTTTTCTATGAAGAGAAATTATTTGATGCTATTCATGCGTTGTGTAAAGATGATCCTGTGTCAGTGTGGTTACTTAGTAGTGCTGGTTCCGAATCAGGATTTGATCAATTTGTAAGACCAAATGGTGAATTATATCGCGTTGAAGAATTAGATAACAGAATGAGAAAAATCGCTAGTGATTTTTCACCGGAGAGTTTCCATGAAAAACTACTCACGGATAGTTTTACTATTCCATCAGTGGTAGCTCACTTCGCAAGAGAAAAAAACTCATGGCGTCCAACACGAAGTGATTTTCTCGAGGACGTTAAATTGAGTTGCATCGAATTTGGTCATGGAGGACTGTGGAATACAAAATACCATCGTGACGGTATGATTTCAATTGATATATCCGCGTGTTATCCTGGAAGTTTTCTCGGGTATGGGGAATGCGCTGAGTACTTCAAACGATTTGGACACCCCACGCATGAAATGACTCGTGTTGCGATTAATGGACCATTACCTGATTTTGATTTAACCGGATTCGCTCGTGTGATATCATTTGAACTCGCTACAGGGTTACATCCGTGTAGTTATGTTTGGCTCGGTAGACACCTATCTGAAAAGGCCTGGATGCCAATAGTGTTACTACGATATATGATTGATTGTGGCATGCTGATATCGTTGATTGTTTCCGAAGCTATTATATGCTATCGAGCTCAAAAAGAAGTTTGGCTACCACAACCCGATCTAGATAGAATAATCAACGAACTACGAAAACAGTGTCCAGATGGAAATTCTTCGAATTTCAGTGAAGAAGAAATCATAAATTGGTCTAAGAAGTTATTTGAAAGTAAAAAAGAACAAGCAAAGGATTTTGGACGAAAAATAATCGGTAAATTTACCCAGGGTGGAAGATACGACAATGCAAAATTTTCCTCGCGGTTGATCATAGACGTCGCTGAATGCGATTTTCTTGTAACGGATTTAACGAAACAGGGAAAACTTGTATCCCGTAAGGATGCTTTTCTATCCAATGGTGAGAAATTGGGTACGGTTGTTACCTACTGTGATGGATATAATTCCCAGTACACACATTTGAGAAGTTCTATGCTAGCTTATGCTTCTATCAATTTATTTTCGATGATAAATAGATTTCCTAATACCGCGGTTAGAGTAGCCACTGATTCGATGTATATACACAATAAGTACAAATCAGCTGTAGCGGCATTCACAGATCCGGAGGAAGCGTGGGGGCGTTGGCGATTTAAAAAGGAGATGCTACATGAGTATTGTGAATCCGCAGACGTTGCCATGGATGAAAAGTACTTAAAATGTGATGAGATTCAATCAGAATTTTCTAATGCACCACCGGTATCTGATCCAATATGTAGATACAAGACAGTTTATTTAAACGGTTGTGGTGGGTCAGGAAAGACAACTCGTGCAATTGAATTATATCGTGGTGGTGGAAATACTTGTATTCCTACTAACATGATTGTGTTAACACCGACTCACAGACTCGCCAGAGAGATGATACAGCGAGGGGTAAATGCTTGCACTTACCATAGTTTTTTTCGATGGAAAGGTGACAAATGGACTCCTGAGCGTATGGGTGATAAATTCATTCCTGAAATCATAATTTGGGATGAAATATGCACAGTGTCATTAGATGTATTAAAAACATTTCTTGAGTGGTTGTTAAACAAAAACACAAAAGTCGTCATGTGCGGTGATCACGGCCAACCACCACCATTTGTCGGTGGATCTCCACATGAATGGCTAAAGGGTTCTGTAGACTATTATGAAGAAATTAATACCGACCATAGATCACTTGATGAACAATTACGCGAGTTCAAAGCACTGCTTAGATTACAACCGGATAAAATCCAATGCGAAATAGCGCGTGAAATAATTTCAGAAACTCCTATGAATGATTTCTGGGAAACGTGGAGACCAAATGATTTGATAGTAGCAAGTAGAAAAATAGTCAGAGACACACTTCAGATGAAGTTATTTGAATTGCATAAAGAAAAATTTGCAACGCTTCCAGTACCGTTGTGTTATAGGCCTTCGGATACACGAAAGCAGAATATAGAAGTTGATATTCCAAGCCTGACAAAGTCAGGAAGTGAAAAGCAGATTCTCGTGTTAAATGATATTGTGCTGGTTGATATCAATGTCGTTGAAGATGCATTGCGTGCTAATAAATCCCCATGGACGCTAGGATACGCAGCAACAATACACTCTTCACAGGGATTGACTATATCGGATACAATTGTTTGGATGGTAGATAATCGCATCGAATGGTCGAATTTAGTCTATCTCGCAGTATCCAGAGTACGAAGAATAAATCAGCTTCGAAGAATTGTTTTTGATGATAATGACACCACAATAAATGATATTGATGTTAAAATTATTGATAAAAAACTCTCCGGTTACAAACAACAGGACAAAAAAAAACAACGAGAATTTGATATTGATGCTGAATTAATAATTACGCTGAAGAAACAACAGAATAATCACTGCGCGAGTTGCAATTGTATAATGCGTTGGCAGTATTCGGATAAGGATCCTCGCCAATTCACCGTAGACAGAAAAAATAACAGTCTCGGTCATGTCAGAAATAATGTGATGTTGACTTGTCTTGAGTGCAATAGACGCAACGGTGCTAGTTAAGACCATGCGGTGGCAATTGAGTATCCTCGGGAATCACTTGCAGTTGTTGTCGAGTAAATCCTCGCTGAGGAGCAGTTGAATCCAGTTTATAGATTGCTGGTCTACCAGTTGATCGTGTTATACTAGATATCTTATGCGTAGTGACGCTCCAAATAGGATCAGTAGCCCTTTTTCTACCCCCTTCAAGCTCTCCTGGTTCGTATAAGTACCTAACAGTGACATTACTACCAAGAATTGGTTGGGAAACGCTAGCGTTTCTAGGGAAATCTTTTTGTGGTTGTACGGGTATAGACTTCTTTTTAATCGCGTTGATAGGTTTCATGTTGATTGTTCTAGTAATCTCGTTATTCAGTGCAGTAATCACAGCTGGTAACCTTTTGACCCATTCACGGGATCGCTTTTCTTGAATGAATTCTTTTGCGTATTGATATCCAAATAACCGCTCAGCAATCGTCCGATTAAATCGTTCGACAATGGCCTGATCGCGATGTAGCGCAGTATGCCCTCGTCGTATGGTGACATTATGATTTTTCATTGTAGATAGAACTGCACCCTGAAATTCCTTGCCAGGATCAACCTGCAATAGATTCGGCCAGTGCAGAGGACCTCGTCGATAAATCCTTTCAAATGCAGAAGCAACTTCAGTGGCTGATTTTGTTTTTAACGGTTCTGCTTCTTTGTATCGACTTGCAATATCAACTACGGTTAACGCGTATTTGTAACCACGATCATGTGGCAGAAATAATATATCAGCCTGATGAACTTCATTAGGAGCGGTCACATCAAAATGCGAGAATTGAATTTGTTTAGGTGGTGGTAGATAAATTTGCCATAGTGCCTGTTTAGATAACCAATCCGCCGCTGTAGTTTTTTTCACTTTTGCAGCGCTAGCGAGTTTATGTACTGCTGATTTACCCCTCCAGTATCCTCTTGGGGAATAATAAATTGATTCCATATTAAAATGGTAGCATTTTCAATTACCAGCACCCATCATCAATTTGCCTTTCATAGCTGATTTTACCAACCACGAAGCCAACTTTTCTTTAAAAGATTTATCAGGAATAGCATTTAACGCATGAATTAATTTCACATCCGCGAGATGCCTGTTTTGCAGGTTGCTGCTTTTATAAGCAACATCATGAAGGTGACAGGCCTTATCAATGGCGTTTATTGGTTCTTCACCGGGTCGGGGTTGATTTTGATCATCAAGTCTGATATCTAATCGTGTTCCGGGACCACAGTAGCTATATCCTGGAAGGTGCTTTTCTCCGGGGTACTTTGCCCATGGGGTTCCAGGGAGCTTTGTCAATTTGGCTGCGATATCACCTCCTCGTTTTTTTTTAAAACATCTCCGGATTGTAAAATCTTTGATTTTGTAGAAATAAATCTAAACTTTTTTATACCACATGTTGCACATCTACCAGTTAGTGCTGATCTGTTATTTTTAGTTGTAACCGTCGTCACATCATTTGTGCTAGTACGCGTTTTACACTTCACACAATATAGATCCATAATTTATGTATAGAGATATGAATATAATTGATTTTTCAGCGACTAAAATAAGAGAACCAGTGAAGCATCATGCAGCGCTACCAAACTCTATCCGCGCAATTATAATCGGGCCATCTGGATCCGGTAAAACGCAATTGTTGCTCAATTTAATAATGAGATGGATGAAGTGGGATAAGTTGTATTTAATTGCCCCTAGCGTAGATGATCAACGATGCTATGAAGTGTTAAAGGATTTTAACGAGAATGCATCAGAAATTAAAGGTGAGAATACCATTGATTTTATAACTGATATTGACGAGGCGCCATCCGTGGATGACCTTGATGGGAGCATTAACAATTTAGTCGTATACGACGATGTGATGTTAGACAATCAAAAAAACCCAGCTAGAATATTTTCCCGGGGGCGTCACAAAAACACTGATGTGATATATGTCACTCAACGCTACACTCAGATTCCAAAAGTGATCAGAGATAACTGTAATATTCTTGCTGTGTTTAACGGCGTTGATACACATACGCTACGAAATATTTGGCAGACATGGTGTTCCGATATGGACTTCAATCAATTTAAAAATTTCTTTAGTCATGCTCAGTCAACCCCGCATGGATTTGTAACAATAAATTTACATGATCCTCGGACTCGATATCGTATCGGACTCGATCAAATATTCGGTTGAAATCATTTATTATTTTTTGTTAACCTAGAACTGAAAACTTTAGCAGCAGAGAGGGTGGATGACAACGACGTTGGCGTATATAAGGAAATCTTATTTTATCGAATAGACGCCATTTTTTTTACTATTTGGCAGAAGCCTCAGATTTCCGAATCGACGCTCGGAAAGTTGTGAGGTTCACCCTCTCTGCTGCTTAGCTTATAACAAGAATTTCACCGTGAGTTCGTATTTGAAGGTGCTTTAAGTTAAGATAATTAATATTTGTACACAGCAGAAAGTTCAGTACTGAGACGCCAATATAGAGACTATGTAAGATTGTGATCCGAGTCCATGATATAGGTAATTTATTATAATGACTTATCGAACTCAATTTCTCACAAATGAGTTTTTATTGGTTGGGAAAACAATTCATAACAAAAGTCACATACATACGATATTGCAGAAACTTTTTAATTAACTATACAAAACATAATGACAACCTTCAGTATACATAATTGTGACTAGAATATTTTTTTTCTCATCAATACTTATATATATATATATATATATATATATATATATATATATATATATATATATATATATATATATATATATATATATATATATATATATATATATATCAAAAGACACTGGAACATTTTACTTTTATCCATCGTAGTGGTCAATTCTTCACAAATATTTTTTTTTTATAGATTATTAGATCGTTTCTCCATTTTACGGCGCCATTAGACACACGCTGACCTAGCCTGATCTCTTTCACTTAACAGGCTAGCTTTAGGAACTTTTTCAGTCAGCAAATATATCTTGCTACAAATTATGGGTAATGCAAATTGGAAGCAATATAAAACATTGTAGTACAGCTTTCAATTGCTTCCAATTTGCATTATCCATAATTGAGCATTTCCAAGCCGCAAATTGGTACTTCATGCTACACATCAGAAATCATGACCCAAATACAAAGAATAATTGCTATCTCAAATTGCTTAATATTTGTGCTTAATAGACCAACAAATTGTTCTCCACCTTTTTTTATTTTGACTGGCGGCTAGTCAAAAGAAGAAAAAAAGTGGAGAACCATTTGTTGGTCTAGAGTGCAATATACAACTGGTACTGATCTTCAGAACCAGTCTCACGTTAAAAATAAAGGATATTTTCCAATACTACACATCTGTAGCTGTGTCCTTCACACGTGATTGTATAATACATTTGTCCTTTAAAAAAAAACACGCATGACTTACTTTGTGCAAGGGATTATTGTCGTGTCATTTAGAGATAGCTTTCACTCAAAATAGTGGGAGGCCCCCGAGAGGCTGAGTGGTCTAACGCGCTCTCCATTACGGATCACTGCCATCTCACCTGTCTGCGTTGGTTCGAGTCTCAGATTCGTCGAATGTGGGTAAGTGAGAAAGCTTGCCAGTACTACTCATGGGTCGGTGGTTGTTTCTAGGGTCTTCCCGGGTTCTTCCTCCACTACTAATACTTGCCGCCATGTATAGCCTATCGTGTGTTGAAAAAATGGTGTTACACCCTACAACAACAACAACAACAACAACAAACACTCTATTAAGGTCTCATATCTTATGGTATCGATATTAATACCAATATTTGACGGGTTCTTTGTTTCAGAATTGGATAAGATGAAAGGTCTTAAAATCAAATTGTCCTCGACACATTACAAGGAGACATCATATCTGTGAGACATCAACCAGTTCAGCACAAAGGGGCCGTCCATAAATGACGTCACGCACCTATGGGGGAGAGGGGGGTCACACATTTGTGACGAGGGGGAGGGAGGTTGTTTAAGAAATGTGACGTCACATCAAAATGCGCAACTTTAAATAAAAGTTCCACTTAATTTTTTGATTGCTTACAATTTATTTAATGACATTTTAAGTAGCTTCACGCATGTCGTATTAGAACTACCAACACCCCTAGTAGCCACAATAATGGCTTTTTCCAATAACATTCTTCCGTTTCCAGTCCACTGGTGTCGACAAATCCATTTTGAAATGTTTTTTCTCGCCAAACGTTTTTAATTTTAAACTTTTTTGTGCTATAAAATTAAATTTTAAAAGTTTGATTGAAAAGTAAATAATTTATAAGTTTGATAAAAAAAAATAATTTATAAAGTTTTATATTTTTCAGATTTCTATTATAAAAGATCCTACATCTAAGAAATATAATAATTAAAGTTTATATATATATATATATATATATATATATATATATATATATATATATATATATATATATATATATATATAATGTGTATATTCCAAACATAATAAATTAAAGTTTATATTACACCAATAATAATCTAAAAAAAAATATTTGTGAAGAATTGACCACTACGATGGATAAAAGTAAAATGTTCCAGTGTCTTTTTGAAGCGTACGTGCTGGCATATCCTACAAAGAGCACAAAGATTTGCCAAGAAGAAGTGGTTCAAAAGTGGAATGGAATAAAAAGTGATGCAGATTTGCAAGTTAAAGCTGATCACTGGTTGCAAGAATTAAAAACCAATTGCCGCCACATAAAAGGATCACTTCTGACGTTTTGAGCTAAACAAACATCATATGCCGATTCAAAAAACTTCAAAAAGTGCTTGTGACAAACCCAGAGAATTCTTTGTTCAACTACAAAGTTTCAAAGTATTTTTTATTTGTTGTTGTTATAGTTACTTTATTTGATAATTGTAGTAGAATTTGAATACAATATTCTGAACATCTGCATTTTTTGCTAGACGACGAATATTTTCAAAATAATTTTTATGCCAGTTTTAGCTTTCCAGTGCCTCCTGTTTTCTCCTACAATATCAGAGTGCAGCGCCACACGAAACACATACTACAATGACAATAATGTGATTTGAAACATGTTAATTTTCAAATAGAAAATACGGCTTTTTCAGGGGAAGGGATGGGGCTCAGAGCCTTGTGACGTCATATCTGAGGGGAGAGGGGTTCAAAATCGGACAAAATCGCGTGATTGCCCCAGCTTTCTAGCTGCCAGGTAAAAATAAAAACACAATCCTAGTTTGTCTTACATGGAAGAAGCTGTATATTAATTTATTTGATACCCTTTACGAAATTATGAATATATATATATATATATATATATATATATATATATATATATATATATATATATATATATATATATATATATATATATATATATATATATAGTGAAATGAATCTTCACCATAGGCCTTTATTTGAAATTGTATACGTATTAGGGTATCTTGGGGATATGTTGAGCAGCATTGCGAACGAACTATTGTGTCTGTCACCGATGTTGACTTGCTGTTCCGTGACTAATTGATTTATTTACCGTATTTTCCCGCATATATCCAGCAGAGGCAGATAATCCGCACCCTTATATAGCCCGCGGGTTTTGGGGTTTTGTCTAAAATATCGTTGGCATAACCCGCACCTTTGTATAACCCGGAACCATAGATTGATGAATTTTTTTGTGTATGTTCACATTGTCTACCATTACTGTTTTTAGAAGGACCGAATTCGTCAATGCTCACACGTGGATGACGAACGATACTACAACTACTACATTTTCACTCACTCGCCCAACATGCAAATTTGTATTTACGCTATCAAGTCAGTCGGCCCCGGTCCATATTCATCCCTCTGCATCAGTTCAAGTTAGTCACCCTACCTCCACAATATTCCGGCTGACAGCGGGCAGATTTGAATTTTGAAGCCAGGTACTTGTGATCCGGATATGCAATGGTGTGAGGTCCTGAGGCTGAATGCCACAATTGTCAATTTCGAATGTAGCTCGCATGACGTCAATTAACTATTCAGGCTCGGTACACAGTGCTTGTGCACGTAGGCTGTCTATAGGAGCTGTGTCTCAACTACAGGCTACATACACGCGGACATTTTGAAATAATCTTGTATTCTTGTGAAGTGTAGATTCGAGTTTAAATAATTTCTTTATGTTTAATTTAAAAAATGCCGAAACGAAAGTCTTACACAGCCGACTTCAAGCTAACTGCCATTGCGTATGATGAAGTGCATGGCAATAGAGCCACAGGCAGAAAATTTGATATTGATGAGAGTGTAATCCGAGGTTGGAGAAAAGAAAATGGAACGTTGGAGAAGATGAATCCACGAAAACGTGCTCGTCGCGGACCTAAAGCAAAATGGCCTCACCTTGAAGCTGACCTGAAGCAGTGGATCGTGGCCCAGCGGGACAACAATCGACCAGTCTCGACAGTTGCCATCAAACTGAAGGCCAAACTCATGGCAGCAGAGAAGTACATTGTTGATTTCAAAGGAGGAGTGCTTTGGGTATATAAATTTATGAAGAGGAACGAATTGTCAGTCAGAACACGAATGACCGTCGGCCAACGTCTACCCAAAAATTGGGAGAAGAAGATGGATGATTTTCGTGAATTCGTCACCAAGGAAATTCAGGAGCTTGACCTTCCCCATTCTGCCTTTATTAATATGGACGAAGTACCGATGTGTTTCGACATTCCGGCGACAAGGTCGGTGGACGAAGTCGGCGTTAAAACCGTTAAAGTGTCACCAACCGGGCAAGAACGAACCTCTTTCACGGTTGTACTGGCTTGTGCTGCAAATGGAGTGAAAATTAAACCTATGGTGATTTTCAAGCGGGTGACAATGCCTCGTGAGAAACTACCTTCAGGCATTGTTGTCCATTGCAACAAAAAAGGATGGATGAATTGTGATGTAATAAAAATCTGGATCGATAAATGTTATCGAGCCCGGCCTTGGGGATTTTTCTCCCCGAGATCTCTGTTGATTTTTGTTTCGATGGTGGCACACAAAGAAACAGAAGTTCAAGCAGTTATAAACTCTTGTGGTGCGCATATTGCCGTAATCCCTGGAGGTCTAACTTGCAAGTTGCAGCCTCTGGATATTGCAGTCAACCATCCCTTCAAAACTTACGTGCGCGCGGAATGGGAAAATTGGATGGCGAATGGGGAACATTCGTTCACCCATGCAGGCAGACAACGCAGGGCAACATATGTAGAAGTGTGCAAGTGGATTGTGACAGCTTGGAACAAAATAAAACCGGAAACGATGCGAAATGGATTCGTCAAAGCTGGATTGATCCCTCCTCCTGTTGAAGCTCCAGCAAGTTCCGACGATACTGACGAAGAAGAAGAGGATCAACAAGTCACCGAGCTGCGCCTTCAGAATGCTCTTGACATTCTGGACAATGACAGTGACATTAATGAGGATTTTGAGGGTTTCAGTGATGCCGCCAGTGATGAAGATGAACCAGATAATTAATTATGATATTATTAGTTTTAAATTTTATTATTAAGATTCAAGTTATTACTCATTAGTCTACCCATATTTTATAGCAAAATAATATCAACCAAAGAAAATAAACTTTAATTCTTTGTCTTCATCTTTGCTATTTATAATGTCTTTGTTTTCAATCATCGGAAGCGGTCTGTTTGAGACGAGTCGACAAGATAAACAACAAAACACGTGTTTTTAATTTTTATCTTTAAAATATTAATTAATTCAAAATATGTAAAATTAGGTAGTTATTTCAATTGAAAACAGAGAATATTGATTATGAAAACATGACGGATACGAAATTTTAAGTTTTAATCCCGAAATGTTGATTTGGTCCCGATACCGTAAGTTGTTGTGAAGTCACCGTAGTAGCCATAATATCTAACCCTAGCAAAACAAAACTAGAACAATATATAAGTTATGTAGTTATTTTTTTCAAACAATATATTGAAATATTATTATGTGTAAAAAATTTGTGGTATAGCCCGCACCCTTATATACCCCCCCCCCTTGCGGGGTTTGTAATATCTGGTATAACTCACGGGATATATGCGGGAAAATGCGGTATAGTGAAATGAATCTTCACCATAGGCCTTTCTTTAAAATTGTATACGTATTATTGCGAACGAACTATTGTGTCTGTCATGGATATTGACTTGCTGTTCCGTGACTAATGACGCCTATTGTGTTCTAAAATAAATGGGAGCAGTTATTTGGGCAAACGAACTTTTGAACTCTGTCCATTGAGGTCAGTGGTAAATCTAAGCACTGCCATTGCTTTGACGTCTTTAGTCGTCATACTTAATGATGAAAAATTACGCAAATCAGAAACCAACCTAAAAAACCGCAACCCGCAATCAAAAAAAATTTCACGCAACCAAATTTCGAAAGGAGACCCAATTGGGCGAAAAAACCGCGTATCTGGCAACTCTGCATACAATGATTTTCAGGACAGCACGTGCTTCGTATCCGAATTTTACGCAATTTTCTAAAGTGCACTGCATATTTTCTCGTTTCTTGAGTAAGTGTGTTTTATGTTTGTTTGTTTCTTTTTATATACCAGTAGTGCAACTAGTGAATTGTTGGCTTCAATATCAACACTTTCGATTTTTTTATCAATAGGCCGTTGAATGTCTATAACAGTATCAGCTATAATGGATAATGAATCATTCCACTTGAGATTGAAACTTATACCACAATTAACATACACAAAGCACATTCATATAATGTAAGGTGTTGGCCATTTAATTGTCTGAGTGGGGTGGGACCGTCATTTGCTTTTGAGCTGCAATGATCTGAAATATTCTCTTTTCTTTTTTCTCAAGATAATTATTTTGTCTTCAAAAATATGATGGATATACTTAGTCCCATAATGTAAGACATATCACAAGTTATTTATGTTTTAGTGCTACGTCTTACTACCCAAATAATAATAATAATAATAATAATAATAATAATAATAATAATAATAATACTAATAATAATAGTAATAATAATTATTATTATTATTATTATCAATAGTGAGGACTTTGTATAATGCCTTATATTTAGACGATATAAACGCATTACAACATATATAATGATATGAATACAAAAAAAACCAACAAATAAAAACAATCACCATAAAATTGGAACACAAAATAAATGCTGAAAATATTTAAGGTAGGAAACATTTTTAGGTCTTTGAGTTTGTTCTTGCAGACGGAAAAGGTGAGTTTTAAGAGCAATCTTGAAAGAGATCGTCGTGTCCTTGTGTCTAATTTCAATGGGCAATTCATTCCACGTTGCTGGTCCCTGGAATCCAAAAGAACGTAGTCCATATGACGTCGTTTTCATAGTGGGAATAATGAGTATAAGATTGTCAGAAGAGCAGAAGAGGAGAGTAAGTATCTTGCTGGTGTGTACAAATGGGTGAGGCCGGATAAGTCTGCTTGACTGGAGTCCGTCAGCGAAACGTAGCACAGAGAACAAATTTTTTGTTTGATTCTGGATCGAATGGATATTGTTTGAGGTAAAGGATGTGAATGAGAAAGTCTTTGTGTTGTGATCAAAAATGGCCTCAGCTTTATCATCATTCATCTGCAGCTTGATACATATCATCCAAGATTTTACATAAATGCACCTCTCTACTCCTTGTATGGTTGCATCAACGTCAGTTGGCTGGCTAGACTTGTATATTTGGGTGTCATCAGCGTACAATTGGTGAGACACTGGGTGACGATCCATGACACTTGAAAGCGGCTGAGTGTATAGAATGAATAGAACACGTCCAAGAACAGACCCCTGTGGAACACCACAACATAGATCAACTTAGCTGGAGTTTATTCCATTTGCAGATACAATTTGTGTCCTGCTGACTAAAAAGGACTTGAACCACTGTACGGCTGTATTGTGAATGCCAACTACATGCTGGAGACGGTGAAGTAATATATCATGGTCTATTGTGTCAAATGCTACAGACAAATCAAGGAGGGCAAAGACTGTAATCTTACCGCTATCCAAGACAGAGAGAATGTAATTCAATACTTTCAGAAGAGTAGTTCCAGTATTGTGGCAAGGGCGATATGCAGACTGTACATTGCTAAAAAGACTGTTTGAATTCAAACGAGATACAAGTTGGATTAGAACAACTTTTGATAATTTTTTTTTTATATGAACGGGGGATTAGAAACTGGGCGGTAGTTCTTTAAACCGTTCTGGTCAAGCGTTGGTTTCTTCATCAGAAGCTTTACGATGGCAGTTTTGAAATATGATGGGAATTCCCCGTACTAAATCCATAGAGACAGGTTCAAATGCTCCTTATGGTTGTCGCTAAAATTCTTTATCGTAACTGTATGGTGAGGACGAGTCAATTGTGTTGTCAAGTGTACCTCTAATGGTTTGTACTTTGTCACTCTAGAAATTTGCAAATAGGCCTGGAAGGTCTGCTGGAGAAAGGTAGTTGGAAGTGGTGTACATTTGTTCTTTACCTGTTTCTACCACTGCTAGAAGCTGGTCTCTAATACTGCTATACCACGAAGAACACGTTTTAATTGATACTCTGCACTTGGTGGCTGGAGCATTTTTTTCAAGCAATGAACGCAGGCAGTTATCGAGTTGTTCTGTTGTAGGAGGTAAGAAGG
The DNA here is from genome assembly GCA_029339505.1 of Unio delphinus. Classification (NCBI taxonomy): domain Eukaryota; kingdom Metazoa; phylum Mollusca; class Bivalvia; order Unionida; family Unionidae; genus Unio; species Unio delphinus. The sequence goes on along the minus strand of JAQISU010000055.1, from coordinate 17,441,833 downwards.
TTGTTAGGTTTTCATGCATGTCATGCTTTAGTTTGGTTCTATGTATCACACGGAGGTTTCGCTTTGTAGCAAATAAAGGTGGATGGTGAGGGACTGATACGTCGAGATGGCATACAATGCCGGTTTAAGCTTGAAAACATGAATGGAATCTAGGAGTTTTGACGTGAATGGGTTTCCAAGAATAATTAGGTTGCCACCTATCGAATTCCCATATTCCAGAAGATTCGGAAACTGCTCCGAAGGAGAGATTCAGTCAGCTTGTTTTTTCTACTAGGAGTAGACGGTAGAGGCAGAACAAAAATGGTCTGACCTTTGTTCCAGTGTGAGTGTTGTTTGGTCTACTTCAACGATATGTGACAGAAACTGAAGGTTGTGTTATACTTTTCACATTTTATAATGGAATTCTTTATGATGACAGCAATTACACCTCCGCGAGAGTGGCGGGGTAACGACTTGATGGAGTATGCACTTGGGCTCATCGCCTGATGTTTTTAGCCATGCTTCTGTCAGGAAGAAGACGTCGATATTCTGGTCGTTGATAAAATTAACTATTTCTGCGCTCTTTTCCGGTGGTCCTACTGATTGGGCGTTGAATTATGCAGCGGTATCTCTGAGACAGTTGACACAACGGTTGACGATTTAAGATGGATTTGCACCAGATTATCAAAATTAATGGCCGAATTTTGAAATTGTTTAGCTGAAAAAAGCCGAAAGGGAGATAACTGGAATTCATCTTCCTGTTCTACACCGGCCAGATTTGAAACAACGTTTTTTTTTTTTTCGTGCTTCTGTTTACAGTTAAATAATGATGAATGTAGTCCCAGTTCGTTTAGTCTTGAGCACAATGTGGTGTGGAGAGCCAAGAAATGGTCATTTCAAGCATTCAATGAAGGTCTATCGTAAGAAAAAACGGGTTGACTGGCGATCACGTGATGGCGGTTCATTAAAAAACAAAGGACGTCTTAACAGTAGAACAAGACAGCTGAGAAAAATTAGAATTGTTCTCTTTTCCAAAACAAGGAGATGAAGAGATCCATACGAACTGAACAGTCAATGCATGATGAAACACAATAATGTAGACGAAGATAGACAACAAGCACATATATCATGAAAAAGAGCACAAAAACGGAAATTCTGTGTCAAGCCGGTTAATCGATAGCGGCCATTTTTCCGGAAGTCAAACCCGATTTCTGCACTCCCGGCTTTCATTGCTTTCCAGCAAACTGATATGTAGGCCAATAAACCTTGAAAACCTGGTCCAAATCGCTTGTATGATATTAAAATTATTAGAGAAAAGACATCAGAGTAAGTAAAGTCTCACTTAAACATTTTGTCTTTGCTTTGTACAAAGCGTTTTTATTGGTTGCGAGTTGTGTGAGATATTCCTGAAATAATGGCCTTGTATAGCATGTAGTTGGTTGACATCGGAACGAATAGTCAGTTTCAGGAATATCTGACACACTTGGCAGTCCACATCGACATTCTTTAAAAAAACTGATACGTAATTAATATACTTACTTTGCTGTTTTTATCCTGGTGGAATCAAAATCTGACTCTTGCAAAAGGACGCATTTTTATGTTTCGCTGACATACATTTGAATTTGTTGAAATGCGACTGTAGTCGATGTATGCCGAAGTAAGTACAAGTAGGTAATGCGGGGGATATGTTTCCTGAACTAAACGAAACGTTGCTTTCAGTTCCAATAGGCGTTATATATTTTTATTCTTTTCACACATATAAGCCAAATTCGTATGTGGTTTACATATACTTTGAGTTAGGATTGGAAATGCGTTGACATGTTGGTGACTGTCTGTCACAGTTAGACTAGCATTGGATATCAAATGCATAACTTGGGCTGCATATGAGCAGCCGACTTGGCTTACGTTTTTACATGTGTCTGCTACAGGGGTAAATATCTAAAAATCTAGATAGTTGATGGATGATTAAAATTATGTTAATTTGTTACAGTACTAGTGAACTGTATTCATGTATAGGGCACATACTGATTCTTTTAGCTGTCTTGTCACAGGAGAAATATTCAAGATAGCTCTTTCCTGTCAAAAATGAATGTAAAAAAGAGGTTTTAGTGGCAGTGTTGGTTCACTATAAAAGCCATTAGTTGCATAAGGTTTTAACTTTAATACCTCTGTCAGAATCTTGCAAGCATCTTTCAGCAAAAATCATTAGTTAGTTTTTATTTGCATCTTTAATGTAATATTAGTTTCATTTTTCTGCAATAGGTCATCGTCGGATGAACATTTGCCCCCCCACCCCCTTTTTGAGACCTTAAGAACAGATGTAATACCTAGCAAACAGATGAATCGCTTTACAGGCATCAAACTGGTACACGCCAAGCGCTTTAAGTGCGATAGAAACAATTAAGTCATTGTTTGTTGCTAATTATGTTCATCTGATAATGAATATTTGTGGAAATGTTCCGAATACACCTTTGCCAATGCGGATAGATTGTTGATCGTACATGTACAATATACGTGCCATTAGTTCTAGTCGCTAGCAATATAAAGTGCGCATTTACAATTCCACCACTTCTACGCACAGTCACAGGTTATTCGAACATAGTGTCTAACATTTTCAGCCACGGCCATTTAGAAGTCGTATTTACAAATAATGATTTTCAAATTAAGGGTTATTTTCGCGCGACCGCACAGAACTGTACTAAAAGAGGTCTGCTTGCCGTTCGACGGAATGAAAGCTAGAGGCGCTTGAAAGTTTATCAATATAGGTATCGGGCGAAGAAATACGAGTTGGTTCTAATATCCCGCACTTTAAATCAACCGACACAGTTAAGTGACAGAGTTACCCTATTTATACTGTCAAAACTTTCGCAACCAAATAGAAGCGATGCAGAATCCCAACGGATCAGAAAAGGAAGACAAGGTAAGCGTTTTCTTATATGAGTATGATTAACCAGCGTTCTTTTTATCGAAAGCTCCAAGCACAAAGTTCATTAAGTATGCTTGATACGTTGTACATATTCAGTGATGTGTACTGAACTGTGTACTCCAGTATTTCCTACCTTTATTACTTATGGCGGATGTGAAATGTCACGAGCGTGAGAATAATCGGAGAGAGAGAGAGAGAGAGAGAGAGAGAGAGAGAGAGAGAGAGAGAGAGAGAGAGAGAGAGAGAGAGAGAGATTGGGGGGGGGGGGAGGCATGAGTGCCCGGAACCAAGCTTTTCCTGTACCGTATTTACTGGGTTTCTTTCTTTTCGTGGTGGACAGGCAAATTCAGTCTCGCCGCACATAATAGCTGGCAAAATACTCTCTTTTATAAAGTTGTATTGCTGGTGAAACCGGATATTTAGGTTTATTGTTTCTGTTCTGAGGTCATAAGTGGTCATGCATGAATATACGCCGAGCAATTCTACAGCTGCGGGAAGTTTTATTTAAGAAATTAAAGGACTGATTTATACACAAAGGAAGGATGATATATACGGTTCTAATCCTTCTAGATGTACATACAGCAGATAATACACAGATTTTATTTACTAATTATGGTGAGCTGAATGAAAACAGTCTCATATAACTTCCCTATTTTCAAACTACGAGGTAATACCTATTCCTTAAATCGTCTGAAAATTGAAATAATTAATTAGGATTTAATAATTGTGCTGATATGTATTCAGATATTATCAGCTATAACACTCGTTTTCATCAGGATCTTCAACGTCAAGCACATAATGCACCGTGCGTGTTCAAGTGTATGTCTGTGATATTTACTGCGTAAGTGTTGGTGGCTGAACTCTATTTGTATGCATTACAATATCATTACGATTACAAAATATTGTCAGTTTTAACCTCGATATATCATGATGCTAACATTCGTATATTACGATTGTCATTTTATTTGACTCCGATTACTACGCAGTTGTACTCGGCATCTACGTATGATTGTCATTTTATTTGACTCCGATTACTACGCAGTTGTACTAGGCATCTACGTATGATTGTCATTTTATTTGACTCCGATTACTACGCAGTTGTACTCGGCATCTACGTATGATTGTCATTTTATTTGACTCCGATTACTACGCAGTTGTACTCGACATATACGTATGATTGTCATTTTATCTGACTCCGATTACTACGCAGTTGTACTCGACATATACGTATGATTGTCATTTTATATGACTCCGATTACTACGCAGTTGTACTCGACATATACGTATGATTGTCATTTTATTTGACTCCGATTACTCCGCAGTTGTACTCGGCATTTACATATGATTGTCATTTTATATGACTCCGATTACTATGCAATTGTACTCGGCATATACGTATGATTGCCATTTTATATGACTCCGATTACTATGCAATTGTACTCGGCGTAAACGTATAGCTGTCAGTGAACGAGTGTCCATTATACTGATGATTGTAAATACAGCATGATTATTACACAAATCAAGATTACTTAATTCACCAAATCAAAATTACTTAATTCACCAAATCAAGATTCCCTAATTCACCAAATCAAGATTCCCTAATTCACCAAATGAAGATTCTCTAATTCACCAAATAAAGATTGCCTAACCTAATTCACCAAATCAAGATTACTAAATTCACCAAAACAAGATTACTTAATTCACCAAATCAAGATTCCCTAACCTAATTCACCAAATCAAGATTACTTAATTCACCAAATCAAGATTACTTAATTCACCAAAACAAGATTACTTAATTCACCAAATCAAGATTCCCTAACCTAATTCACCAAATCAAGATTACCCAATTCACAAAAGATTGAAATAAAAAGAGCTGAATATATTAATGTTTGTGGATTAATCTCAAATGTCAAGTCCTCTAGTAATTCACACGAAACAATTCGACTACAGCAGTCCGAGACCAATATTAACAATGCTACATTATTTGTACAAAATAATTAGACTCGATAAAAGACGTGTTTTTATGTACCGGTATTTATGTTTTTAATCTCGGCAAGATGTGTGCTCATGTGCATTTTATGCTTTTACAGTTTAATATCGGTAAGAAGCATTATTATATGTATTTTATATTTCTAATTTCGTAAACGTACTTTTAATCTCGTGTGTTTATATGTATTTTATACTTTTAATCTCGTGTTATACTTTTAATCTCGTGTGTTTATATGTATTTTATACTTTTAATCTCGTGTGTTTATATGTATTTTACACTTTTAATCTCGTGTGTTTATATGTATTTTACACTTTTAATCTCGTGTGTTTATATGTAATTTGTACTTTTAATCTCGTGTGTTTATATGTAATTTGTACTTTTAATCTTGTGTGTTTTTATGTATTTTATACTTTTAATCTCGGTTACAGGAGTTGTTAAACCTATTTTATACTTTTAATCTAGGTAAGAAATCTGCTCATATATTTTTGATACTTCGTTTCGTCGCAGTAACATTTTTACGAGACTTTTTAACAGGTAACATACAATGTCTCGTGTTTGAATAAGCATGTAATGTCGTGTAAATCATAAAAAAAAAATCAACGACATTGTCTACATACGATATACATAAATGATCATTTCTGAAAGTTACGTACTTTTCCACGGTTATAATGAAATCAAGGTTTAACATTATTAAAATACGAAATTTTTATTCCCTTGTGTACATCCACAGCTTACTGCATTTTGTGTATAACTATTAACGTTAGCCTTGTCTGACCTAAAAATAACACCGTTCTCCATTTGATTACTTCACCGACACTGTAATTACGACATAATTGCTGGCAGCCCAATTACGTTGCCTGTAAATTATTTTTTGCCCCCATATTTTACAATTTATTTGTGACATACAATGATACATATGAGTCCATTTAACGATGTGTACACATGCATGTTATAGAACCATTTAATTATTCAGTGTTCCTTGAAGTTTAGGGACTTGTGTGTAACTTAGTCATATTAGAATTGCGCATGTAGAGTTTTCAATACATTCCTAAGTTACTCCATTTTCGATCAATTCTTATGGCGACTCAACTTTTAACATCAAAGAAAGGGATCCCAGATGGCCGAGTGGTCTAAGTTATCTCACCCTAACAAGGCGACCATAAATCAAAGAGGTAGTCATTAAATAGTGTAGGCCCAGAAACATTCCAACATACCCATTTCGCAAGATACCTGTCGAAAGAGCTGCCGTTTTTTATATCGATCACTAAAATCCAAAAAAGACGCTGCAGAGGTTGGTTGGTTACATTGATCTGACAGGGGAGTCCGGCGATGAGAGTTTGATAGAAATAGTAACTTTTCATATTTTAACTTTATTCAATAATTACATTTAACCGAGTAAATAGTTTCAGGACAAACCAACATTTTCTAGCATGGATGCACTTTATTTTCAATATGAATGGCATACTCTCCCAGAAAGACGAAACAAAAATTCTCTGCAATTTTTATAAACTTATGAACAACTAGTCTCCGAATTACATACTTTTATTACTCCCATCTTGGTCGCGATACATAGTGACCCAAAAGCCGATAAGGGAACACTATCATTCAATACCAATGTTAAATATCTTTGCTTTAAAAAAAATCGTATATCAAAACCTGTCGACTCATGGAATAACCTGCCACATTCCACAAAAACCTGTTAATCTCTACTACCTTTCGAAACAGAAACTAGTGTTCAATAGACATTCCTACCCTAGACATAGAACACCTAACTTCTAAGCAATTGCCATTGCCGCATAAAAAGGAAAGGGTACATGCTTTCACAACATTTTGCCCTTTGTTGCTTTCCCAAAACGTGTGATCTAACTGGCTGTTTAAAATATAAAAAATAGACATGTTTTATGAATGCATGTAATATATGCTTATATTTTTTTGGGTAACATGCCAAAAAAAAAAAAATAGAATATAAAATTATTCGACCAGCAGTGAGCGACTCGTTTTCGGAAGTTTGAGATTCGGCGAGTTTGCGCGAGATAATATATTTTCAAGTATCGTGAAGCTGAAAATATGTTTTGAAGAGGCTTGGTGCGAGCCGGTGATAGCTTTGACACACACACACGCGCGCATGTGAATCCTGTGTCTTCAAGGCTAGTATAGACTATATATACTACACGTCCTAGCTTTAAGATCTGGCATTGTTGATATTTTACTCAGAACTGTCAATATCTTGAACATTTACGATCTAGTCAAGTAAATGGTACAAATGACATGACCTACATGGACACGGTAATCAATAACTTTCATTATCTTGATTAATGCTTCCGATGATACGTGTCATTTTAACCTTCTTGTAACCAGCCATTGAGGCAATGTGTGAGTTTTCGCTGGATAGGGACGGGAACAGCGCCCGTCTGTTTCCGTTAAGTCATGAAATAACATCGAAGATAGTAGTTGCATATATAGACATCAATGTGATGGATTTAATTATCTGTCTTAACATAAGTGTACAACGCGTATGTAACGACAGATAATGCCAATCAAAATGTTCCGTTCGTGATTTTATTTTAATTCCGTCGCAGTCTGATTACTATCGACATAGAACAGTGTATATTGATTTTAATCAGACTGCCTCTGCCGTATTCTGGCATGTGTATAAAAGCGGTTCCTTTGATCAGAATGTAGTTCTCGATGGCAGAGAATTACGTCTGATGTTTCATTTCGATTTGACGTCAAGAAAAGGCAGATGGACAAACATCACAATTAATTTTACTATTTGTTCTCTACATATATTTCTCAGTACTACCCTTTCCACTGTGTGACAATCAATACAAATCATATGTTATCTAAAATACCTCCAAAGAAGTTCTTGTCAAGGGTTGATCGGCATTTTTTTTTGAGTGGCTGCACTGTAACAGAGCAGCAAGTAAACAGAACACAGATTTCACTTCCGGATCATCACTAAGGCCTAATTACACACTGTGCATTGTCGCCGAAATACACACAGACAACCGCTATCAGGGCTCCGATTCTCAAGAATAAACAGTTACCTTTAAATCCCTACCAAACATGTATCAATATAACTCTTCTATCACCACCAAAATGAGAGCGGAAAAAATGTTCTAAAAATAGACTAGAACTACATGCGATTCAAGATGATGTTAAGACTGAGTCAGCTCAGTGATATATCTGCTAAGAAGAGGCAATATATGAATATATAAATAAAATTAAGAGTGGATAGAACTATAACATTGCTGTACATAAGGGACCATTGGTAAAGAAGTGACATTTATGAAAGGTTGTACCTTTTGTCCATATGGCTCAAAAGGTATAGAGAGAATGAAACATTTCATGAATGATAATCTTTTTGAAAAATCACGTTGACATAAAAATCGATTCCAATCTCAGGGCTGCTGAACTTTTTCCCCACATGGAACGTAATTTGAGAATCTTTTTTAAAACAAGAAATCTGAAATCAATGAGTTTCAATCAGTCACTGAATCAGGTATGTTTTAGAATCTTTTTTTGCTAGCTGAAAACTCCATCGCAACATCAATCGTAATATTATTGTTTTGCTTAGGTCTTTAATCCAGAAGAGCTTATGAGATCATGTGATCGTTTATAGTACGGCGTTCGTTTTCTGTCTTCCATCCATCCGATAACACAAGTTTTTTAAAATTAAAAATCGTTATTCCTAAACAACTTGGAGGACACACACACACACACACACACACACACACACACACACCATGGTCTAATTGATCTGTCATGAAATGGCATTATTCTAAAAATGATGATGGCCACAAATAGCGTAATTTTTTTTTTATCACTGCTCCTCCTCAATTGATAGGTGTAGGAACATCAGATTTTTAAAAATAATATTTAGTTGGTCCTATTGGTACAATTCAAACATTCAATATGACTGCGACAGTGGTCATCTTGAAAATCTTTTCATCACTGCTTTTTAAAAATGAACGGCTATATATGCATAAGGTTTACACTGTGAGACATTTTATGACGTCGAATTGGTCGTAAATGAAAATCGTGCCAATATAATATGACTGCCCATGGGCATCCTGAAATAAATTTTGTTTTCACCACTTCTTCAAGATGGTTAGTTATATCGACATTCCGCTTTCACCAGAATACTTCTTATGAAGGGGGCCCCGAGCGGCCGAGTAGTCTAAAGCGCTCTCCGTTACAGATCACTGTCATTTCACCTCTGCGTGGGTTTAAGTCTAAGATTCGGCTAATGTAGTTATGTGAGAAAGCTTGCCAGTAGCTTCTAGTGGGTCGGTGGTTCTTTCCGGGGGGGGGGGGGGGTCCCGGGTTCTTCCTCCACCAATAATACTAGCCGCCATGTATAGCCTATCGTGTGCTGAAAATTGGCGTTAAACCCTATAACAACAACAACAACAACAACAACAACAACTTCTTATGATGTATAACTGGTACTAAATATGAATGGTGCCAGTCTGGTATTGAATAATATGTCATATGTCTGGAAAATCTTGTTATCGTTGTTCCTCAAAAAGAAATAATCATGTCAGCATGGGGGTTCCACTAGAAGATTTCTTATGATGCCTTCTTGTCACAAATGAAAATGGTTCAAAGCTGACGTAGCATGAATCCACCACAGCAGTTAGATCGCAAATCTTGTTATCGCTGAACAATATCAAATATGGTTTCAACACTCCACAGTTAAAGGAAGAAATGGTCTAATCCTGAATTCCTGAAAATTCTTTTCCGTGACTAGAACATCAGTCTCTTCGATTGGAGCATTTTTTTGTTTTGTTTTTTGTCTCGTGAAATATCTGAGACTGACTGGATCTTTAAATGTTTGGGCAGTCATTCAGGAATGACTTTACATTTATAGTGTTACTTTTGATTTGTTGTGAGTGAAAAGTTGCTCTATTTGAAACCCACACGTTTTTTCGGGACATGCACGTGAGTACGACTGAACGTGGTTTGAAAATGTTTACTAAAAATCTTTAACAAAGAACAGTTTACTGTAATTTGCACAATTACTGACATGCACTTATCCGAGTTTGCTATTATTAAACGAGCATTACCTTCCAATAATCCGTGTTTGCTATTAAATACACGATTTTTTCTTTACAATAATCATTGTTAGCTATTATTTACACCATTACTACCTTGCAATAATTAATTAATTACACGATTATTACCTACAATAATCCGTGTTTGCTATTATTTACACGATTATTTCGTTACAATAATCATTGTTATCTATTATTTACACCATTACCACCTTGCAATAATCATTGTTAGCTATTAATTTATGATTATTACCTTACAATAATGTGTGTTTGCTATTAATTACACGATTATTACTTTACAATAATCTGTGTTTGCTATTTATTACACGATTATTACTTTACAATAATCATTGTTAGCTATTATTTACACCATTACTACCTTAATGACTTTGATATTAGTTACACGATTTCTGCCTACAGTACTCCGAATTAGCTATTAGTTTACACAATTACTATGATCCTAATTATTTATTAGTTACACGATTACTACGATCCCGAATTAACTATTAGTTTAACGATTACTACGATCCGAATTTATTATTAATTACACGATTAATTCCTTACTGTAATCCCTGTTTGCTATTAATTACACGATTACTAACTTACAGTAATCCCTGTTTGCTATTATTTACACGATTACTACCTTACAATAATCATATTTTGCTCTTGTTTACACGATTACTACCTTACAATAATCCGAATTTGCTATTATTAAATGTTTATTACCTTACAATAATCCCCATTTGCTGTTATTTACACGATTACTACCTTACACTACTCCAAATTTGCCATTAGCTACACGATTACTAACCTACAATAATCCGAGTTTGCTATTATTTCTATCCATCTTTTGGTAAAAATTATTGTCACTGAGCATGAATGACGCTTGGTGTGATAGTTAATGAAACCCAAAACATACTGTATATTAGCTATATCAGCTTTACAATCACATATTTTCATGTACATTTAAAGACTACTTGATCTAAAAGTTTGTCGCTTTTAAATATTGTCAATTCTATAAGACTTTTAAACCATCGATTGGTGTTGGATTCAAATGATCAATGCGTTAACCAGAATGCTTTAGTTTACTGGTTTTAGAAAAGGAAAAAAATTGTCTCCAGCAGCTCGCAGCAGGTTATTAAAGTACATTTCGTCCAAGTAGCTTACACACGATTTTCATCCCATGTTTTACTTACATTTCGTCCGAGTAGCTTACATATGATTTTATCCCTTGTTTTACTTGCACTTTTTTTGAGTAGCTTACATACGAATTTTATCCCATGTTTTACTTACACTTCGTCCGAGTAGCTTACATATGATTTTATCCCTGGTTTTACTTGCACTTTTTTTGAGATTTTATCCCTGGTTTTAATTGCACTTTTTTTGAGTAGCTTACGTACGAATTTTATCCCATGTTTTACTTACACTTCGTCCGAGTAGCTTACATATGATTTTATCCCTTGTTTTACTTTCACTTTTCCGAGTAACCTTTATACGATTTTTATGCATTATTTTGCTACTTAAGTATAATGATTATTCTGAGCAGTCATTTGTTTTAATATAAACAATAACCAAATGAAAATCCTGGTCTCATTGTCGACGTAATCTCGTTTTGACTGCGGGACATGGATCTAAGTGGACATAAAATGGAGTTATTGTAGTCTTCGACACCACGCAACCGAAACCTCTTTTGCAGTTCGTCTTTATTGAAGCGTTTTGTTGTTTTTAATACGCTGTACTCTAGAAAACGGCTCTAGGTTTCTTTATACGTGTATCTGTTTTTAAAATACAATTCGCGTTATGTTCATTATACGGCAAAAAGCCAGGAATAAAACCGCTGACTCTGCTGAAACAGCAGAATTTAGATTTGGAGCCGTCCGTACATACGTGACTAGAAAATCGTTATATTTTCATTGATTAAACTTAAAGTTGTACATTTTATGAAACTGAATGACGTGTAATTACTCATTATTTCTACTATACGTTTCATAATATCATGCATTTGCAAGAACAAAAAAGTCGAAAATCTTAGTTTGTGTGCCTTTAATTTTGATTATATTGGATTCGGTTTTGAAACCAGGAATGGATAGGTACCAATCAAACATATCACTGTAGCACTATCCAAGCAACTCCTTCAGTGTAGATTAGTAAGCAAAAGGGAAAAGGACACTTAGTCAAAAGATGTTTTGTAAAGTAAACGGAAAAATACAACATTTGCGTGTCAGCAAATCGCTTAAAGAAATCGGGGCAGTAAGACTATGAGTTCAACAAACCAGAGGCAATGAACTGGATATTCATTTAACAATTAACCTAATTACGATGAATAATAACATCTTTTGTTTATAGAGATTCAGTTGCCGAGTCCTAGTCGGATAGGGTTTCAGTAGAACAGCACATTGTTATATGAACAAAGTTCTTGTTTCCGCTGACAATTATTGCCGGCATGCAATAATCTTATTTTGTGTGTGGACGGACAATACTAGGCATTTTTTTAGATTTTAAACTCTTACAAACAAGTTATGATCGAAGGAATCGAAATGTAGCGAACGGAGTTTTTGTCAATTGCATGGAATACATTCAGAGCCATTAATTTCTGCAATTGTAGCTGGAGGGAGGTGATGAAACAGCTGTTTATTTAACTACGCACGTTTTGTTTGTATTAAAAGTAAATAGCATTGCTTTATGATCACTGGCTTGACCATTAATTTTGAAAAAAAATATACTAATATTAGATACATTTCTTTTCGTTCGATTACCACAATATCGTGTGTTGTGACACTTATTTTTGTTTACTCCTATATTTTGATTGGCACATTTTTCTGTCAATATATTGTTCTTTTGAAAGTTTCTTTTGTTGACAGATATCCATTTCCCATAAATTCTGACATACATCTTTTTATTGGAGTCGTTCTGTACATCACCGTCTACTGCCAGATAAAATATTCTTAACCGTCCATGTTTTTCATCAGTAGATATTTACAAAAATGTATTTCCAAACTCATCAGTTGTATTTTTGTGTGGCTAAAATATATGTTAAGTTATATTTATAGTTTTTGCTACGGCTCCCGGTCAAATATAAGTGATGCATGAATAGTTTAATTCGACAGTGAATGTCATATCTTTTGTGCTTTTCTTAATGTACAATATTATTAATATGTTGAGGGTTTTGTGTTCTATTTATCTTCTATCATTTTTTTTAACAGAGATAAATCTTTGTCACTAGGAATAGGGTTCTTCGGTTCTAAAGGGTAGTCATTAAAAAAAGTTCAGATCTGCTGGTACTTCTGTCTCTACATTTTAGAATAACCACTCTCAAACAAAAAAAAATGGTTAATTTATTCGTCTGTCCCTTTGAAATTTCGAACATATAGAGGCTGGCATAATTTGGTCCAGCCGTATACATTTATAGCATGAAGATACATAATATATGACCTTGACATTGATGTATTTTATTCAGGACGACGAACTTATGCAGGCTTTTGTTATCGTAATAGTACACGTTATTGTCTTTAGCATATATATTAAGTGTCACTCTTATTACTCCGCTGACTCAAGATTCAGTTATTAACACTAGCCCTAATCATTAAGGAATTCTAATTATACCATACCCATCTTAAAAAGTCTTGTGCGCTAAAATAATATGTTGGGCCTGGTATGTAATTTCTGTAATACATGGATTTGAATCTTTTAAACATATCACATACTATTAAACTTTCGTTCTTTCCCTAGTAACCGTGATGGTCGCCAATATAATGTAATTAAAAATGGTTCATAATATATTTTGCATGTTCTCATTCCTCTGCATTAATTCCTAATCCGGTTAGTTTTGAATAAATTTTTCGATCGGCTGTAGACCTTGAATTAAAAACAATTCGAGAACCTGCGGGAAGCAGTCCTTGCATCCGTTTCACTCTTATAATTAGACTTCGTCTAATATTAAATATTATTTAATATTGTTGAGACTACTTCACCTGGATCCTTGTTTTTAATAAAAACAGCTAGAGCTGGTAATGAGATCAGAATCGTATCTTGACAAACTTTAAATAAACAGGGAAAACTATTTTGGATATTCGTAAATTAAATGACAATGTGGCTGTGTTGGACCTATGTAATTTGCCCGCTAAGTGATCATGACTTTTCCACATATTTGACTTTTATTGGTGAATATCATGTCTGCAACCTTAATAGGTTTTAGATCATTATTAACAGTATTTCAAACTGATGTTAAATATTACTATGATGTAACTGTCGTCTTTTTCTCTGTAAACTATTTATTGTTATTTCTGGGGAGCTGATTAAGATAAAGGTCAAATCCTGATGAAATCTGGGGTTGACTGTTTTTATTGTACATGACGTATTTGTAACGTCAGAACTATAACTTATTTCCTGAATAATATATGTTGCTGGTTCAATAATATTTTCAAAATTATAATATTTAACACACAAAAACAAACTTTTAATCCAGCTTGTCAGTTGTTACGTTTAAAGATGAAGCCAACTTTTGGTGTCATTAACAACTGTGATATGTGTATGGCTGCTTATGTCTTTGTGTTTTATTTGTAACTTCTTGTTTTCATGTTTTTATAACAGGGATGAAATCAAAATAGACAAATCCTCTATCCTCCAATATTGGTCACTGATCGATTACAGTTCTTATCCAGGTACTGATTAAACGTATTGATTTCGTTCTAAAATTCTTATTACCAGTATTTATGCAGAATAGTAATACATTGGTAGATACGGTAAATAAATACAGCACAGTCTAACACCATAATGACACTAGTTATTATTTAGTGTTTCCTACTAGTTGTAAATTCACCTGTCTTAACGTGTTAAATGAATTCGCTGTATTCACCTGTCTTACGTGTTAAATGAATTCGCTGTATTACCATAACAAGCCTAAACAAGTTGCTATCAAATGGCCGATGTTTCCCCATATAATATACTGCTTCATTATTAAATATATTACTAGTCATATTTGTTCATAGTGTGTGCTATTTCAGATAATTATGAAAATTTACAGCTTTTGTTCTTAGTATATTTCTGGAATGATATGCCACACCTTTTTGCCAGATGTTGTGAAAGACAGATATTCAGAAACAGGTGATCCTAACGCATAACTGAATTGTTTTATGGCCAACTGTGTATTGCCGAAAACTTTTCCATCATGTACTAATGAATCGTTCATTTTGGATAAAATATAATATGCGGTCTAGAATTTATGTTATGTAATTATCAACAGTAAACTGAAAAGAATGTGCAAAACCCGTATTTAATATTCATCTCAGTAATAAATTCTAATCACATATTAACGGCATAGGTGTAAACTATTTTGATGATGTAAACAAGACTATCTGTACGAGTCCCCTTGATTAGGTTTTATTGAGATAATATTTGATTGGTTGAATAAATTTTGAATAGATTTAAGAAACAACAAATCAAGTGTATATATTAGACTAATATTAATTATTTTTAAAGGAAAGTTGCAAGTGTACAGTATAATGTTCTGGATACATTATTGGATTCTGGACCAAGCTATGATACAATGTTATGTATCAAATATGACCACATTATAATGAAATTACATGCGTATGAGCATTGCAAACATAGATCATGTGATATAACCTGCCCCACCTCTTCAACATTAGTTACTGTCTAAGGGAATTTTATGACGATGAAAATTGGCGTATTTGATATACAAACTCAGATACCTGAACTCCAGTAAAGGAAAAATAGTGTGTGTGTTTGTTTGATTTTTTAAAGTAGTTTTAACAATTTTAATCATATCGCTACGATGTCTGCCGTGTTGCAGTTTAGAGAAAAGTCTAGTACTGGGACATCATGCCGCATATATGTAGCATCATGTCCCACCCAGTCACATTATCCTGACACCAGGCCTACCAGTTCTAACATAACCTGTTAATGCTGAGTTGTGAGGCTGCTGCTAGTACTAGTTTTTATGTCTTTGGTATGACTCGGCCGGATTCAAACCCGCGATCTTCCGCATCCGAGGCGGAAGCTCTAACTACTTTGACAACCGGAGCGGTCATGATAAGCGAGGCTGACATCCGATTAATTTTTATAAATAAAAAGTAAAATATAAATCATCCTATGGAAAAATACATGAAATATATATTCCTAGTTAAGATTCACTTGCTAAGAATTTTACTTTTAATAAAAGAGTGGCTTATAAAAATGGCACACTTTTGTTGTTTGAAAACTTTAACAGGGCAATTTCTCAAATTAAAAGTAATGATATCTGGTACATAGGACAAATATGTTATTCATTGTGGAAAAATAATCGTTATAACGCTGGGCAACAAGCTTTTGTTATAATTTGTGTTATAGCCAATATGTTTATTTAATTTTTTTATATATAAATCTAGGAACTTAAAGTTTATTCTTTTATGATTATCAAGATAACCCCCAGCGATTGCTCTGTTTAAAACAATTGCACACACACACACACACACACACACACACACACACACACACCGTGGTAGTTAAATATTCCAAGCCACCGACGGGAAGTAGATGGAGATAAATGTTGCTAAAATGACTGCCAGGAAGAAAATATATTTTTTGCAGGTTCAAATTTTGCCGAGTATGTCCTATTTTGCTATAGCTGGTATGATTACAACAAAGAAGTAAACAAAGTACCTTAAATCGGCACAGCAACGAGAAAACTGGTCTGAAAATGTTACTGAAAAACAAATAAACATTCTTGTCGGCATCTTGATCTAAGATATTTTGTCTAGCATTATCAAATCACATGATATATTTAGCCTAAATTATGCGTATGTCTTTAAAAACACGATATCATGATATAGGAACATTTCATACTCGTTCGTGATTTTAAGCTCTCTTTAAATCCCAAAGTA